>JBAMBD010000756.1:0-48140 GCA_037043625.1 Drosophila melanocephala
TAAAGTTTCAATTAATAATAATGAAATACACACATTGGCTTGCAATTTCAGGTAATAAAAGAAAACACCAAGAAAAAATCAAAAGAACACATTTAATGGTTAATTTTGTCAAAACCTTCCATGAATTCGGCACTTTCTTGATCGCTCTCTAAGAAATTATGTCGCTAGAACCAAGCCACCCTTCACTCTCTGGAATTATAATCCAACCATCATCTGTTATCTGAGCTTCATCCTTTTCTAAAAAATTAGTTAGTTGAGAATTCACCCAACGAAAATTAACTAACTCTTCCAATGTCAAGGTGTTTTCAGTTGAAAAAATCTTGACAGAATCATTATCTGATTCAGGCACATCCAAAGTACGAGGATTAGCAAATCCTTGGAATAACAGTTTGTAGCAGACTATTAACCTTGCAAGTTTGATTTCTGGCAGCTCTTCATAAGACAATTCCATGATTTCAGACGAATCATAATGAGAATATGAAAAATAATCAGATAAAGACTCATTAATTTCGTCTTGATGCAAGGTATGTTCGGCATTACAATCAAAATTTGCTTCATTTTGATCGATTTTCTCATTGTTGTGATGAGTTCCATTGTCAATCAGTGGCTCGTCGGGCTGTTTTATGACAAAACTCTCACTTGGTATTAAATTTGGGTTTGAATTATAATCATATATAGGGACTTCCATATTTTCTTCGAGGTCGAGCAAATTAGAAGATTTCATTTCTACTATTTGCTCGTTGGTACAAAGATTTTGCAACGAGATTTTATTGAATTTAGGATCAGTAGGATTTCTTAAGAAATCTTGTACAAATTGTGAAATTCTCTCTCCTAATATTACATGAACCAAATCTCTTAACTCAAAATCAAGCTCGTAATAAGCAGGCTCTAACTTATAAAAATTCTGATTTTTGACTCTAAAGACCTTGTCTGATATCTCTATCTTTTCAAATTTCTTTGAATCTCCTATCACAGCCAATAAAAAATAGATTGGCAAGATTTTATCGTTGAAATCAAAGCAATGTAGATTTGCATCTGTATTTATAAGTCTCGTTAGAATTAATTTGCACAATGGCGGAATGCATGTCTTTGTATTCAATTCATTGGAATGCTCTGTTATGAATTTAACTGAATAAAAGGTTATATTAAAAATTCCCTTTCTGTACCTTTTACAAAGAGCTGAAATTGATTTAATAGAAGTTTTACTTTTATTTTGACAAGCATATCCAATGTTTATGATATCGCAATAGGAGTATAAAATAATAGCAAGTTCTGCAATTGATTCGTCATAATTTTTAGATTTGAGATTGTAACCACCTATTTTCCAGATTACACCCCATAATAAATATGCAAACATTCTTTTCTCAGATCTAATATCAACACTTGTATCTCTCCATTATCGAACTTGTCTAAAAATTTCAGCATTTTAACTTCATTCTCGATCTCCTTGCTATTAATTTGTGTAATTGTGATTTCCTTAAGAAGGCCTTTAGCTAGTAGATCCTTATAAATCTGAGCTCTACATTTTAAAATAATAAGGTTGTAAATGATCTTGAAATAATCATTCAATATAATTTCGTCATTTAAATCATTAACCGAATGCCTTTTGAGGAAATTTCTCAAAATATTAGCCATCATGGAGAATGGATCATACATTTCAAATGGAAATTGCTTTAGAATTGTTCGGAAAGTAAGGTTTGTGAGCACAAAGAATGAATGGAAAAAATCACTTTGAACATAATCAAAAGATTTTCTGTTCTTTCCAAAAGAATAAATCTTCTTAGACAAATCTAATTCATCAAATAATTCATCAATTATTACCTTTGAAAGATCTTCAGATTTTTGAGATAGCGCATTTATCGCCTGAAAAGCAAGTTTCACATCATCCAAATCTCTAAGCTTTGGTGGCAATCTTAAGTCCGAAAAAGATAGTTTCGGAAAGGTATTTTCTACCAAGAATTTCTGTTCTTCATCATTGGGTTCTTGGTTTGCCAAATCAAAAACAGGTAATTTCACATTTTCGATCAGAGAACATTTCTTATCATCTTGAGTAGCTAATATTACTGTGATGATTCTCAACATTCTAAACATGTGGGCTAACTATAAACCTGTTTAAATAATTTAATTTTTGTAATTAATGAAATAATTATTTATTAAAATCACAGATTTCTAATCATTTTATAAATACATTCTTTCTATCCTTATCAAAAATACATACAGATTCTTCTGAAAATCATTCTCAAAAAATAATTTATGAGAAATCCTTTTTAATTAAAGTCAATTCCAGTTGATTTTAAATTTGATATATTAAATTGATTATTTTATCCGAAATGTTTAAAAAAGGATATTCTTGTGAAAATTCCAATCAATTGAAACCATAAGATTTATTTCATCTAAAAAAAAACGAAACAACTAGAAGCACCTGTGCCCTTAGAGGAGGAAGTTTTAACCTCCTGTAAAGGTCCTGGGCACTTAGAACAAATCCTAAGCCCACTCTTTCGAGCTTTGGGCATTTATTTCATCTACAGCACATAGGAGGCCTGTAACTGAAAATGTTTGCATTAGGAATTGTTTAATGAAGGCATTCGGATTTGGATATGAAATATTTACTCCTTCATGCTTATTAAAATCAGTCAGGATATGCAGGATTGTGCTGATAGATCTTTCCCTTAATTTAAAGTGATCCATAGAGTATTTCAAGAAACCTGATTTCTTAACTTGTGGAGTTTTAGCAATCCGTTTGACAATAAGGTTTTCATCGATCATTCACTAGGTATAGAAGTATAGTTAAACTTAGCACATTACAAAGATTATTAACAATAGTTTTTATGGATGATAGATAATCTATGGATTTTCCTTTGGTAAAAAAAAGTAATTTATTTTTACTATATTTATATAGCTAGTGAGTGATTGGTGAAAATCTTATTGTCAAACGAGTTGCTAAAAACTAATATTGGAGGGACGAAACTTGGCCCAGGCCAAGGAAAGATCGGAAAAACACTCAACGGATCACTCTAAATTCAGGGATAAGCCCTATTATACACTGGTGGGCTTCGATAACTAGGAGCAACATATATGTTTTATACCTAAAGTGGAATGGCTTTTTGTCTATATACATACATTTTCTTGAACCACCGGAATTTTGAAACCAAACGCCACACAGGACTCCTAAGTAGTGCCTGCAGACTTGTTTTACAGACAACTATAATCTGCTGTCTTCCTTATTTTTCAAATTCATAAAATTTTTCACAAGGAGTTAAGAAAGAGATTGCCAATCTCTTAATGGAAGCACCAAATTTCAGCACTATAAAGTGTTTATTATACCGCAGGACAGTAAAGTGCTCCTTTGCCCGTTTAAAGTTATCTCGGACCATACATTTCGTCTTCGAATTCACTTGTCGGTTCATACTTCTCGTCTTCTCTCTCTTTATTCAAATCAATTGTTTCAATATCATCTTTTGTTACCTTCAATTCCAATTCATGATTTTTCACTTTTTGCTTCTTCTCCATCCATAAATATTTTTGGATTTTCCTTTGGTAAGTTTGAGATTATTTGATAGTCCTTCTACCGCTGTATAAATGAACATTCTTTTCTAACAGTAATTTCCTTTTTAAATAAATAGATCTGAAGATTTCCTTTGACACCAGATAATGTATAAGTTCTGTTTCTGCGGGCTGTAATCTTATCCTTTCAGGCCATTTCCTTTAATACCTGATCACATCAAAAGATTCACCTTGGATTTAAATAAGAGACAACATCTTAAACCAATCATATTTCTTTCAACCATCTCTATCTATCACCCATGGAATTGAGCTACTCATCTTTGAAAATATCAGAATTAAATGATTTAGATCTTCTTGATTTATTGAAAGATGACCAAGACTCATTGTTTGAAATGACTGAAATTGTTTCTTTTATGGAGAATCCTTCGTCTTGCTATTGTGAAATTGTTTATTTTCTCTCTGTAAAAAATAAAGTCATTTATTTCGAATTATTTAGAAAAAGTTTTCTTTACGAAAATTATTCGTTATTTAACGAAGAGCAATTTACTTACTTGGTAGAAGCCATGAAAAATCAAATAAGTCTTGGCTTTGAAGATCCATTTCTCATTCTCCATCACTTTTTACAAAATATATACACTTCGCATTCTTTACAAAGGTTATTGATCTTTTTGACTACAAAATGTGAGATAAAAAATAATAAGCCAGTTACGTTTCAAATTAGAAAATTTTTAATTTCTGGGAACGTTTTGGATAAAATTTTTTTTGCTGAAAATATTTCAGATATTTTCAAGTCAAAATTAATAAAAAATTTATTAGATAATGAAAATGAAATATTAATAGAATATTTACAAGAAAAAAAATACAAAGTGAAATTAAAAAGAATAAGTGGATGTATTTCGTACTTTAGGGAATTAGATTTACAGGGACTATTTACTATTTTGATCGAATAAGTCGAGGTGTTTATTAATAGAAATGTGTTTTTACTACACTTGAATGTATGAGTAGTCTTACAGTAACAGTCAGGAAGAAGAAGTGAATAAATATTTTTTAGGTGATTTTAGTACTACCTTAAACTGAAATTTAAGTTACTGTTAATGTGAAGTAAGTTTATGGTAAATAATCTAGGATATCTCAACCTTAAGGTATGACGATTAATAACTTTTATTTAACAATCAGCATTGAGATATGCATTTAGAAGGTTGTAGAGACCTGTTTATTCATTTAATAATTTATTGTTTTTGATTAATTTACAACATATTTTGATCTAGTTCATAATCAATTAAAACACTAGTATTAAGAAAGATAGTTTAAATTAAAAATACTTTTTAACTCATACATTTTCGTTTAAACATTTATGTGATTAATGGTGATATTATTTATAATATACCTTTTTGTAAATAGGTGAGCAAGCAATTGGACAGAGGATTTATAGAGCCAGGTCAATTTAATATAAAAAGAATAAACTTTGACTGAAAGTATCAATGATCATAAAGCAATCGCCAAGATTCATAAGAAAAGACAAGTAATTTCAGGAGATAAGCAATGAAAGAGTCAAAGCCCAATTTCCAATGCCTATGGATAAGACAAGTTAAACTTATAGAATCTCGATTTTCAGGTTTAATCGAATAAAATTTGGCTGTACTAAAATCACATTTATTCAATAACTACTATTTTCATAGTTAATATTTAATAAGACAAAGCAATTTAATTAAGGTAATTCTTTTGCATTTCAATTAACTCATAAGATGTAATATTGTGCATTAGATTTGAAATTAAGATAGCTATTAAGACGTAGTCATAGATTCTGAGGATATGCCTTACACTCTTTTTTCTTAATACAATTCACAACATATCAGTCGGTTTAGCCCAAGACACAGTATCTCTAAGATCTTTTTGTAATGAAGTAGTAAAGAAATCAAACTGTATTTTTCTAAAAATGTTTTAACCTCCTTTATCTCATTATTGTACCGCCTTTTTACATGCTGCCCTAGCATGTATACAGTATTATAGATTTCTAGTTTATAAGTACAAATTACATTTTTAGAAATATATATAAATTAATGCACATAGGGGGATCGTTGGGCAAAATCTGTCGTGAGACAGGTGATTGTAGTCTTTTCGTGGCTACCCGGATAAGTAACACATCTATGTGTGTAAAACCAATACCAGTTTCTGCCAGAACGTCACAGCCTTCCCATAAAAAGAAACCCCCGAAAAATGGAGAGGTACAACCGAAGGCCCGCATACACATGCAAAAAAGGGTTTGCCAGAAGGTCGAAAGAGTGGGCTTAGGATTTGATTTGGGGTTTCAAGATATCAGTAGTAGGTTTAAAATTTCCTCCTATAGAGGCACAAGCGCTCCTAGTTAATAAATCTCTATTTTTCTATCTTTGGGGGAATCGAACCCAGTTCTCTTAATTTTAGGAAGCCTCCTTCTACATAACTGTGCTAATACAGTTTTTCAATTTTGTGTACTAGCAGGGATTGAACTTTTAATTAATGCTATTCGGTTGAGAAGAAGGAGCTCAAAATTATTATTTCAGAACAATCATAATTCTTTTCAAGCCCCAATGGAGATCGAACTCAAAGCCAATGAGGAATACAGAATAGAAGTGGCAGAGAATCAAAAACTGAAAGTCATGGTTATATCTGGGCTGGCAGAGATTAGGGGACAAGAGCTTTTAAATGAGAAGTGGTATGTCTTTTCAGACCTCAAGTCTGCAATATTCACATTCACTGGCTGCAAGCTAAGATTTGATGGAGAATGTGATTTGAAATACAAAGCAAAATCGAATATGCCAGCCATTTTTGAATATTTTGTAGAAAACAAGGAAAAAAATAAAACCGTTATTGTTATTGGAAAAGGGAGAACTTTTTTTTGTTCTAGTTTAATTAATTATTTTATCAGAATTCATAAAACAGTTGATTTCATTGAATTGGACCCTTCTTCTTCAAACATTTTCCCTGGTTGTCTTTCATTTCTACATATTAACACCTTCGTGGACTGCATTGAGAATTTCAGGCTGAACAATCCAACCTGTCTATATTATGGATCAACCTCGATCAGTAACACTGATCTGTTCCATCTTCAGGTTTCTACCCTAAATGATCTCTGCGAGAAAGAACAAGAAAAAGGTGATTTCAAATTGATTTTATGTCCTAATTCAGATGAAGAAGAAATTAATTGAATAATTAAGGTTTTTAGGGCAACTGAAATTGTGGTTGTAGGGGATGAAAGGTTATTTCATAGAAGAAATTTTGTATTTCCGAAGCTTTTAATTGAAAATCATTCATACATCTTCGAAAATAATATTTCAAAAAGTATTCACAGATATTTCAATGGGAACAATGAATTCACGCCTAGTTCTTTTATAGTTAAACAAGATTGGTTAATATTTAGGATTGGAGAGCAATTCTCAGCACCTGAGAGTGCACTTCCACTTGGATCAGCAAGAAGAATAGGAAAGACAGACCCATGCAAGGTTTCCTTGGTTGAGAACTCAGTCCTTGCGATATCAGAAGCTGATTCAGAAGACCTGATTGCCATCTCCCCTGTGATGGGCTTTATAATATGCTTAGATGAAAAAAAGTTCAGGATTTTGGCTGCCCAGCCAAAACTTCCCAAAATGAAGTATATATAATTTAACGTATTGAAAATGGTGATTGAAGTGTTCATCGGCCAAATTAAATATTTGTCTACTATTTGGAGTCGATTGTTTTTCTACTTTCGAAAATTGATGCTTTTCAACTTTTTATTAATGTAAATTAGTAGAGGAATTGGAATCCTTCTCTAAAGACAGCTGAAATAAAATTTTAATTTATCTTGACCTCTAGAATGGAACTTATCAATTAAATTATAAATATTTATTTTCAATTGTGTTTAACTCTAATATTAAAGGTGTCAATATCGACAATCAAATGGTTTCGGGGCAGAGATGTGTCGACTTAACTACTCGACCTCGTAGATAGGAGGAAATTCTAAATCTCCTACCGAGGTCCTGGGCACTTGGAACAGATCCTAAGCCCACACTTTCGAGCTTCGGGCAAGCCCTTTTTTATATATGACGCACATATATACACGCATGCAATCATCTGGCCCCACCTCCCTTTTTTTCGGGGTTTTCTTTTTATGAGTCGGCTGGCTGTAACGTTCTGATATAAACTGCTACTAGTTTCACACACATAAGTGTGTTACTTATCCGGGCAACCACGAAAAAGCTACAGTCATCCATCTTACGACAGATTCTGCCCAGAGAGTCGAGATGTATCGAATTAACTACTCGACCTCGTAGATTTTACGAACCGAATCATCGAGTCTCTGAATGTATCGGCTTGGCTGTACTAAAATCACATTTATTCAATAACTACTATTTTCATAGTTAATATTTAATAAGACAAAGCAATTTAATTAAGGTAATTCTTTTGCATTTCAATTAACTCATAAGATGTAATATTGTGCATTAGATTTGAAATTAAGATAGCTATTAAGACGTAGTCATAGATTCTGAGGATATGCCTTACACTATTTTTTCTTAATACAATTCACAACATATCAGTCGGTTTAGCCCAAGACACAGTATCTCTAAGATCTTTTTGTAATGAAGTAGTAAAGAAATCAAACTGTATTTTTCTAAAAATGTTTTAACCTCCTTTATCTCATTACTGTACCGCCTTTTTACATGCTGCCCTAGCATGTATACAGTATTATAGATTTCTAGTTTATAAGTACAAATTACATTTTTAGAAATATATATAAATTAATGCACATAGGGGGATCGTTGGGCAAAATCTGTCGTGAGACAGGTGATTGTAGTCTTTTCGTGGCTACCCGGATAAGTAACACATCTATGTGTGTAAAACCAATACCAGTTTCTGCCAGAACGTCACAGCCTTCCCATAAAAAGAAACCCCCGAAAAATGGAGAGGTACAACCGAAGGCCCGCATACACATGCAAAAAGGGTTTGCCAGAAGGTCGAAAGAGTGGGCTTAGGATTTGATTTGGGGTTTCAAGATCTCAGTAGTAGGTTTAAAATTTCCTCCTGTAGAGGCACAAGCGCTCCTAGTTAATAAATCTCCATTTTTCTTTTGGGGGAATCGAACCCAGTTCTCTTAATTTTAGGAAGCCTCCTTCTACATCACTGTGCTAATACAGTTTTTCAATTTTGTGTACTAGCAGGGATTGAACTTTTAATTAATGCTATTCGGTTGAGAAGAAGGAGCTCAAAATTATTATTTCAGAACAATCATGATTCTTTTCAAGCCCCAATGGAGATCGAACTCAAAGCCAATGAGGAATACAGAATAGAAGTGGCAGAGAATCAAAAACTGAAAGTCATGGTTATATCTGGGCTGGCAGAGATTAGGGGACAAGAGCTTTTAAATGAGAAGTGGTATGTCTTTTCAGACCTCAAGTCTGCAATATTCACATTCACTGACTGCAAGCTAAGATTTGATGGAGAATGTGATTTGAAATACAAAGCAAAATCGAATATGGCAGCCATTTTTGAATATTTTGTAGAAATCAAGGAAAAAAATAAAACCGTTATTGTTATTGGAAAAGGGAGAACTTTTTTTGTTCTAGTTTAATTAATTATTTTATCAGAATTCATAAAACAGTTGATTTCATTGAATTGGACCCTTCTTCTTCAAACATTTTCCCTGGTTGTCTTTCATTTCTACATATTAACACCTTCGTGGACTGCATTGAGAATTTCAGGCTGAACAATCCAACCTGTCTATATTATGGATCAACCTCGATCAGTAACACTGATCTGTTCCATCTTCAGGTTTCTACCCTAAATGATCTCTGCGAGAAAGAACAAGAAAAAGGTGATTTCAAATTGATTTTATGTCCTAATTCAGATGAAGAAGAAATTAATTCAATAATTAAGGTTTTTAGGGCAACTGAAATTGTGGTTGTAGGGGATGAAAGGTTATTTCATAGAAGAAATTTTGTAGTTCCGAAGCTTTTAATTGAAAATCATTCATACATCTTCGAATATAATATTTCAAAAAGTATTCACAGATATTTCAATGGGAACAATGAATTCACGCCTAGTTCTTTTATAGTTAAACAAGATTGGTTAATATTTAGGATTGGAGAGCAATTCTCAGCACCTGAGAGTGCACTTCCACTTGGATCAGCAAGAAGAATAGGAAAGACAGACCCATGCAAGGTTTCCTTGGTTGAGAACTCAGTCCTTGCGATATCAGAAGCTGATTCAGAAGACCTGATTGCCATCTCCCCTGTGATGGGCTTTATAATATGCTTAGATGAAAAAAAGTTCAGGATTTTGGCTGCCCAGCCAAAACTTCCCAAAATGAAGTATTTAATCCAAGGTGATATTAAATACATTGATTTTTAATATAATTGATTGTTGACAGGATTTCAATTGGATAATTTCAAAGCAAATATATTTTATTAAGTCTTAAGCTATATCAGCGATTTTGAAAAGTAATTGCAATAATAAATGTGTAATCAAATACATTTTATTAAGTCTTAAGCCATATCAGCGATTTTGAAAAGTAATTGTAATAGTAAGTGTGTAATCAAATGGGTTGTCTTTAATACACAAACCAGTAAGTTATCAATTATTTAAAAAATTTTTAAAAACTGATTTAATATATTAATTAAAATATTAAATACTAAAAAATTACGTGTTTTTTTAATTTTATTTTGGAATCCTTGTATTTATATTTCTTCAGTTAAATTTTCAATGCAGATTATTTATCTGATATTGATTCTATTTTGACTTGTATTTTAATAAAAAAAACTGTCCATTAATTAAATTAATTTCTAATCACTTAATGAAATCCAATTCACTTCTCTTCGGAGGCCTTCCAGAAGAAGAGTTACGAATCGATCAAAACATTACCAATCCAGAAGATATCTTTGAAATATTAAAGTTATTTAATCAGGTGTTTGATCAATATTAACGAAGTAGATTAAATATGGAAGGTTATTTCACAATAAATATTATATTGTGGCGTGGTTTAAAATAAATCCTAAATGTTACGTCCAGTAACAATAAATACTTAATATATCAATAAAACAGTGATTATTAAATGGCTCAGAAGCATAATAAATTGAAATCTAATTTAATGTATTCGAAATTAGTTGGAATTTGGCTTAGCTGATTCAAGCAAATCTTTGGTACCCTTAACATCTAAGATTTTCAGGCTTTTTGAATTTATTCTAGTTCCATTTATTTTAAGTATCTTAGACTGAGTTGCATCAATGCAATCCCCTTCAGAACAAACCACGAAATCCTGTAATAATTTTGTATTTGCTCCTATTCTTTCCACGGGACTAAGTAAATCTTGAAGTTTTTTGTTTTTAATTAAACCTGAGGGAATCAAAACTGTCTCTGGTGATATGTCTGATTCTTCTAGGAAACCTAAGTACTTGAAATCCTTGATTTCGCTTAGTTCATTCGCCAAGATGATAAAATAATTTGCTTCAAAATTCAAATTTAGAAATTCACGTTGTAAGAGCGTTTTCTTAACGAAAAACACTTTACCGTCTATCTCTGTTCTCAATCTTTGCAGACAGGTGTTTTGGATGTCATCATTCTCAACAATAATACAGGATGAATACTTCCTCATACTCTCTTTGATATTTTCAATTCCATTAATTTTCTCCTGTTTATTTTTTTTCTCGATCTTTCTAACTGTCATTTGGTTGAAGAATAAAAATTTTTATAAATTTGATGATCATTTTTAACATAAGAAAAACAGTTATTAATTTTATTGTAATAACTAAGAGAATCGACACGGAATCAATCAAAGAACAATCATTAGATTTACCCATTAAATAAATTCATATGTTATTGTAATAACTGATTAGATCTCTTCAAGTAAAATGCATAGCTATTAATCACTGAAGATGCCTGAATTAAAGAACAAATGTGTGTATTTTATAATTTAATAATTAAAAATACATACTCCATAAGGTTATTTATTCAAATTAGGTAAAGATGTTCATTCACTAAATGAATGCCTATGCTTTGTCTTGACACCTAGATCAAATTTAATAGCTTACTATGATCAGTTATACACAACTGCAATGTATAGCCCAGATATGAAAAAAGAGATTGATGTAAGGTTGACGTCTTCTTAATATATGAACTTATTATCATTATATAATCTTCATGGATAAGAGAAGCGTTCCTAGATTTCAGTTTAGTTAAATAAACTTAATATCTTTATTTTGGTTAGTAAAATAGTTATGTAAGATTTTAATTTAATATTTTTGATAATAATCAATTATATTAGAAGATCATAATGATTGTTTTGTAATCAGCCAAGTCATTAATTCAATTCACAAGTCAGTTGTGCATGATTTAATTATAAAGAGTATTCATCTCTGGTAATTAATTAAAGAGTAATAATGTTAAGAATATGCTGTGGCAATCTTTTTAATATAATTTAACCTATAAATTGTTAAGTTGCTTTGCCAGTTAAAAATTATTAAAGATGCTGCCTGGAAACTAGACATTCATAGAAATATGTGAGATTCTGTGATTACTTAAAATATATTGGGTTATTGTATGTATTTTTTAGGTAGCCGTGTTTTGATTAAAAATACTACACCATCGATTTAACTATTTAAGAATTGCATGACTTGGGCTTAAAGCTGTAAAAGCTATAGCTATTGAGTTCATAAATATTCAAGATCTGCTCTTGAAATAAATAAAGCAAATCTAGACTTGTTCAAGCCACACAGTTAGAAGATTCGACTGGGATTGTTCTAGAATAAGGTTCAGAATGTCTATACCTTTTAATCAAAGAAGTTGGATCGAAAAATAGGACCTTAATAAATATTTAATTATATGATACTAAATTCTAACCATTACAAATCTACTATACTGTTTGATGCTTTAGTTATCAGAAAGGTTAATTAATCATTCTATTAAATTTTAATTAAAATACAAAAAAGATTCAGGGTGTAAGATCATATTAATAAATTAGTATATTTTAGCAGATGGAATAAAATATTATAGCAATAATTATTCAGATGAGTGCTTCTCACACCAAAAATGCCTTGAAAAACAATCATTCACTGGTCAATCAAAACTTGATTATACTAAATGAACACAATAAATCAATCTAAATCAGAATATGAAAATATTAATTTCAATAAAAGAAATTTCTACGAAATTTAAACTTTTTAAGCCATATAATACCTTCAGATCTATAGATTCCTGTGTCGTTAACAATTGATTTAAGATCAAACCTTATTCAGAGATCCAATATTAATTAAAGAAGCACTAATTTTTGTAAGAATTTTTAATTTTAATATAAATACCTGGGAAATAAACTAAAATGAATAAGCACTTCAATCAAGAAGTAAAGAAAATTACAATGTGTTTGACGAGTATATAAATCTAAGAAAATATTTTACATGAATGCATTTATTAAATTGCCTGTGTCATAATGAGTTTGATCACACCTTTTTTTTTTGCTTATTTTAATAATTAAATAAGAGCTTGTTTTTTCAACACAAATTAACTTATTTTAAACCAGGCTTGTAGCAGTAACATAAACTTCTCATCACATTTGTAGAAAATCAAGATTGATAAGCTTATAATTTTGAAAGAGGATTACAAAGCAAAATATTCCTGATTTGGCATTTCAGCCTTTTTCCCAATCAAGTATTTATAAGCATTCTTCACCTTTTGTTGAATGTACGGGGATCCTCTTTTTCCGGAATTAGATTTGTAAAGTAACTGAGAAATTCTTCCTAACTGTGATGAATCCAATTCGCTTGAAATATTCAGAATCTTCATTGCTTCATTTTAAGTCATTCTATTTCTAAATATGCAATTGGATACCGTTTTACAAAATGAAGCTGCAAAAGCTTTCGGAATTTCCTTAAAATAATTGAGAGACGCCAGGGGAAGTAAAATTTTCAGATATTTGTGAAGACGGTCAAATTGCTCCTTTTAATTTGTTCTAATATAAATTTCTGTGACATTTTAGGAAATTTTCTTTTTTTACAGTCTTGTGATGTACAATGCATTTTATAGATCAAAAATTTGATCTGTTCTTTCTTTATTTTTTAAAAATTTTTATCTGTGATCAAATTAAATAGAATATAATAAAGACAACACTTAACTGTAACATAAGTCTGTCGTTAGGTGGCAGAGATGTAACACTTAAGTATTTATGACATATAGTCATCCTGAAGTTTATGCTTGAATATGGAATATATATTTACTCCAAATAACAAAAGAGAATGTATGATTGTACCTGATATATCTAAACAGAAGTTAGAATGAATAAGTTTTGTGTATTTTTATCTTGACTAGGTCAAGCTTTTCGATTTCATTTTTATTAGTGAAATAATTGATTAGTTTTTTTAGAGAAAAAAGATAAAAATTTTCATTCCAATGAATCAGACTAGAGAATTAGTCTCAGAGATGAATCAGACAATTTATAGATCAAATGCTTCTGATGTGCATTTATTTACTCATGACAGACCATTGCCTAGTAAAAAGATTTCTAGTCAGATTAAAAAATTTTTGATTGAATAATTAATTTTTAATTTCATAAAACGACAATAATTTTAATTAAATTTAATTTAGGTAAATTTAGTTTAAAAACAAGACTAATTCAACAAACAACCTTTTATTATTGATATTTTTTGAAATCAATTTTGTATAAACTCGGATTTAAATAAAAGTAGATCATCGTCAGAATCATAATCCTCAATCTTTCTTCTTTTATTTGACACTGATTCTTCTTCTATTTCCAATTTCCCTATCATTTTTTCTACTTTGTCTACTTCTTGTTTATCTTCTACAAAGGTGTAATCGTTTGAGTTTGTAGAATTGATCACAGATGCATTGAAATCCATTCCACTGGATTTTTTGGAAGTGGAAAGGTTTTACAAAAAGTTTCATTGTTATCGATGGTAGAGTTTTGATTAAGAGCTTTGTAATTATAACTGTCAAGCTCTATAATATTAGAACTTTCTGAGTGATCTGCTTCATTGGCGATTTCAAGTAAATCTTTTTTGATCAATGACTTTCTTGAATTTTGAAGAATCTCATTTATGTCTTCTCCAACTACGTTCTCAAGATCAATATTATTTAAGATGCTCTCTACGTTGTCCTTAATAAGATTACTAAATGATTCTTTATAATCTTTGTCGATGAAATCTTTTAATGATTCAATGATTTTTGTCTCGATTAAAATTTTTAGATCAACATTTTTCAGAATTGATAAATAGATTTCTTCAATATCATGCTTCTGAACAGCTTGTTTTTTCTCAATCACAGACTTCTCTTGCTTTCTCATAACTCTTAAAGAATCAGACATGTTAGAGACCTTTCCCTCCATATATGCCAAAAGTCTGTGCTTATTAAAATCAGTGTTTCCATTTAACTCTATCCTTAATCTTAGAAGGGGTAGCATAAGCGGATTATCGTGCTTTACTTCTTGAATCATCTTCTCAATCTTGGATTTGACCTGTGCTTCTGCATCACCTGAAGCTATTTTAATTGTATCCATTACCAAAGGTCTTACAGTTTCTAATTTAAACCTTTTAATTAGTGTTTTCTCACTGAAATCTAGCAGATAAGCAAATTTATCATAGCTTTCAGCTTCACAAAGACTTGCTCTGATTGAACTGCCAACCTGAATTACATCAAAATTTTTATGTCTAATTTTAATACTCTCGTGTTCATGCCCATATATCACCAAATCAAAGAAAGGTGCTATTAAATCTTCTGATAAATATTCACCATCTCTTGGAATTCTGTTCTGATGAACCATTAAGATGTTAAACCACCCTTCACCACTCGGTCTAATATATTTTACCTGGGATCTAGAAAAGGTTTTAAATAATCTTCTGTCTTTTACATGGCCTAATCCGAATATTGCTATTTTAATAGGTTCCTTTATTAATATTGGGCGTATTTCAATGCTATCAACGTCATCAACACGTCCGAAATAGTTTATAAATCCACCACTGTGTAAAACATTAAGGGGAGAAATACTATTAAATCCGCTAGGATCATCATGATTTCCATGTATGCTAAGTATTGGTAATGAAATATTCATGTTTTCATTGTTGAAATTCAACTGGGTGTCCGAAACAAAGTTCACTTTCTTTTCCCCGATGCAATATTTTTTCAATAATTGAATTTTTTTTTTTATTTTTTATTTTTTTTTATTTTTATTTTCATGAAATAAATCTCCGCCTTGTAATACAAGATCTGCTTTATCACTTGTTGCCAACCCCAAGATTTCTTCGAAGGTATTAAAAGAGTCGTCTGCACGTATTGGGTCGGTCTCTTTGTATCCTAGATGATTGTCTGAAGTTATTAAGATTTTCATGTCGGGTCGATTTTGTCAGAAATTTTTGATGAAATCATTTATTGCTTGAAATATTTCAAAGGAAGATTATCATTCAAATCTTCTTTGGTTTTGAAAACTCATTTATATTCTTGTCTTTAATATTGACTGTTCTTTTGAAATGACGAAAACCCTTTTGTATTTTCCTGTTAACTGGAAAAAATATGATACAAAAATTTTTAAAATTCATCTCACCCCAATATTAGATTATCAATGCAGGGCACACTCCTACGGAGATCGAAGGTTTGTTGTGTCAATCTGATGAACATGCTCTGTAGACTGGTTTTATGTGTGTTTTTGTAAGAAAAAGGTATTTTTCAGCATAAAAAGCGTAAATTCGATTATGAATGCGATTTTTATGTTTAAGTATTATATTCACCAGGTTTAATTAAACTAGTGCACAAAATATAGGCATCTTCATGCCGCCTAGTATTTATTCTCTTAAAAAAACGAGATCTATTAACTAGGAGCACTTGTGCATCTGCAGGAAGAAATTTTAAACCTCCTACTGAGATCTTGAACACTCAACACAACCCCTAACCCACTCTTTCGGCTATATCCATTTTGATATATACTGCTCTCGCATGTTGGCCCTCCGGCCCACCTCCCATTTTTTTCGATCTGTTCTTTTTATGAGTCGGCTGGCTGTGACATTCTGATATAAACCGTTTGGCTTCACATATGCATCAGCATGTTACTTATTCGGGCAACCACGAAAAGGCTACAGTCATCCATCTTACGATAGGTCTGCCCAGTTATTTATTTTCTAGTTAAGTAGTTTGACTTCTCCATTAGGATTTAGCTATCTCTTTCTTAAGTCCTTGAAAGACCTTTATAACATAATATAAGAAGAGCAGTAGTTGTCTATAAAGCAAGTCTGCTGATAGATGAGGTGAGGTATAATACCGAGTATTCACGACACATAGTTGTTCTATGTAGCGTTTGGTTTCCAAATTGGCTATGTGGAATTGGCACAGCTGGGCAGAATCTGTCGTGAGACGGATGACTGTAGCCTTTTCGTTGTTGCTCGGATAAGTAACACACTTATGTGTGTGAAACTAATAACAGTTTATATCAGAATGTCACAGCCAGCCGACTCATAAAAAGAACAACTCGAAAAAAATGGGAGGTGGGCCGGAAGGCCAACATGCGAGAGCAGTATATATCAAAATGGATGTAGCCGAAAGAGTGGGCCTAGTATTTGTTCTAAGTGTCCAGGACATCAGTAAGAGGTTTAAAATTTCCTCCTATAGAGGCACAGGCGTTTCTAGTTGTTTCGTTTTTTTTTATTTGAAATCGGTTGATAATAAGATTTTCACGTTGCATTCATCAATTTTAGAAATGTGTTGTAAATAAATTCATTATTTTAATTTAAGTGACATAATTACGGGTTAATAAAAACCCTATGGTCTGATCAATGTTATACGGTTCCATTATTTTCTGTAATGCTTAAAAGATTATAACAATTCTACGTCTGTATCGAATATATTTGACTTTGTATCTTATAAATGGTGTAAAAGGAGTTCTGCTAATCAATCACTGATATGAAACTTATAAAGATGATAAATTACTCAATTTCACCAATTTAACTTATTTATTACCATCAATAAGAATACAAAAGTAAATCCCAGCTTTACTAATTTGCTGTTATTCTCTTTGACCATAGAGAATTTCCATATTATTATCAAGCATCAAACGTTTAATTGGCAGAATCACTCATCTCAGAACCTAGATTTTCAAGTGAAGATATTAAACTTTCTAAAGACATTTTTATTAAAACTCATCTATTACTCATATCTCCAATGCAAAAATCAATTACTGGTTTTACCAAAGAACAAGATTCCAACAACGATAAGTAACCATTCATAATTTAATTGTATCCATTGGTTCATTTTTGTAATTAGAATTTAATTGGTTAAATTTGTGAAATTTTAGTCCATTGAAAGCATTTAATTTATCTAAAAATTATTAAATAAATTATTTTTATTGATTAAATTTATTTAAACACTTCAGACAATCGGACAGAATTTGGTTATATGTATTAATTCAAACTTTTGTCGCAGATTTTTCTCTAAAAGGAATTGTCTTGCTATCTGTCGAGAATGTTGAGGTTTTATTTTTCTCCTTTAAAATAATAATTAAAAATTTTTAATTTTTTTTATTAAAAAAATCTAAGAAGTAGTGCCCATATGTTCTCTGCAATAATTATTATCATGCAATTGTTTTTCCGTTATATAGAAGCTAATCCCGATCCTTTCGATCAATTATTAAAGAGTCTCGACCCTTATAAAAATCCAAAGCAATCACTTAATTGAAATATCTGACCAAACTTTCCGTAAAATTTTTTTAAGATTTTCTGGAAAAGTAATGAATCGGTTGGAATATAAAAACTCAAAATTCCTGGATGAGTTATACATTATTCATTTGAATGAAGAGGAAATGCCTGCTGATAAAATCGATCATTTCATGTCAAAAGAACTTAGAGATGAAATCAAAAAGTTTTCTTCATCCTTTGCCAATCAAAATATCTCAATTTTTCCACTTGATTACATCAAATATTCATTTACTATTTTATCAACTGAGAATTTTTCAAGAGCGAAGTTATTTCATAACACAAATTTGTTGACAACCTTGAATTCTTATGCCGGTGATATCATTGAAATTATAAAGAATAAGATTAACGATGAGGAAGAGGAAGAGGAAGAAAAAAATCTAGCAAAACTATTTGTCAATCAAAAAAAGAAAAGTGAATTTAATTTTGATCTTAGACTTGGTTCTTTATTAGAAGATGCCTTTGATATCTTTAAAAATATTAAGAAGGATGGAAATCATCATGAAGCATCGGTCTTTAAATTTTACTGGGCATTTAATTTATTTTTGAAATTGAATGACTTTATTATATCTCAGACCTGTCAATCTTTTAATAATTATGTTGAAGCATATAGAAAATTTATATTTTTAGATATGGCAGAGTTTAAAAGCTTAGAGAACTTGTGCAAGAATGAAGACTTGTTCGATAAACATTGTGATCCGAGAGGGTTAATAAAATTAACCAGTAAAGAAATCTTGAATGAAATCCAGAATCAGCTCAATAGTAGAAATGAAACGTCGGAAATCCATAAAGCCGGTGATGGTTCTGGAAACACACCTATGGCTGACAATACTAAATGGTATGTGAATGAAAAGATCTTGGTTGTGTTTCTCATATTAGGAGCTTGCATTCTTATTGGTTTAGCATTTTCCTAGTTTTCAGGTTTCTGTTCTTTAACCACACTGCTTCTTGGAAGGAATTCATCCAATACGTATTCATAGGCTTAATAACTGCTTGATTACTCAGAAATTACCAAGTCAACTTATCTGATTTGAGATTCCCTCATTTTCCCAAATAAATTATTGCTACTCAAAAAAATTTTTCTTTTACAATTATTCATTACGGATTTGTCGTGTTCCAAGCGTGAGTAAGGTAGATCTTAAAGGTCTGAAGTCTTAAAAAGTAAACTATTTTTTTTTTAAATAATTAAAATTTTGAATTATTTTTGTTGGTTTTGTCGAGTTTTGCATTTAAATCTTGAAAATTAGAAGACATCCTTTATTATTGCATGTTTATATCTACGATTATAAATACGATTGGTTCTTGATAAATCATTACATCTCATTAGTTGCTTTCATAATCATAGGCTTTACATTGGTTTATCGAGCTATCAGCTATCAGCTATATAAACCGATGAGGTTACAAATACTTATCACAACAATTTTATTTTCAACTGTCTCACCTAGGAGTATCTCATTGTACATGATAAATTTATTCTGTACTTCAAGGGTTCAATTGATTGCACAACATTGTATCATCATAGCATGGTTTTTCTTTAAAGAACTTATATTAAAATTGCAGGTCTTGAATATTTATTGAAAATTCTCTTTAAACTATATTGTGATCTTTTTCATTCATTCATGATATTGCTATAAATTATTGGCTGCTTTTGATCAGCTTTACCTTATTCTTCCCAATTTTCGGGATTACCTTTAAAAGCTTGGGAAACACTATGTTATCTTTTTCATACCTTTCAATTCCTATTTCATGGTTTATTTATTCTAAGATACGGTCTTTCTTATGATTTTTCATGATAGCTATTCTTTATTAGAGCATTCATTATTGTATTTGATATATGCTTGCATTTTTATGAGTAAACTTCAATTAATTCACTCGACGGGAATCGAACCCGTTTTCAAAAATTTACTTATTCGCATGTTTTCCGCAAATGCATGGGCTTATATTTAACAGAAAAGCTCTTAAATATCTACTAAGAACACATACTCCAAGAGTCATTTTAAACGAATATAATGACAAGGTATCTTCGGTTGATTGTAAATCTAACTAAAATCACATTGAAATTTATTATTTTCTGATTAATTGTTATAATTGGCATTTTGAAACCCGTATGATAAAAATTTCAAATCTTCAAAGAGGAAATAAACTCATCGAGTATTTGTCCACATCTTCATACTCTTATGATTCAGCGTTAACAGGTGATTACCAAATCGGGTATTCTATTAATATTTTATTTCTCAGCCTGAAATTCCATGTCGCAAAACCAGAATACATATTTCGAAGAATATCGAAGCTGAAAAAATCAAAAATTCAAATTCTGTTGATTTTATTGGATGCTCCAAATTACAGTTCAGTTTTAGAAGAATTGTTCAGAACTATCAAATTAAAGATTATTTTATGTAAAAATTATGATGAATGCTCAAGATATCAGAAAGGATGTATGCACAAAGCGAAGTTCGCAGGTATTGAGGAAAAAAGAATCAACGGTTTCCACATTTTTAGAAGCATTCCCGAAAATAAACAAAAGCAATTCTGAGAGAATCCAAGATTCTTTTGAAAATTTGCAGGAATTAATTTCATGTGATGCAGACAGGTTATCAATTTTATTTGGAATCGGAAAAGAGAAAGGGAAAAGTATTATTTCGTATTTCACAAAACCATTTAGGGAATATAAAGGCGATCAACCATGAAGCATCAATAGATTCTAGATTGGATCCATCGAAATAAAGGTATTTTAGAACAATTTCATCATTTTTAATTGAATTTATTGATTTAATATAGATCTAATTCTTATTCTTCATTGTAAAAGTAATTTATTTGAAAATTACAACCCCTGTTTAATAAATTGTAAACTCTCTATAAAGTTATCAGTATTTCATTAAGTTCTTCGACCCCGTTGTCTTGAGGTATTTCTACTGATCATGAGATGACTTTAAACTAGATCAAAAAAGGAAAGCATCTTCATACTCTCTTGCGGTATAATAAACACTTTATAGTTCAGAAACTTGGATCTCTCATTGAGAGGATTGGCTATCTCTTTTAACGCCTTGAAAAGTTTTATGAGTTTTAGAAATGAGGACAACAGCAGGCTGTAGTTGTCTGCTCCAATACTTAGGAGGTAGAGGTGTAAGCATGTACTCGAGTATGTACGCCACATAGAATCTTGTGTAATGTTTGGTTTCAAACGCCGGGTAGTTCAAGAATCTATTTATATATGGAATGGGCACGAAGCCATTCCACTTCGGATATAAGACATATATTTCGACGCCCGCCAGTGTATTATTAGGCTTAGCCCTGAATTTAGAATGATCCGTTGTGTGTTTTTCTGATCTTGCCAGGGCCAAGTTTCCTCCATACAGGTGAAATTTTTAGCAACCCGTTTGACAATAAGGTTTTCACCGATCACTCATTAGCTATAGCAATATTGTAAAAATAAATTACTTTTTTTTTAACCAAATTCAAGAATTTTATTTAAGAAATGCATTGAATTTCTTCTTTGCTATGTGTATTTATAATATTAAACACAATGATATGCATTCTCGTTCTAAGTGGGACAGTCTTCAGTCGGATAGACCGCTTTACAAAAATAATTAAATTTTAAACTTAATAGAATTATCTACTTAAATTTTTATAGTATTGCTAAACTTTGGATGATAAAAGGAATTACAAGGCAATATAATGCTTCTCATAATAATTGAACGATTATCTCTGTAAAAAAAATCAAATATTTAGATTGGAGATCTGTAAAGAACCCGATAATCATCCTAGATCCAAATTTGATTGTGGCTAGATCATGCTACATAAGAAAGTTATTAAGTTCATTAACTATTGCTTACAAATGAATTTAATTGAAACATTCTAAGAAGCTAAGAGCCAATCCAGTTCAGGAAAAGGAGAAATGGAAAGGTTACCTAAGAATAGAAAAGAGAATCAAAACGAATATTAAATTCCAATTGGCAAAACAGACGTTTATGTTTTAATTACAAACTCAAGTTTAAAATGAATAACTAAGAAAATGCGACTTGAATGCAAAGAAACGTCATCATTGACATAGGACAGAAAGAGAGATATTGATTAGGTATGATTGGTTTGGAAATGCAATAGAAAACCTTTAAGGAGATCGGCATAATTTAGCAGATTGAAACGATTTTAAAACTAATACATTTAATGAAACACTTAATTTGAGATCCAACTAGGTATCCAAGATCTCTATAATGATTAAAAGATCATTCAAAAGAATATAGACTATTACAAGGAATCTACGTCTCTGATAAGCCAGTATTGACTCTTATTGAATTCTTTAGTTTATTAAATATCATGCTTAATAAATACTTCGCTTATTTAGAACGATTAATAATCAAAAATCACAGAGAAATATAAAATGAAAAGCCAGGGATACTTATAGGTTGAAATCGTTTTGCTTCTAACACTGAAACATATGTATTCAAAGTAAAACAGATAATGAAATGACTTAAACTAAAGACAAATTCTGTAGAATCTATTATAATTGCACAAGAACATATAGGGAAATAGAAGAGAGTCAGGAATACTAGAAAAACTTGCTTGGTAAGTTTTAAGGTAATCTGTGCAATAGTGAAACCACAAATTCGGAATGTTTCAAGTTTAATTAAATTTAATTAGTCATTTTCAAACAAACAAATAAATTTGATTATATTATTTTAAATTTGATGAAAGGAACAAAATTAGGAAGAGAAAAATTAGATACAAAAATGCATTGTGTGGATGATTTAGCCAAAATGCTTTTCTCAACGTTTGTAAATTCAATGTTTGTACTTAATTTAATTAATTAAAATATGTTTGATTCTAAATTAAATTTAATTAAAAAAAAGTTTAAAAGGAAAAAAAACATTCACAACCCATGGATTTTTAAACTTACTTGGCTCTTATAGCTATGGTTTCCCCCATCTTATTGATGGCATTCATAATTTTTTCCTTGTCTCAAAGAGGCAAGAGGGTCGAAGAGTACCCTTCCGAAACTTCTGTTGTGGGCTTGCTTGGCGAAGCCAGTCCACATTTACCATTACTAACATTCCATTATGTTAGGTTCAACCCAATTAATTGGATTGAAGAGGCTGAGCCGGTAAAGCCTCGGAAGCTTTTACTTCTTTCAGCGCCAAGGGCTGAACCTCGGGCTCGAACCGAGCTTGAAAATCTAGAATTGCTTTTGATTCTAGTTAATAGGCTTTTTGGGGATGGGCACCCCAAAAGCTTCTCTTGGTTTGAAGAGGAGGTTGTACTCAGACACCTCTTCATGGACATTGTTTCAGAGTTATCTCTGGAAAACTTTATATTTGAGCGGATCCCCAAAAAGGTCCTCTACAAAGAGATTACGGTTCAGCCAAACACTGGCCGCAATAGAAATAAATACATTGTTTGAATTTTTTTTTTTTGATTTTTTTATAAATTTTTCTCCGATTTTTTTGAAAAATTTCTTTTACTATTTTTTTTGATAAAAATTTTCTCAGATTTTTTGAAAATTTTATTTAACTTTTTAGAAAATTTTATTTTATTTACTAATTTCTTTTTGATAAAAATTTTCTCAGATTTTTTGAAATTTTTTTTTAACATTTTTTGTAAATTTTATATTGCACAGCCATATATCTTCTCTTTCCTTAGGTGTTTGGTTTCATTTTTCAGATCTGAATATGAACACATTCTCTGCTATAGAATATATTTCTTACTAAATCTCTTTATAAATTTTTAAAAATCTTATCAAACTATTTAAAATGGTGGTTTTATTTTAGTGTTTTAGACATCAGTCATTGTAAGATGTATAGACATGCTTTTGCTAGATGTACCAATGGATTTCTCTTCATTAATGTTAGGTAATAAATCACATCCAATTTATTTGTGTATTTATTCGAAATAAATTTTTATATCAGTTCATTAAAATATATGTCATATTATGGTTTAGAAATTGAACCAAGATTTTCTAATATTGCTTTTTAAAACTTCTTTGTAATTTTCTAAAGGAGAAACCAAATTAATAATGGATTTAAAGACTCACTTATTCTCATCGTATTATCGACATGATTAGTCTTCCTGTCTCACGGGCTTGTATGTGTTCTGTCTAAGGAAACTTTCACAATCATTGTAGATTGATTTTCTTATTTTATGTTTATGTTGATTTTTTGATATTGAATGTAATATTTTAGCTTTAAATTCACTTTTACTTGCGAACTATTTATGATTTGATTAGGACCTTTTAGTTAATAAACTATCATTAATTGATTTTACTGGCATTCCAGGAATTTAAAAACGAACTACTCTATGTAAACTGTAAAAATTCAAAAATTTATTCTATGAGAAGCATTTGTACCTTTCAGCCCCTTGACGCTTGGTACAAACTTTTGCATGGGCCATTTTACAATCGATGTAGGGGTTTACATCCACCTACCAACTACTTTTTTTCCTGTTTTTGTTCATTGTTAATATTGGACGAGAGTCCGCAATATTCTGGTACACACTAAGATTATATGTATAATAATCGGGCCTTGTTATAGTGGCTCCACACAGGCAGTTGTAAACCTATTTTACTTTCTGCGCCTTTCTTATATAATTTGTCATCCGACACATATTCGCGAGAAAGAGTGAGTCGGGGAGTTCAAGAAAGTCTATCCAGGCTCTTAATAGAAAATAACGCTTCTGTACGATACGAAAATGCATAGTAAACTATGCCACAAGACTGTATGCAGATAATTTCTTCACTTTGTATACTTGGAGTCATCTTGATGTATCCATAAAGTAGAACATTTTCAAAAGAATAAATCATTCGAGAAAGTAAAACCTGAAACTTTGATAGAGTCAATGGATTGTAATAAGGTAAACTGAATGTTGAAAATTTAATGAAAGCAACAAACGGACATATAAGGTGCGTATTATCACATAGAACTTCTTAAATTAGAATACGATGAATTCTCAGAACGAGAAAATCCCAAACGGAAAGTCCTTAAGAGACACAAAATTCATTGATAGCCACCAATAAAGAAAGATCATGCTTTAAAAAGATGGTCCGAGATGACTTTAGACAAGAGGTAAAGCATCTTCATACTGTCTTGCAAAAAAATAAACACTTTATAGTGCTGAAAATTGGTGCTTCCTTCCATTAAGAGATTGGCAATCTTTTTCTTAGAAAAAAAAACCAAATATTATTCAACTAGAAGCGCCTGTACCTCTATAGGAGGAAATTCTAAACCTCCTACTGAGGTCCTGGGCACTTGTAATAAATTCTAAGCCCACTCTTTCGAGCTTCGGGCAAGCTCTTTTTCAGGTTTTTCTTTTTATGAGTCTGCTGTGACATTCTGATATAAACTGTTATTAGTTTCACACACATAAGTGTGTTACTTGTCCGGGAAACCACGAAAAGGCTACAGTCATCCGTCTCACGATAGATTCTGCCCAGTAACGACACAGGAACTCATAGACTTTTCAGTGTTATGAAAAAATCGTCATACAAAATATTATTCAAAACCAAAGGGTCATCACTGCTCAAACATGAAAGGAAATTTTCAAATCTGTAACATTTTTTAAAGACCTAAATAAAACTTAGAAAATACATTTTTTGATGGACTCTATCTAATCATAATACTTCAAGATCCTGAAGTTCGGCAAATAATTTGGCAATTGTAGAATCAAGCATATCTGCTTCAAGTTTAAGAGTTCGAATTCTAGGAATTGACCCCAATAAAACAATAACCACCTCTTTAGGCAAACACGAAGGACGTAATTCCCCAGAAAGAACCTTCCTTTGATCATATATCAAATCGTGTTAATTTCCAATATTTCTATAAAATTTAAATTCTTAAATTTACTTACACTCGTCTTCGTGAAACCGTTGCAATAGAATCTTAATTTCCTAAGTGACCTTAAATTTTGAAGAAGTTTACTCAGTACACAATCCTGAATTTTGTATTTTTTAATTGTGAGCACTTCTAATATCTTACATTTCTCGCACAAAAATACAAAATCTATTTCTGAATGCTTTCTTAATTTAACTTCCAATACTTTTATACCAGGTTTCGAGCTAGCAACAAGCTTTAGAAGAGATATAAATTGACGAGAGGACAGTGTGAATCCAGTGAATGATAAGCTACGCAATTTGACAATATTCGGTATTTCCATGACTTGCGCATAAGAGTTTTTCTTATTAGATTGATTTTTTAACTCAAATTCTTGAATCTTTAGAATAATCCTGTAAAATTATGAACATCATTAAATTCCGTTTTCTAATAACAGCTTATAATCAACTCTTCAACCTCGAAAACAATCATGAAAGCCAACAATTACATTAGGCTATATAATGTTCCAGGAATGTTAATAAGGGTGCTTTTAATATGTAATTTTTTAATAGTGCTTAAGTTTTTAATTATGTTTGATCTTTCTGTTATCCCATTGTCAATAATAATTTCGTCATTATCATAATTTTTTTTCGCGCAAAAACCAGAATTAATAACTATATAACTGGACATCAAATCAATAACTATTCTTTCATATTCATCAAATTTATAGCAAGATAACAACGTTAACTATTCTATATAATTTTGATCTAGGAAAAAATAATTTGATAAATTTCTCTCTAAATTACGACCAAAAAGGACGTTATTATATTCGTAGTTCACAAATAATTCTAGATTACGAATTAACGTTTGAAGTGCAATTTTGCCATAAAACATTGTCTTCTCCTCAAAACAAAACTCGTAAAGCATTTGAAATTCATCTTTTGAAGTGAAATCTGCATAGAATTTGACTGCTTTTTTTCTGCACGATGGAATTGTCTTCTTGAATCAGTTCGATTTTTTCCTTGCTAAAATTTTGATTTTCCGAAGTTAATTTAGACTTATCAATTATGATGCTATCCAATTTAGCGATTTCCTTAAAAAATATGGGATTTGGGTGATATTTTTAAGGGAATATGTTTCTACTTGAATTTTCTGAAAATGTATCTCAGCCTTTGGTTTAGCTTTACAATAAAACAAAAGTGCCAGCACGTTGACAATTCTCTTACAACCCATTGGGTTAGAGGTTGAAAAAGTATAACAATACTGAAAATTTTTGTCGAAATTTTTTTTTGCTAAAAAAGGATAGATAGTTGGAATTATTGATATTCGATTATATCCGAGATGAAATTAAACTAGAGCAAAAAAATATTTTCATGCTGGATTGCAATATAAGATGAACTTTATAATTTCTAAATGTGATGCTTCTATTAAGAGATTGGCTTTACCTTTTTAGCTTCTTGAAAATTTTTATGAGTTATAAAAATATGAAAGAGGGCAGGCTTCAGTTGTCTGTAGACACTACTTAGGAAGTTAAGATGTAAAATTCGAGCATTTACAACACATAGTCGTCCTGTGAGCGCTTTGATGCGAAGGACCGTGTTTTTCTCGAAAATTGTTGTATATTAAACGGGTTCAAAGTTGTTCTACTAGGGGTATAAAACATACACAATACTCTTACCCTACCAGAGTATAACAGGGCTGTGCTCAAATTTAAGCTTGTTGTCTAGTCCGGCCCAGTTTTCTTCATATTAGAGAGTTTTTGGAGACCTTATGATTATATGTTGATGAGATTGGTAGATCCTAGTCATCTCAAGAATCACCACAATGAGGTTGAAATCAAAAATAAAAAAGCAAAACCTGTATATCTTAGTTACGAAGACACTTTTTAAGATTTCACTTCCATGCTGAGGAGGATAATCCTCATGAAAAAATGAATTTATAAGCAAAAGATGCTGGCCGGCATTATTGTTGATACTCCTATGTTCTCCTAATATATAAAGCTAATAAGCATCAAATTGATTTTATACTAAAATTTTCAATTCTATTCCAAAAATATTAAAATTGATTGATCAGAGACATTCTTGATTGAATTTATTCTGCCCATGTATTTAATGCTAGAAATATCTTTTCTATTTGCATCTTCAAAATTTTCAGAGGTCAAACTTCCTCGATCAGAAGTTCAAAACAGCAATAACAGCTATTTTTCTCTGAAAATGCAGAAAGAAATAACCGACATTTATTTGAAGAAAATTCCCAAAACCTCATCTTCAGAAATTCGATCAAGGAAAATTAGTTGCTTTTCGGGGTTTTCTGGTCTATTTTCCGCTGTTTTGACCAGCTTTATCAAATACTCAAATGATGAGAGAATCAGAGAGTTAAAAAGGGTATTTTGCTTCCGCATTGCTTTAAATTACGGAAAACACTTATTTCATTATATTTGCTGTGATATCATTGATGATATTAGAATGATTCGCAGCCATAAATTTGATTCAACATTTCATGTTTTATGCTTTTCAAAAATATTAAGTTCAAAAGATTTTCATAATCTGAACTCTGAGAATGCAAGGCTAATTCCTATTATGATTTCAAAAGATAGCAAGGATTCTGATACTTGTTCAATATTGTCAAAGACAATACAAAGCACAACTGTCATCTCGAAACAACTACAAGATTTCGAACGTACACTACAAGAGAACCTGAAAATACCACCAAAAGATAATAAAAATTATAGATTTCATTGCCAAAGATTAACACTCCAAAACAATATTTCCCTTCTTAGTGATGTTTTCAGTCTCTTGGGCAGTATTTTGACAATTTTGGGATCTCAAAAAGATAAAGACAGTAGCGAAAAATCTAAAATAGATGCCCTAGAAAATTTAGCGCAATTATCTTGTAATTTAATTTTTAAATTGATAAGGTTTTGGGCGCGTGAGGACATAAGTATTTGCGAAGAATTGGATGAATATTTAGGAGAAAATCTAGCAAAAGTATCACTGGAAGCGAATCTGAGTACATTTAAATCTTTTGAGGATTACAAAATGATGGCAGATTTTGATTTGAAAAGACCTAGCAAGGATATTCTATCATTACAAAAAAAACAATTGGTAAAAAATTTTAAGGATACAGATCTGCTTAGTCAGCATTCTAACTTGGATGAAACTTTGAAATTGTCCAAGAAAAAATCTAAAGAGTTTGAGGATGAAATTCTGAAAAATATAATTTCACAGGACAGGAAGATTATAATCCAGGATGCATTTAAAAACAGAAGTAAATACGGAATCATTGGAAAGGACCATCACACATCTTTTGAAACACTTTCTTGCAAGTCTAGAAGAGGTAGCCCCATCCATGACGACGACTTATTAAATGAAAGTTATAAAAGATTTAAAACGGACGGGAATGAGTTTCTAGAGCATGGTAGAAACCTTAAAATAGAGAGCCAGACCAATAAATCGATAGGAAGTGGTTTGGAAACTGCAGATGACTTATCATGTGTCAATTATCAACCTTTCATATATGAATCAAATGATAAAATAATTCACTCTAATTTCAATCAAATGCATGCATCAAGAATATCAAGTTTCATGACTAATAGCCAATATGATCCTCAATCTTTTATTAATAATCAGCCAAATAAAGGTTTCGAATCATTTAACAGTAACAATAATGTCTTTTCACCTAGTTTCAGTTTCAATAATGACGAAAATCAAGGCAAAGATACAGACCAAGCTGATGAGGAAATCATCTTCTAACAAGTGATTTTTGCATTCTCGATAAATTTCCATTAGTAAACTTCTATGATAGTTTTGAAGGCATTTGAAAAATGAGGAAAAGATTTTGTTAGAGCATTTATGTTAAGAATATTAACAATCATGTTTAATTACCAACCTTAATGCGATTAGGATGTGAAGGAACAACATGAGGACGAGAAAGTAAACTTTTGAAGATATTTATCTGAAAAATAGGGCACAATTTTGGAACTAATGTCGGTTATGTGAATATGCTATTCATCCGCCACAAGATTTTGTGGATAATATTACAAATCATTATGTATTGCATTTATTTATATACCATTGATGTCAATATCGCTATCTGAATAGGATGGACATAATATCATATATTATCAAATTTTATTTTTCAAAAATTATTGCCGTATTATAATATCTATTTGAGAGTATTTTAAATAAATAATGTTTGTAAATGAGTTCTCGTTATTTAATTTTGACAAGATTAACTTTATTGCTACCTGATAAATATGGGTTTGGAAAAAATGAACAATTTGAAGAAAATAGTGAAAAACAAAGAAAAACAAATGAAGTTACAGAAGAAGTGAAGATTGAGGAAGTAGAGAGTCTCCCAAGGACACCATCTGATCTGAAAGCTAGCATCAAGACTTCTTTGGAAGTCCTAATCAACGATATCAAGTCGTGTGATCCTGGATGGCCAAAGGAGTTTTTCTCTGCTGTGCAAAGAAGATTTGGAAGGATGCCTAGATTCGGCTGGTCCAGAGCTCTAACTGTCTTCTGTGGTAAGTTCCAGAAGAACATATCCCTAGAGGAATTTAAAAGGATGGCAGTCTCAAGGCGTCCTGATAGATTCGAAGGGGACACAGTCAAGCGTGTCAAAACGATTGATAATCCATTAGAAATCTGCAATCTGACCAGAGCAAAATCCGAAATCCGGTTAAAGGATGTATTTCTCAAGTGCATACAAGAGAATACGTCTACCGAAGAGTGGATGAGCAAAAGGACGAGGAAGATACCTAATGAAAAAGTGGATCGCCAGCTTTTAGAGTCTCTGATTCTAATAGTGAGCGATTATGTTCGAACCAAGGCCCACACGAGTATGACAGAAATCGCAGCGACCATCAGGAGTGTACAGATGGCCTACGAATTAGAGAGCATGAAAACCCGGACACCCTCTAAATGGAAAGATAGTATCGATAAAAAGATATTAAACCTTCAAGTTCTTAGTGATTTACTTAGTAAGTCACAAAAGAACGAGAAGCTATCCAGAGAGGATAAGAGAAAATGCCTGACATTTATGAGTCAGGAAAAACTCAAACTGGGGAATTCAATGGACTGTACTGAGGCAATTTCTCGTATCATGGAAAAAATCTTGATCTACAAGAAAAAGATGGAAATGCATGAGAAGAGAAAAGACTTCTCCAAAGCCAACCGATCCTTTGAACTATATAGAAGACAATTTTATAGAAGTTTAACTGGTGAGGTGGCCAAGGAGAGTAATGTCTCAGTTCTCGAAGTCAAAGATTATTGGTCTAATATGTGGATCAAATCTGAGACTGAGAGAAGCCAAAGCGAATTCGAAGATTATCTAAGAGAACATGTAGATGAAGGTAGGGAATTTGACAACTTTCCCTCCTTTGAAGAGTTCCAGAAGACCATCAGCTTTCTTCCAAATTGGAAGGCTGCTGGTCCGGATGGAGTCTATAATTTCTTCATAAAGAAATTGACACCTCTTCATGAAAGTCTATATGAGATAATCAAAGGCATCTGTGTGAATTCTAAAAGTGAAGATGATTGGTTTTATAAAGGTATTACATACCTTATTCCCAAAGGAGAGCCTCAAACAGGAGGAGATTTCAGGCCTATAACCTGTATGTCAAATCTTTATAAGCTCACAACTAAATGTGTTACGCAAGTAATGCAAAACATTGTTGAGTTTAGAGGTCTCCTGAGTGAAAACCAACTCGGAACTGTAAGAATGGTTCAAGGAGCAAAAGAGCAAGCATTGTTAAATCTAGCTATCAACAAAGAGCATTCCAACTCTTTAAAAACTGCTTGGATAGATGTCAAAAAGGCGTTTGATTCGGTTGATCACATCTACCTTATCAAATGTATAGAGAGCCTGAAATTCCCTGAGTGGATCACAAGCTTCCTTAAGGACACTATTTCAAAGTGGAAAGTTGATGTTAGATTTAATGGTGAATCAATTCTAGAGAAAAGGCTGGAGAGAGGAATTCTACAGGGAGACAGCCTGTCCCCTCTCTTATTTGTTTTATGCATGGATCCACTAAGCCGAAAGCTAAGTGCCAAATATCAGAAAGTCGGTGTTAAAACTGATTCTGATATGTATGTTACAAACCACCTTCTATTTATTGATGATTTGAAATTACTTGCTGAATCTGAAGAAGAACTTCAAAGAATGATGAATGAGACAAAATCGTTCTTTAAAGCAATTGGCTTGGAAATGAATAAGACCAAATCCGCAACCAATAGCAAAGTTTGTGAATCAGATGCTACGTTTTTGGAAGGCAAAGACAGTTACAAATACCTGGGAATTATTGAGACAGCTAGTAGCACAATATCCAAAGATTCCTTTGAAAAAGTAAGAAATGAAATTTTAAAGAGAGTCAAGAATTTGTGTGAAAGCAAACTGAATGCAAAGAATTTATTCAAAGCGATAAATGAGCATGCAGTGTCTGTGATTAACTACCATGTAGGAGTACTAAAGCTTGAACCGGAAGAATATGTCAAACTCGATGAATCCATTAGGAAAGTACTAATGGAATATAAAGTTCACTTACAGCCAGCAAACAAAGAAAGGCTGTATTTGCCAAGAGAAATGATGGGAAGAGGAATGTCCAATATTGAGCATAAGAGTGAGAGTATGCTCCTTCAATTGAAGAATTCCCTGGAGAGATCAAAAAGTATGTCCTTAAGGCGTAATGCCACAATTAAGGTTGAAGAAGACAATAAGACACATCTCTCAACAATTGACAAATACATAAGACTGAAGTATAATACAGAAGGCGAGATTACCAAAGAATCTCTTTATGAATCACAAATTAAATCCCTAATGACCGACATTAAAAGAAAACAACTTCACGAAAGGTTGTTTAGGGTCTGTGATCATGAACTTGCCTCCATTAAAGATTCTTCAGTGTGGCTTACCAAAGGAAATATGAAACCAAGAGATGAAGGAGCTTATTGCTTCCTTCAGGATAGAAATATATTCTTTGGAGAAAAAGTCAAGTGCCCACATTGCAAAGCTATGCCAAAGACAGTAGATCACCTTGCCACTAAATGCGACCGTATGCTTGGTCATGATTACATGAGACGGCATAATGAAGTATTAAGATGCATACATTTATCACTTTGTAGAAGATTCGGAATTAAAAAGACAAGAAAATTGAAATCCCATTCCGTTCAAGAAGTTGTTGCAAATGAAAATGTCGAGATTCGAGTAGATACAAGAATTAAGACTGACATTAAAATACAGCATGACAGACCAGATATCTTCTTACATGATAAAAAGAAAAATGAAATAACTCTGATCGAGGTTGGAATCACCAATCTTGACCTATTAACTCAAGTTGAAAATGAAAAAACTAGAAAATACGATTTAATAGCAAATGAGTTATCATTGATTTACAAGTGCAAAGTGAATATAATTCCATACGTAATGACCTGGGAAGGGCTGGTAACGAAATACCACAATAAACATAGTAAAGAGATAGGAATTGAGCCAAAAGTCGAAGCGTACATCCAGTCTATTGTACTCAAGAAGACTCTGGAGTCTATTTCATTTGAAAGACAACGGAGCATCGAAGATGCGGACAACCATGTGAGTCTTGAGCAGTTAGTGCTTAGATCATCTGGTGGAGATAAGAAACTCGACACGGAACCAATCAATGAGTAATTGATAATTATTAGAGTTACCCATTAAATAAATTCTTCTTTGCTACCTGATATATTATTAAATAAGTTTTTTATGTTTATTTCTAAATCATTAAAATTCATGAAAAAATTTTTAATTAAAAATAGTCTGAGAAACTTAAGGGGAATGAAGGATCTAAATGACTTGTGTTTTTGTGGCATAATGAATATTTTTAACGCATTTGCAGACGAATGTGAAATTTTGACTTCCCCAAGATAAATAAAAAATCACATCATTTATATATAGAGTAAGAAAAAGTATCTTAAGATTAAGAAAAACTTGAATCCCAGTTATTAAATTATTGTATGTCAAATTTATATTTAGATAAGACATCCTTATCAAGCGGGATTTGAATTTAGATCTTAATTAATCCGTCTAATAACTATTAGAAAGGAATGAAGAAATATCGAATAGTCATAATATCTGATTGACAATTGTAAATGGATGATAATCTAATAACCACTCATCATTAGCACATATACGACAAAACTAATTTGAGTTACTCGTAGAAAACTTGTCCCATAAAATATTACAGTTATAACTTCAGTACAAAATTGCAGGCCGAATTATAGTCTTTGGGGGCTGTGTCTCAGGTAAACATGGCTTTAAAATATATCGAATGGAAATGTTTGAACTGAGGAATAGAAAGATCTTTTTAATTCTACATTATTCTTAATGTCTCGAATAATCAAATATTTTTAAAGCATAATTATGGAGGTCCTCAGAATTTATGATAATGAGCTTGAGTATGAAAAGAGGTTTAGTAATTCTTTAACGAAAAAAATTCTAATACCGAAGGTACCAATCTCCTTCCTCGGATGGTTACTAAACTGCTTTTACACGTAAACTCACTACCTTAAATTCTTGGGACTGCAGGTCCACCGATCATACCCGCGTTCATTACTGCAGACAAGAGGAACAATGCATGTTTAGGCCGAGTCATTAACATCTGCTTTTTAAACTTTTCAGTTCAAACCATTCTATAGCCACATTTCGCAACCTCACTGTCTATTTAAGTTAAGACACAGTCCTCTATGAACTTTTTTTGGCCATCAATTTTGTAGTTAAGTAGTAGCTGTTCTGCTTTTATTGAGTATATTTTACTAGTAGACCCAAATTATGTTACTCAAAGGATTCGAACTCGAACCTCAAGTTTTTCGTTATTATCCGAAGTCAACTTCGCACCACTGCGCTACGGAAGCTGAAAAAAATCATATCTCTAATTTGCGAAGTAAAGTATTTTTATAATTGAAGAGGATATGAATTTCAAAGCAAAAGCTTTTAAATCAATGCCAATAGAAATATTGAATCATTGATTCTTAACAATACTCCTTATATTCAAAAATGTATAATTATGTTGTTTTAACCTCAAAGTGTATTACTAATTTAGACAAGAAATAAAACTATTATTACCCATTAAACTGTAGATCAGAATTTTATTATTAAGCTGGTAATATATTTGGCTGGACAGAATCTGTCGTGAGACAGATGACTGTAACCTTTTCGTGGTTGCCCGGATAAGTAACATCCTTCTGCGTGGGAAACCAACTACAGTTATATCCGAATATTACAGCCTTCTCATAAAAAGAAAAACCCCGAAAAAAGAGGAGGTGGGGGAGCAGGATGGATAAAAAGGGCTGTCCCGAAGTTCGAAAGAGTGGGCTTAGGATTTGTTCTAAGTGCCCAGGACCTCAGCAGGAGATTTTAAATTTCCTCCTATATAGCACAGACGCTTCTAGTTGTTTCGTTTTTTTTAAGCACGAATATTAAATGATATGGCTAGAAAGTTTATACGATACATATTCAATTAAGAACCACAACATATTAAAAAAAATCTAATCGATTGCCGCTAAATTTTTATAGCTCAATGACTCATTAATCAAAACAATGTTATCAAATAATTTCATAAGCTGCATCTTTAAGAGATTGATAGAATTTTACCAGACAAGATCAGAAAAACATCAAACCGTTCATTCTAAATTTTGGAAACCTAATCATATCTTAGCAGATTTTTATAATTAGGGGGAAGTATAGATGATTTGTTTCCAAAGTGAAATTGCTTTGTGTCCATTTCAGACACTAAAATTTTACATGCTTCCATCCAATTTTTATCCACATACACATAGTGATAATATATCATAAAACAATCAACCATTACACCTTTATTTCCTAACAGCAGACTTGCTTTATATAAAGCTCTTTCCTTTGTTATATTACAAAGATAAAACTTTACATGAATTAGTAAAGATTCCGAACTCTATACAGAAAGAATCAAGTTAGAATTATACAGTGGATACAATATCGCAAGATCTAATGAAGATGATTTCCTTTCTTTCAATAGTTTAATATTATCTCTGTCATATAAAAATATATGCACATACAAGAATATCATATAAAAAATGACCTTGCCTGAAGCTCGATATAATACGATTAAGCTTTCTTCAAATCATGCAAGGTTTCGAAGGGAGTTAAAACTTTATTTGAAAGGTACAGGACTTCACATTGAATAAATTTTGATTATTAAAATCGAATCCAGCTAATAGAACCTTAGTCATTATATTTTTAATAAAAATTTCTAGATATTTATGAATTTAAAAAAATATAATTTATTTGCCGAATAACCAATGTCTTCCAAAGTAAGGTAATATAAGAATTAAATAAGAATAGGTAAGGCTAAATAAAGTCTAACAAACCAAATTCAAAATGGAAGGGGAGGTGAATCATCGCTTGTTCTCTTTTCCATTTTAGGCAAAAAATGCTGCTTAGTCACTTTGAATTCCTCTTCATACATCTTGTTATAAGGTTTGCCCCTGAAATCTTTAATTAGATCTTTTACCATATTCTGAGCTGTTTTTCTATTTACCTTGATTATTTGAGACTTTATATCATAAAGCTTATTCAAATCCAGTCCTAAAATCATATTAAATACCTGTGGACCATCATCCTGTAATAAACAGTCAGTGATAGCAGAGCATATTAAATGGAATGAGTTAGTCATGCTTGGTGAATTATATGAAATAATCAAATAGTATAGTGCTTTTTTGGTGTTATAAGTACCCTTATACTTATCAAGCAAACCCAATACCTTATTCAGAATAATAGACAAGTCAATTTGCATTAGATCGATTAGGTAGTCAACCAATACCGAATTGGAACCTGGCTTAATTTCGTATGCAATGAAATTAAGCAAAGAAGTAACAGCTTGGTAAAATTTCTTATGGTCTGTGACTTTTGCCCACTCTGAAACGAACCTATAAACTTCCTTCTCTACAAACGCAGGGTATTCAGGCAAAGCTTTCAGCAAGTCATTGTTAAAGCAAGTTATTTCAAGAAATGGATATTTGCCCATCTTCAAATAAATACTTTCTAAAATAAAAGTTGGAATAGAACCTAGTTTCTCAATAATTGAAAAGCATCTATCAAAAGGTTGATTTTCAAGAAATGTTTTATAAAATGATTGAGCATATTGAATATATTCATCAGGTTTTCTCTTCATAAAATAAAAGTATTTTATGATCTTGTCCATGGTCCAGGAATCGTTAAATTGTTCGTGAATATTTAGCTTGATGCAGCAGTCTACCCTGATTTCATTGGCATTTAAGCACCCATCATCACACTTCTTGGCTATAAAGACCAGTTGGTCTTGAGTGAAGCTGTATTCAGAGAGAATAGAAAGGGCTAAGCGAACATGCTCCTTGTCCTTAAAGTCCAAATTGAATAGCAGGTTTGTGGTGTTAGGATCACCTTTCAAGTAAGAAACTAGGGTGTTTAGATAAAAAGTTGCGAAAGACATCTCATTCAAAAAATTCTTGTCTGTTTTTGCCAGTTTCTGCAGTATATTGGCTGTAATCCTTTCAGGTAAGTTGTTTCCATGTAATTTAATAAACTCAGCAACAACAAGAGGGTAGTTTCTACAAATTATGGTGAAGAATCCAAATATATTTTGATCAACCTCTTCCTTCTCTAAATCATCCAATTGCAAATAAACCCGAAGCAGCTCGCCTAACACAGGTGCTAAAATCTCTAGATTTCTGGCTGCAAATGTTTTCTGCCAGAAATCTATGCTGGCTGTCAAGCAATTCACGCTGTGCTCTGATGATCTGAAAACGTAGGAATATATCTTCTGGAGAAGAAAGTTTATTGATTTTCATATTGGTTAATACCTGAATTAAGAAGTGGTCTGGGAAAAGACGGTCCAAAATATTAGCAACCTTGTCGTGGTCTATGAATTGAAAGCCCTCAGTTACAAAATTAAGAACCTCGTCTGGATAAAAATCAGCTACTTCAAAAACCAATGAATAATCAAAGGTTTTAGGTAAAATTTTCAGCATTTCTGTATAAATATTTATAATAAAAGGGGCGAATTTTCGATTAAAATTATCAAAAAATGTGTTGTTAATTAATAAAATGGCCTTTTTCAATTCACTTCTTCTTTTTTCATCGATATTTGTGTTGAGATTCACTTTCTCAAGAAAAGACAAAAGGAGTTTGTATCCAATTTCACAGTTCAGCAGACTAATGATTTTATCAATGAAATCAGGGAAGCGGGAAGGCCAACAATACAATCCAAGCGTTGATTTCATTTGTCAAATCCAAAGTTGAGATTTTCCGGTTTATTTTCAGTTCTATAATTTTGCAAAGAAAAATCTGCACTCCTGGAACAGTCGAGTTTTTCAGCTCGTACAAAATCTGAAAATCTTCCATTCTGGAAATAATTTCAATCTGTCTTTCAATTTCTTGTATCGCGAAAGGACTCCGTTGCAGCTTTTTAACTAAATTTTCAAAGTCATCCATGGGTACAACGGAAAATATGAAAAAAAGCAAAAAATTTGTAGAAAGGCCTATAAAAAAGGAGAAATTTAATATTCAGGTTATTTGATGATAAAACACAGATTTCAAAATTGAAACTGGAGGGATGTTTCAGTGTTTTCAAGATTGTTTTAAACAAAAACAACTTGTTTCGGAACTCGAAGTAAGAGAAGTCTGCTTTAACAAGATATGACTGAATAAATTTGATTTGTCTGGAATTAATTCATTCAAAACGCTGAGAAACAAATCTGCATTTTTAATTTGTCTTTTTCCCGTGAACAAAATTTGTTGGTAGCTTTTCTGATTTCAATTATGATTGTTGCAAAGGAGTAATTGATCAATTAATTATCATCCTTTTGAAAATTTCAAATAGATACTATCAAACATCAATAGTTTTTAATCTTTATTCAATAATTGACTGACTGAACAATAAAAATTCACACACGAAAATCATTGAATAAATTTGTCATTTATAAATATTGACTTGATAGCCTATGAATCGATTTACTGGTTTAATGGTAATTCGGACAAAATATTTCAGTTCATTTTATATTACAATCAGTGAATGATTGATTTTAAAAGTTTGAATCAAAATTAAAGATTATTGTAGAGACTTAAATATATAATTATCTATCAACTATAGTTGTTCAGAGTTTCAACTACACGAAATTCGATGTTTATCTAGACACTACATTCATCAATGCAAAGGTACCATCCTTACATATATCAATTAGGTTATTGTTTAAAACCCACAGATTTATACCAGCTCTGTGAGACAACCTATAACTCTATTGAATAGATCAAGTAATTCTTTGTGGAGTTTAATTGAGAGGTAATACGTTTTTCATCCTATTCGATGAGTGATCAGGATACCTTGTAGAATTAATATTTTTAGAAAAAATCATTGTGAACAGTCTTATCCGATTTATGGTGTTTAATCGAAACACTATCATACTATATGTTTCTATAAGTCTTTAATATTCATTCAATACTGCCTTCTTTTTTTAGGTTTTATTTACTAGTTCTTTCAATAACCATAAGCACATTACAATTTTTCAACGAGGATTCTAATATTGTGATGATTTTTTCATCCAATGTTATTATTGAGGTAAAGAAGGATAGATAAATTAGTTTGCTCAATGAAATCCTTTTTTAACTAAAAGGTTTGTAGATAGATTCATTTCTGAAATTTTATTCTTAACCTGAAAAGAATACGCTTCCGTATCATATTTTCTGGCTCAAAACGTTAAGTAAGGAGGAAATGTTGCATTCAATACCGTTGATTAGGTTCTTAGAAGAGCCAATATTCCAGGTTAGTTCTAGTCGATTTTTCAAGATGCCATCTAAACTAATATGTTATAAAGGTATCTTTAAAATAAATTCTTTTATTTAACATTAGAGATTTAGTTTAATACTTTTAATAGTCTAGCAAGATTCCCGTTGGACAGATTGAAGGGGACTTTGCTTTCTAGCATAATAATTTTATTGTTTAACGTTTAAGTGTCTCAATACCCGAGCCACTAATAAGTGTCTAATTTAGGTTATGATATTTCGACTTAGCTTGATTAGAATAATAAAAAATAAGGTACTTGTTGAAATCATTTTGAAAATTTTTTGAATAAAGATTCTTGTTTTTGCTGGAGAATGCTGGTATGAAAATCGGTTGTTCAAAGCACAAGAAATAATGTATATTGTGGATCAACCATATCCTTTAATTATTGACCTGAATCCTTCAATAATTCGTTTCCTGAAACTGTGATACACTAAGATGAATAAAAAATACAAATTTACCAGATCCTTAAACAATAGCACGATTATTGACAAAATGTTCAAGTTTTGGTGTAAATAACAGATTTATTCTTTATCTTTTTAGACCATTGATGTCATCAAGGCTACAGCATCAAACAATTGACTTTTTTGCTGTGTTTGAATATCTTGCAGATCTTTGGATAATTATTATCGACATTAAAAAGGCATTTTTGAGACCCATAACTGTGATGCTTTATCACACCTTTCACAATCATCATGTGATTTATTTACTGATTCCTGCATCAGCACCGATCAAACAATAAAAAAGGATTGTCTATGAAACTTGTCAGATTAGCAGCCATCCAACCTTCTTGCAATTCAGAAAAACTAATAATTGTAAAAACTATCTGTTGATTATGGATATTCCAAATGTCTAAATTAATCTAATTACTAGATAATCTGATATCCTCACGGAAGCACTGATTAAACCAATTCACTGTACTCAATTGATTTTTAACATGGCGTTTTTCATAATTGGCGATGGAAATTAAATAATCGTCTTGATCTTTGATAATCTTATTTTTTTGGCCTGGATACTGGATCCCATATTAATGAAAATATTAGTTTTGAAAAGCAACTCATGCTTGTCCTAGTTACTTTGAAAATAATCAGTTGAGTTCAAAGTATCTATAGTTATTGTTAGAAGCGAATTTGCCTTTATTTTTCATTGCTTTCATTTCTTACATTTCTTAAATTTCTTACATTTCTTACTTTTTTTATATTAAAATTTTTGAAAAATATTTAATATAAAAAAAATAAAATTTTTTCAATTACACCGACATCGAATAGGCGGACAACCATCTGAGTTTTGAGGAGTTAGTGCACAGATCATCGGGTGTATAAAAGAGACTAACACGGAATCGATCAAAGAGTAACTATTAGATTCCCAATTAAATAAATTCCTGCTAAAATCCTTTTATACAACAAATTGCTATATAAAGACTAATACGTTAACCTTATACTTCTAAATTAATTTAATCTAAATGTTAATTATAAAAGATATGATCATGAGGCAATCTTAAAAAGCATCTCCTTTTTTTAATTGATACGTTTTGATTTAATTTTACACCAGTAAAATAAATCTTCAAGACTTCCAATCAAAAGTCAGGTTTAAATTAATTATTGGTACAATTTTATTATTGATTTTGAATGAGTGAAGTTGCAAAAAAAAGGAAGGAAGGCCTTATGAATGACGATATCTTGTTCGAAATATCCAAATATATAAGCCAAAATTACAAAAATGAAAGAATAAGCCAAGTTACAAGCAGTACAGAAGTAATAAAAACAAATCGAAAGAATATATCCTTATACCTTGAAAATAAAATGAAATGTAGGCCTGGAATAGAAGAATTAGAATCGAGAAATATAATAAAGAAGGAATCACTCGATTTTGAAAAAATCCACGATTCTCTCGAGAAAGTTATCTTCAAGAAAGAAAGTTGCCAATCGTCGCCGAGAATAAAATACTTCGGGAAAAAGATTGATTTCTTCATCAAGAAAAAAATAATGATAGAAAAACTTGGGTTAAATAATTGCTAGCTTGGACTCAACACTGAAAAATCTAAGGTATGAAAAAAGTTATAAAATTTAACTATAATTATTATAAACTTCAGATTGGAAGATCATTGTTCATTAAGTTGATTCAACACAATAGTGATGAAATATTAACTGGAACTCATTTTGCTTCATGGTTCTGGCGAAATAAATTTAAATTTTAAATCTCATTCGAATTTTCATTTCCATATTTCATTAAACAAAGGTTCTGCCAAAATAAATTTAATAAATACATTAAATGAAGATGTTTATAGGCATAGTTTAGTAATATTTATAAATAATACTTTAAATAAATGTACTTTCTAGATTAGATCTCAAATATCTAAAACTATTAGGTATAAAAATCATCCAAATTAATTAAATATTGATTTATTTGCAAGTCTATATGTCTGACAACCACATTCGAAGATTAATTATAGTGACTTTGGTTTTAATTAGTCAACCAAATTTATTTTCTAAGAATCTCAGTCGTTGAATTGGAATTGTTCACTTAAATTCCGTCTAGCCTAGGTATAATTAAAATTCACAATAAATATAGCTTTATATCTAGGAATTATCTATTCACATCATCATCATTAACGTATAAAATTTCCGAAAATGGCAAATAATAAAAGAGTCCCAATAACCACAAGAACGATGATCCACTTTAAATATTCATAAAACCATTTCCATTTGGTTTTAATTGAAGTTTTTTTCAAGCTTGAAGTACTCTCATCTAATTTGAATGATTGGTTCAGTACTTTTTGATTTAGGTCTCCTAAATCTTGGGTTTCCTTTAATCTATCTTTCAAAGCACCTTGAAGCATATTTACTTCAAGCTCAATTTGATCTAAATAAGCGTCCTGATCCATGCAGAATCGAGATTTCTGAATCTTATTTAACCTGAAACAGGGGAATGGAATTATAATTTTAAGAACCAATTATTTTAAAAATTTTGGAAACCTGATGATATTCATGAATCAAAAATCTTAGATAATTAAGAACGGGGGTTCTAGGTTTGAATTGGCAAAGAATTCCTGCGAAACGTGATCCACTAATTATTTAGGCAAAATATATATTAGATTTTTTTTAGAGGTTTCTCAATTTAATCTGGGAACGTTGGAATATCATTCATATTTTTTTTTAATAAAAAATCATCTTAAAATTCATAAATCTAGAATCCCTTTAAACAGTATCAATTGAGAAACATCATCCGATCATACTTATTAGTTAGTTAAGATTTATAAGAGGGTTTTGATTGTAATTTTATAAATATTTCTTTAAAATTTCAGTCAAGAAATTTAATCTTTTATTGACTTCAAAATTAATTTGTAAAATTGTGATATGATCTTAATAAATAGTAAATTGCGTCGATTGCGAAAAATTTAAGGCACATATTCGAATCTTTTTATGTGAAGTAATTGGGGCTTACTCGCAAAAAATATCAACTAAGGTATACAGGTTACTACTTCATTACAAAATTGAAGATCAAAAAGTACTCGAAGAGAACTGTATTTTAAATTGAATAGATTGCGAGGTTGCGAAATAAGGATGTAGAATGTATTGAATAGAATGTTTAAAAGAAAGATGATAAAGCTTCAGCCCAAATAAGGCATGCTTTTCTTGAATCCAGCAATCAAACCTATCAGGATATGATCGGAATTATCTCCGCAATTCTGGGCAATAGTTTATGTGTGAAAGGCGGTTTAGTAAATAACCAATGAAAGTGATTGTGAACCTTCAGGATATTTGAGTTTTTTTGATCAAGCTCTCAGAGTACATTTTGATTATTTTGATTCAAAGCAAAAAACTTTCTGTAATTTGGAAAACCGGATCTCTTAACTCTGATCGCTGTAGCATCTCTTGGAATGCACGTGGTCAATCAAGCAGTTGTTTTTTAGCAGAATCTTTGCTAGAGAAGAAAAAAATTTCCCGAAAAAAAAAGTAATCTATTTTCACTGTATTTCTATAGCTAGTGAGTGATAGGTGAAAACCTTATTATGAAACGGGTTGCTAAAAACTCCTCTTGGATGGAGAAAACTTGGCCCAGTCAAAATCGGAAAAACACTCAACGAATCATTCTAAATTCAGGACTAAGCCCTATCATACTCTGCTGGGCTTCGATAACTAGAAGCAACATATATGTTTTATGATCAAAGTGGAATGGTTTTGTGCCCATTCCATATATATACACTTTCGAAAACCACCCGGCATTTTGAAACCAAACGCTACACAGGACTCCTATGTGTCGTAAATGCTCGAGCACGAGCTTTACACCTCTACCTCCTAAGTAGTGGCTGCAGACTTGTTTTACAGACAACTGCAGCCTGCTGTCTTCCTTATTTTTTAAATTCATAAAATTGTTCACAAGGAGTTAAGAAAAAGATTGCCAATCTCAAACTAAAATCATCAAATCCAATAATATTGGCTAAGAGATTTATTGTTTTCTTAATGAAATTATCTAGTAAAATTAAGAAGAGTCAAAAATTTGTGTGAAAGCAAACAATTCATTCAAAGCGATAATCGAGCATGCAGTGTCTGTAATTAACTACCATGTAGGTGTACTAAAGATTGAGCCAGAAGAATTTCTCAAACTCGATGAATTTATTAGGAAAGTACTAATGGAATACAAAGTCCACTTGAAACCAGCAAACAAAGAAAGGCTGTATTTGTTAAGATCCATGATGAGAACAGAGACGTCCAATATTGAGCATAAGATTGAGATTGTGCTCCTCCAATTAAAGAATTCCCGGTGAGAATGAGAAGTATGTCCTTAAAGCGTAATGCCATAATTAAGGTTGAAGAATAAAATGAGATTTATTAACTAGGAGCGCTTGTGCCTCTGCAGGAGGAAATTTTAAACCTCCTCTGAGGTCTTGAACCCTCAAAACAAATTCTAAGCCCGCTTTTTCGAGTTTGGGCAAGTCCTTTTTCATCCATGCTGTTCCCCCATGATTAAGGTTGAAGATGACAATAAGACACATCTCTCCACTATTGGCAAATACTCAAAACTGAAGTGCAATACAGAAGGCGAAATTACAAATGAATCTTTTTATGAATCACAAATTAAATCCCTAATGACCAACATTAAAATCAAACTCCAAACTCAAACTCCACGAAAGGTTGTTTAAGGTCTGTGATCATGAACTTGCCTCTATTAAAGATTCTTCAGTGTGGCTTACAAAAGGAAATATGAAGCCAAGAGATGAAGGCATTTTAATGGAGGAAAGTTCAGGATAAAAATATATTCTTTGGAGAAAAGGTCAGATGCCCACATTGCAAAGCAGTGCCAAAGACAGTAGATCATCTAAATGTGACTGTATGCTAGGTCATGATTGCATGAGAAGACATAATGAGATATTAAGATTAAGATATCAAGAGAAATAACTCTGATCGAGGTTGGAATTGCCAATCTTGACCAATTAATTCAAGTTGAAAATGAAAAACTAGAAAATACGATTTAATAACAAATGAGTTATCCTTGATTTAGAGATGAAAAGTGAATATAATTCCATACGTAATGAGCTAGTAACGAACAAGTATAGTAAAGAGATTGGAATTGAGCCTAAAGTCGAAGCGTACATCCAGTCTATTGAACTCAAGAAAACACTGGTGTCTGTTTCATTTGAAAGATGACGGAGCATCGAAGAGACGGACAACCATGTGAGTCTTGATAAGTTAGTGCACAGATTATCGGGTGTAGACAAGAGACATGATACGGAATCAATCAAAGAATAAACATTAGATCACCTATTAATAAAAGTTTTCTTTTAGTAAATTTCTTGGATTTCAGCTCTGTTGCAAAGAGGAAGCCAAGAGGCTGAATATTTATCAAGAGATATCAAACTATTCATTCAAAGACATTTTATTTGAATTTTTTTCGATTAAATTTTAATATATTTTTTATCCATGAATTTATTCCATTTGATTCTGCAAAGTTCTCTTTTATTTGCATTTACAGAAATTCAAAGAAATCAACTGTCTCAATTAGAAGGCCAAGACGATAATATCAACTGTTTTTCTCTGAAGGTACAGAAAGAAATAACTGAGATTTATTTACAGAAGATCAAAAGGAATAGCAATAATTGTAATAACCTTCCAGAAATGAATAGACGTAAATTTATTTGCTTTTCCGAATTATTTTTATCTACTTTGTCTAATTTCGTTCGATTCAAAAGATACAGAAATGCTGATAGAATTAAAGAGCTAAGAAGGGTCTTTCTCCTAAGCAAATCTTTAGGCTACAAAAGAAATTTATTCCATTACATTACTCGAAACATCATGGACACGATTTGGGTGCTTGACATCCACAATTTCTCTTCAAATTACAGATTTAGTTCGGAATTTTCTAAGTTATTCAATTCAAAACATTTTCCTTGTCTCAACTCAGGTAAAACAATGAATACCCCTTATCATTTTCGCACAGAAAAAAAGGATTCTAATTCAAGCTCGATCATGTCAGAAATAATAGAGAATTCAACTGCCTTCTCTAAGAAACTCGAAGATTTCAGAGTTAGAATGCAAGAAATTGTAGAAATGCAATTGAAAGAGAATAAAAATGCTGGACATGATTTTTTTAGATTATCTCTTCAAAACAATATTTCGCTTCTTTGTGATATGTTCATCCTCTTAGAAAGCATTCTGAGAATAATGGGGCCTGATGAGAATGATGCAAACCACAGGAAAATGGATGAGAAAAATATAGCCAAGGTTTCTTGCAATTTGACTTTTAAATTGATAAGATTTTTTGCACGTGAGGACAGAACTATTTTCGAAGAATTAGATAAATACTTCGGAGACAATCTAGAGAAAGTATCTTTAGTTGCTAAGTTGAACAAGTGTGATTCTTTTGATAATTATAAGATCTTGGCAGATCTTATTTTGGAAAGGCTTGGCGAGGATCTTTCATTGTTCGAAAGAGAACAATTGATAAAGAATTCTAAGAAAAGACGTTTGTTTGGACAGCATAATTGCCTGGATGAGACTTTAAGATTACCGAAGCGAAACAGTAAAGAAATTGAGGATGAAATATCGATGGAGATTATTTCAAACGAGAAGAAAAGAGAAATTAAGAAAACATCTAAAAACAGAAAGCGTTGTAGTTTTATTGAAAAAGGCAATATCTCACCTGCTAAAATATTTTCCTGTAACTCCGAAGAAAGCAATTTTTTCCCTTATTACTATTTATATGATGAAATTTATAAAAGGTTTAAGACGGAGGAGAATATGTTGCAACAGCAGGATAGAGATCACCAAATGCAGAGCCAAAATATATCGCAAACAACAAACATCTATAGTTCAATGGGAAGCAGTCTTAGAGCTGCAGAAGATTTACCGGGTGCTAATTTTCGAAGTTTTATAACTGAGAACGATTATGAAGCATTGTTCTCTGATTTCATTCCTATTCAGAAATTGAAGACTCATGCCTTCCTAGCCAATAATCAAGAAGATGCTAAACCTATTGCCAATGATCAGACAAATATTGGCTTCGAATCATTTAATATGATGAATAATGCATCTTCAAATACTTTCAGCTTCCATAATACTGAAAATCAAGTCGATGATATCAATAAGGTCGATGAGAAAAGCGACTCACCTTACATTTATAATTTTTCTGATGAGAATCATTCTCTGGTAAATGATTTAAGTTATTTTGTGCCAGACGGGTTTCCTTTAGAAAACTCCTATAATTATATTTGATTTTCTTGTGAAAGAGAAGAAAGCATTTTGCTAGGACAATCTAAAATCAGAAGCACAACCAAAAGATTTATTGATGAACCTTCAAACGACAAAATCGATTATGACCTAGAGGGAAGTGGGAGCATTGACAATGATTATTTTCGAAATATTTATCTGAGAACTAAGACACAATTATTTAAATAAATATCAATTGGGATCTGATTAAAGTATTCTTCGATGCCTATTATCTTCAAATCAATGTGAAATAGTCTTGGTATTCAGGCCGATACCCGTGAACATATGCTGTTCGCCTGCCACAAGATTTTGTGGTCTTTATTGTAATGGATAATATTAAAGCCCTTAAGATATTATTGGCTTAAATCTTCAAATATCTTTGAAAGAGAATCTAGCTTTGAACTTCTCTAACTTGTTTAGACTGAATTCTACCCTTAAATTAATAAGAAAATTATTTATTCTTTCTATAGTGATATACTTTTCTACTAATCTATGAGAAAATTCCCCTTAACAACAATTCAGTTCATCAATCAAATTTATAGTTATTCAAAATCTGATACCTTTTAAAACTCATGTTAAGATGGATGGATACACAAAGTATCATCCTTATTAGCAAAAAAAT
>JBAMBD010000757.1:0-347500 GCA_037043625.1 Drosophila melanocephala
TGTGTGTGTGTGTGTGTGTGTGTGTGTGTGTGTGTGTGTGTGTGTGTGTGTGTGTGTGTGTGTGTGTGTGTGTGTGTGTGTGTGTGTGTGTGTGTGTGTGTGTGTGTGTGTGTGTGTGTGTGTGTGTGTGTGTGTGTGTGTGTGTGTGTGTGTGTGTGTGTGTGTGTGTGTGTGTGTGTGTGTGTGTGTGTGTGTGTGTGTGTGTGTGTGTGTGTGTGTGTGTGTGTGTGTGTGTGTGTGTGTGTGTGTGTGTGTGTGTGTGTGTGTGTGTGTGTGTGTGTGTGTGTGTGTGTGTGTGTGTGTGTGTGTGTGTGTGTGTGTGTGTGTGTGTGTGTGTGTGTGTGTGTGTGTGTGTGTGTGTGTGTGTGTGTGTGTGTGTGTGTGTGTGTGTGTGTGTGTGTGTGTGTGTGTGTGTGTGTGTGTGTGTGTGTGTGTGTGTGTGTGTGTGTGTGTGTGTGTGTGTGTGTGTGTGTGTGTGTGTGTGTGTGTGTGTGTGTGTGTGTGTGTGTGTGTGTGTGTGTGTGTGTGTGTGTGTGTGCGTGCCTCCGCAGGCAGGTGTGTGTGTGTGTGTGTGCAGGCAGGCAGTGTGCAGCAGGTGTGCAGTGCGCAGGCAGGTGTGTGCAGGCAGGTGTGTGTGCGTGTGTGAGGGGGGGGGGGGGGGCAGCAGTGTGTGCGAATATTTGGAGATTTCGAAGAGCAACAATAATAGAAAAAGGAAATCGAATTCGCCTTCGAGCACAGGTTGTTCGTCGTCCTCACCACCGCCGCCGCCACCAATGATACATGTCGCTTCCTGGGCTGACAGTCCTTTGAACCGAAGCGATCTGCAGCCATCCACATCGAAAGCGGGTCTGGCCCGGGAAAATAAGCGTCTCTGTCGTCCCGATGAAATTGTGACCAACTACATGAAGGAGCTGCCCCAACACATGCATCCCGCAATTCACCAATATATCACGTTAAACAACAAGCAGGAGGTTGTGGCTCCAACTGTTGAACAATCGGAGAAGCAAACGAATATCTTTGTCAATCCCAATTACAAATCTTTGCTGGCCACCTGGGTGAAAACGGAGGCGGTGCCCAAACCCACCGATGTGAACCTAATCTATTTGAACATTTGTGATCTGGTCCTCGATAATCAAATGGATAAAGTCTACGAGATCATGAAGTACTTTTGTTGCATCGTGAATGCGAAGAGACGCAATTCATGTTGCTGGCACATGGCCTACAATGAGATCGAGTCCAACATACAGGAGAAGGTGCAGGAGATTCTCGACTGTCACATCTACATTAGGGAAGCAATCGATTGCTGCAAGTGCCAGAGCCTCAGAAGCTAATTCGTGTAGTACAAATGTTCCCTAATTGTACCTTGTGAATGCCACTTAAACGGCATGTTTCTTATGTTAAATACATATGACTCATGTAGAAATAAGCATTTTTTACTGTCTACTCACAGTATTCTAAGAGGAGAAAAACAAACAAAAATGTTAATATATTATTAAGTTCGTTTTTATCTTTGAGTTGCATTTAGTAAAAGCTAGAAGCTGCCGAAAGTTTGTTTCCAAGTTGTGGCATGCATTTAAATGGATTTTACTTTGTTTAATATAATCTAGAATATTGTTATTCTTGTGTTCACTATTGTTGCCTCAAAATGTTCTCACGTTTATTATACAATCCACAATTGATCCACAATTTTATGTCGATCTACAATTTTGTTTAGCATTCAATTAAATGAAAACAAGTTGTGTAAAAAAACATATACCTTAACGACATTGAGTGTAGCTTTTGTTGAAAAGCAATCAAAGCAGTTAGCGCCAGTAAGCCATTGATTGTGTTTGGGCCATAAATTTATTTATAAATTGTAAGAGGGCCAGAGAAGAGCGGTAATTAATGTCGTAAAAGCAGCAAGTAATGATAGTCGCACAATGACGACGCTGGCGTTGATAACTTCATACACAAAAGGGTCGGGGGCTTAAAAGCCAGCGCACAAAGCCAAAGCATTGGCTAAAGACAAATAGGCCAGGCCAACACCTGGCGGAACTGGCAAGTCATAATTTGCACTTTAATGAAAGCGTCGCTGAGTTGAGATGCGAACTGCATGAAAGCGGCGAGTCGAGCCGGGCAGAGGTAAGTTAAAGTCACTGCAGTTAATCGCCAACGACGTCGATTTGCCGGCCAACCGGACAGTGGGGCAGTAATATGTAATTGATTCGCATGCTTCGGCTCCAATCTCAGGCACTGCCAACGGCTCCACAATCTCAGCCCGCAGCTCCCAGCCCCACTTGGCAAACTATAACAATTACAGTGCCAGGCAGTGCAACCCCACACCAGATGCATCTGTGGAGCAATCGCAGCAGCAGCAGCAGCAGCAGCAGCAGCAGCTGGCACTGGGTAATTAAAAATAGTCAAGCTGCATTTCTTGTGCCGCATCCGGTTCGATGGAGTCGCCATCGTTGTTGTTGTTCTCGTTGTGGGCTGGTCTTCTGGATTTACATGAGCCGCGCTTTGTCTCGATTTAATTATGTGCGCAAAAGGCGTCGTTGATTCATAAATTTTATGTATCCTGTCCAGTCAGTAGTCAGTAGTCGGTTCGGGCCAGGCTAAAATCTGGGCAACAGTAGCCGGTCTCCCGTCTGGTTTTACACATATAAATATGTCGTATTCGGGAGATGCAAATGTTGTCAACTTTTGATAGACTTGTTGGCAGCGTCAAACCGTTGCCAACACGATTTGTCAACGATGATACCACGAATGCACACGCATCTCGCCAACTTGCCAACTTGCCACAATGTGTGTACAAAGGAAATATGCTGTCATGGTGTAGTCAAGTTGCTCTCAGCCCACAATCGGTTTAAACAGGTCCGGTTGGACACTGAAATGGCTTTTTGGTCTTGTTTCATTTTCTAGTTTGACTCTGCATGCATTTTTCAAAATAGAAAAGGTTGGACAATTTTTAAGGAAAGTATACTTTAAACATTCTTAACTAGTTTTGAAATTTAAGCTTTGCAATTTTGTTTTGTTCTTGGCATTAATAAAAAATATAATTTTTTCCAAATGTTCCCAAGTCAATAATTAATATTATTTCTTAGCTTTCTGGATCTTTAACTTTGTGAAAACTGAACTGAAAACTGAGCATATTTTCATGGTACATTTTTCTGTTAAAAATAAATTTAGCAAATTAATGAACATTTTCTTACGTTTTAGTGTAGATAAAATAAATTGAATTGTTAAAAAAATTACATACATTTATTAATGTTAAAACGTCAAAGACTATTGAGCTCTAACAAAGTTATTATCTCAATGGAAGCCTTCCTCCCGTGGGAGCCTTCTCCGCAAACCTGTACCAAAATCTAGCCAATTGTCTAGCGGAAAACCCATTACCCAGCTGACTTAGTGTGCCTGTTTTTCCCACGATGCGCAGAGCGCTAACAGTAGCTGGAAACACTGCTGGAAACTGTCAAAGCTAATCAGACGCGGCACTCGCTGCGACAAGATCACTGCCAAAGAGACTCGCCAAAAACTCTGGCCACATGTAAATATGCATAAGGCACAGCAGCAGCAACAATAAGCAGCGGGATTTGAGGCTGCAACATCAGCATGAGCATGTTGATAATGGGTCGCTGTCGCAGACTTTTGCTACCAAATAAGCGGAACGCCAACAACAACAACTGAAACTTTTGGTTACGTTGTTGTTTCAGATTTTTGCCGCCAAAGTTTTGCAAGTTGGGAGTTGGCAAGTTGCATCTATGTAAAACTTCTAGCCAATTAACTTGGCGACCGGCAGACGAAGCGAAATGCTGCCAAATGCAACCGCAACCGCTGCTGGTGCCTTATGATTAGAATCGACGACAGGAGGCCGCCAAACAACAGCAGCAGCAGCAGCAGCAGCAACAGTTGCAGCAGCAACAGTTGCAGCAGCAACAACTAACCAAAGCTAATGAACCATGTTGCCGCTGATGAACCCAAGCTGATTAATGATGCCTGGCTAGCTTGCTAGCTCGGCTAGCTGGATGCTCGGTTGGTAGTCGGTGGTTGGATGTCTGGACTGCTAAGGGAACTTGCATACAACTGTGTGCAATTTGAAGTTTTGGAGTTGCTGACTCTGTTACACTCAGGAAAAATGTATCGTTGCATTTAGAAAAGGCCACTGACAATTAGAACTCATATTGGTTGATTGCAAATATTTTCTAAATTCATTAACTCATTTAAAATGCTTGCTTTTTAAATATTTATTTTGTAGTTTTCAGAAATTCTTAAAATTTTTGTTGCTTATTTATTATTTTTAAATACATATTTTATTTTTTATTTCTTATAAATTGGGAGCATTGACCAATCTAAGTAATGCATATAAAAATAAGTTTGAGTATGACGATGTTTTAAATTCTATTCCTAATTTTTTTCAAGTGCACCTGATACCCGAGGGCAGCTAACAACTTAACTAGCTTGTATGGTGGGCTGAGGGTTGTGGCCAAAACAACAAAATAACGAAGAAAAAAAAGAAGCAAACCACAATTTTTCGGCCAGCTGTAGTAGTAGAAGAAGAAGAAGAAGCTGCTGACAAAAGTTGCCCACTTGGCTGCTAAACAAAGGCCGCAAAAGGCGCAGGCGCAGGCGCACCTGAGAATGTTGATAGCCCCCATGGAGCCTGAAGGTCCAAAGACTCCAAATAGCAACTAAACCAGCAACAACAGCAACAACAACTTCAACTCAAACTCAAGTCCAAGTGCAAGCCGTTTTTTATGCCACTCAAGCCGACGACAAGGCGACCGAAAACAACAACAACAACAACAACAACAACTACAACAACAAACTGAACTCTTGGCCAAGTTGGCAGGCAGTAGGGCTAAAAGGCTGTTGCTGATTGTTGCAGCCGTGGCTCGTTTGCGGGGCCCTTTATCACATGCGCACATCATTTACTCGACGCAGACGCAGCTTTGCAGCCTCCCCCCCTCCAACCTCTTCTCTTCTCTGCTCTTCTTTGGTCTTCTCGCTTCGCGCACTTTAGCAATTGTTGGCTCTTAAAAGTGTTTGCGTCGTGACAAAATCAATGTTGCTGCCCAGAGAGTAGCCCGGCTTATGCGGCCTTTGACAGCCGCATTGGACAGTGATTCATGGTTTATTAAGCGCATTATGCCGCAGGATACTTTGAAGTTTGACCAGACAGCAGAAGCAGCAGCAGAAGCAGCACGAACAAACAGGCGGCGATTACAGTTGCCATGGGCGTAGCCAAAGGGGGATAGATAGGCAAATAGACCACCTGTCGTATTCGAGTGAAGTCAGCGTTTTACATGCTTAACTATTTAGATTGGCCTCCCCTAGAACTTAAGTGAAATTAACTTTTTAAATGCTTTGCGAAACACCATTTCATAGATTTTAAACATTAATTCCTTGAACAATTAAATCCGCTACATATTTTCAATTATATGTTTGAAATAATTTTAAAAAATGTATAAGTTTCCCAATCAAATAAAATGTTCTTTTAATCATAAAAAAATGTGCTCAGATGTCAATAGTCTATATTTTTCATACCATACATTTCCACATATGATAATGAATCGAGTTCACAATGTGAATATAATTATTGCCCATGAATAAACCAATCATTTATATGCAGAGCAAATACTCCAAGTATCACATTTGCTTTAAGTTGAAGCCTTGTAAATTCAAATGATGTACATTACAAGTAATATGTTTTCCCATTCCCCCAATAGTTGGGTTCATTGCTACGCCCATGACAGCAGCAAAATCAGCAGCAGCAACAGCAGGGGGAGCAACCGCAACAGTTGCTGTGTTGCACGTGTTTAGCGTGGCCCTTCAAATGTGGCAACTGTGGCGGCCGCAGCAGCAACAGTTTTGCCTTTGGCATTGGCAATGAACACTTGGCCGGGTCTTATGCTCCCCTGCCCCCGTATACATCCCTTCACCCATTGTGTATAGGCGTACCGCCTCTTCACTTCAGCAATTGATTACTTAACATGTTTTATGCGTACGGCAAGTTATGTGGCGGCGGCGACTGGCGCGTTAATTTGCTGCCTGCTGCTGCTGGCCTTGGCTTGACTGCCTCTGACACTGCCTTTGCCTCTGCCACACAGCCACTTCACAGTCTTGGCCAAAACAAATTGCTGCGCGGCAGGCGCTGGCCCGTAAATCAGCGCACAAGTCAAAACACATCAACATCAGCATCGACAGCCGCATCAGACAGCAACGGCAAGCAGCAGCAACAACAACAATTGCCCAGGCTAGACAAACAACAACAACAACAACTCCCACATGGGCGTTTCAAATGCGCCTCAAAGCTTAAATCAATTGCACACACTCAAACACACTTGCACCTCTATGTTTGTGCCTCGTTGCATGTGCAGTTGGAATTAATTATGGCAAGCAACAAAAGCAACAACAAAAATCTCTCGCATCTAGTATTTATTCACATTTCCGAAATCTGAGTGCTTAGCTTGAATGAGATGAATTGCCAATAGCAAAAAAAAAAAACAAAATTATAATAATAATAATAAAAAAAAGAGATGCAGGCGAGCGATAAGAAATGTGCCGAAAACGCGTTGGTTGATTTATGCAATCTGTGTTTGCAAGTTGCTGCTGCATATACCCTGTAATGGAGTGTGTACAGAGTGCTTTGCTGTCATGTAACTAAGTAAGGAGCGATCATCTTCAATTTAATTGATGTGGCCATTACTGAGAGCCACTCAGCCCGAATCTGTAAAGCCGTTAATAACCGTGTAGCGGCGAAATTCCAAGGGAATTATGCGATGATTTGGGATTTTTAAAGATCTTAGCGGAAGCAGATCCACAAAATGTCGTTTCAGCCTAATACATCATAACAAGTGGATTATCTGGTGGAGAAAGTTTCTTTGAGTGATTGGCGACCAATCCATTAATGACCTCAGGAAGTATGAGAATACTTTGTCAAATGTGGAGATCGGTATTTTGATATGTATGTACATATATATACAATTTAGCCTGTATTATTTTTGTATATATTTCAATCAATCAATAGATAAATCTTTAGTCTCATGTACTCGTAAACTGTAAGTAATATCTTTGGTTACTAACATTTATTAAGGATTGTACTCTAGATAAGGTTAGATGCAGACATGTTTCTTCTTATTAAAGTTTAATGTAAACTCTATTCTAAATATATATATTTTAGAAAGTCTCATTTATTCGTCTCTCTTCTTCTTAAAATTTTATGTTGACGGCAGCCCAATAAAGGTTTTTAGTCTTCTAGAACTTAGCTAGAATTATAACTTTTTTTTGTAGAAAGTTTCTTAAAAGGTTTCTTAAAAGTTCCCCTGGGAGACACTCCACATCACAACTATGCCTAGGTTATATACAACACATATGTGTGCTTGTCTCTTTACGACAGTAAATGTTAATTTTCTTCCACTTACCACTTCTATAGCCCACTTTCAGTCAATGTACAGGGTATCCTGCTAGTTGAACATCTTCAAAAACGTTTGGCAATTGCATTACGTATGCCGAAAATATGCAAATTGGCAATTTGAAGTGTGAACGCCGCCAGTGGCAAAGAAACAACCAACAAGCGACAAACAACAACCAACAATCAGCAGCCAGCAACCAACAATTCTGTGAATTATGCCAAAGAATTGCCATCAACAGCGATGTCGACGTCGGCTGCACTTGTCATTAGAATGCAATCGAAGCGTCAGAAATAAATTACAAAACCGTGTAAAGTGCAAACTGACTCGCAGTTTTGTATTTGTTTTGTTTTTGTAATTTTAATTTTTTATTTTTTTTGACGTTTCGTTGGAGCTCTGTAATCGCATTTATGGCCACATAAATCTTGGCTAAAATTTGCTTGCCTAACGAAGTTGTCGTTGTTGTTGTGCACTGAGTATATTTATATATATATTTTTTATATATATAACATATATATATATATAGTTTTTTTTAATCAATTGAGCCGCTCTTAAAGTGAAACTGGTCCACGGCAAGCACCGCAAGCTTTGATTTATTTATGTGCTCTCCAACGTCCGACTTTGCCTCTGGAACGAGATAACACAGCGCGCTTTCACGCATTTTTAATGTCACCACTTGGGCCTGGCTTACTTACTATGTGCCGCTTGTAATTTGGCCCACGGTGCACTCTGCAAAAAACTGTGCCCTTTTCTTTATATTTTAAATATTTAAAACATTTAAAATATTTAAGAAATGTGTTTTTTGAATATATAAAGTATTATTTCTTAAAAGTAGATATTTGATAAAAATATATATATATCTATATTTATATATTATTATTATTATTATTATCTCTTTTCAAATAACCGTTATAATGGGAGCATTATTATTTACTACGTACTTACCAAATAGTTACACAACATTTTTATTTAAATTTTTTATATTTTGACATATTTTCTTAGTTTCCAAATTAAAGTTTTTTAAATTTATTACGTATATTCATCATTTACTACAAAGGGATCAGAATTATTTCTCAAATCTAGAGACACTTTAGATTATTTTTGCAAGTGCTTCTGCAATATCCACTTGCAATCGCCACACAATCTAAAAGACTGTCGCGTGCAAATACTGACTTGTAATTGAATTGGAGTTCGCATAAGAAAATATGCTAAGTATGTAAGAGTAAAAAATGAAAGACACGCCCCTTTGTCGACGGTGTGCGGCAGCTGTCAGCTGCCAGGTGGCAGGTGGCAGGTGCAGTCAGACATAGTCGGAATGGTCGCCTGGGTTGGGGAAGGTGGGTGAGTATCTGGTAATCGCAGTCGGATGATTAGTCACTTGGAAGGCGCTGGCTCCATGTTGAGCTGATCAAGATATCATGACATAAACATTGCCATTACATCAGCACACAGCATTTGCGGAAAAGCGATCTGTTTACGCCTTATTATGCCATAAATGTGACGCATAAGAATACTGACCATGCTAAAGATAAAACAAGTAAGAATGGCAAAATGATCGACCGCGATATACCCAAGATATACGAACTGGCGAAGAGAGGTGAGAGGTATGCTTCCTTAGAGTCTGCTTTTCCTTATGGAGAATTTACTGCTTGGATGCCAGCTAAACAAGATACAAGTATCGATCAATTATAAAAGAAATCCCTTTTTGAATATGTTACCGCCCACTTTAGCTGCTGCTGCTGGATTTCACCCACTCTGGCAATATCTGGCGGCTATTTAATGCGGTATCTAATGTGTGCAAGCCAATGCAAAATCCAATCACGGCAACATTTAGTCATTCCGAATGCTACATAAACTGACAGTCTATTTGTTTTATGTCAAGCCTTGGCTTCAGTTTTGGGGGCAACAGTTGCAGTTCCATTTGCCGGTTGCTGCCTAACTGTCTGTCTGTCTGACTGTCTGACTGTTTGGCTGGTTGGCTGTTTGGCTGGTTGGCTGGTTGTTGCTGACACGCCTGCAATTGCTGGCCGATATGAATCACAGCAAAAGTGAACGAACTGAGAGTAGTGAGTAGCATTATCTAGATAAATAATTATTCAACTTAAATCGAAATCGTAATGAATTTTTATTTTTATTTTTATTTTTTTTTTCGCTTTATTACATTTTGCGGGAGTGTCAAACTGACGGCAATACGCGTTCATTGTCAGTGCTTCGTTAGCAATATCTTGGACTGGCAACATGTTGCTGCCCCAGCGCATGTTGCTGCCTTAATTGGACAGCGATACAAATCGCAGCAACAGCAACAGCAGCAGCAGCAACAACTGAACTGCGATTGCAACTGCAACCTGGCCATGGGCATGGATCTGGGCAATGGGCCGATGCTGTTGGCTGCCACGCGGCTGTTGCTGCCACGCCCAGTGAAAACACCTGCAGCCGTTTACACGTCGAAAACACTAAGAGCTGATGGCAATTTGTCAAATTTCCCCGCCGAACTGAGCAGAGCTCACTTAACGCCCCGTCCGGCTCGCAATTATCCTTATTAGCCAACTCCCCGTTTGGCTCTTTTATTTTTGGGTTTTCACCTTTCGGGGCCCGCGCTTGTTTGCACTGATAAATGCGCAGCGACGGGGCAACACCTCTAAATGATGAGCAGAACGCGCCTAATTACATGGACACGACTATGCCGGCACGGCGAACTCTTTCTTTTCTTCCAGGAAGACCAATTTCACACCAATTGCGTTGCCTTTGGGCAATCACAGTTAACGCATGTTTTGGCCTGGCCTAAATGCTTGTATGCCCTGATCATCCATTTGAAATGGTCGCTTAGCTGGCACAGTGATGGAAGAGTTGAATTAACTAAGTGGAAATGTACGTTCGGACTGAGTACAGGGTATCTTTTAGTTGCGTAGTTGCATCAAGGAATCAGTCGTATTTCGTAGGGGTATTGATTATCTATTAGTTTGGCCATTTCCCAAAGAATCAGTTCTGTTAGTCAGTTAGCCAGTCTTAGATGTATAGGGTATCTGTTAGTCATTCAAGCTCCACCTGATCGGGCTTGTTTCCCTCTACTCAGCCCTATCATTAGCCACAGACTCGGGCATGTGCGATTCTGATTCGGAATCAAAGTGCGCCCTCGTCAATAGCTGCGACTGCTCTTTAATAATTATTATAAAACGCTCTCAGTCTGTCTCTGTGTCTCTCTGTCTGTCTCTGTGTCTCTCTGTCTGACTGTCTGTCTGTCTGGCTGCCTGTCCTTGTCTGGCATTGAAGCACATTTATGGCGCCGCATACGCCGGCAATTAAACAATTGGCTTCAGCAGCAGCCGCAGCAGTTGCAGCAACAATGCGCCTCTTGGCCAAATTGAGAATTGGCCCGCAGCATGACCATAGTTGGTCAATGGAATCGAAACAAGTTGTAAGCGATAAGAACGTTGCCATTGTTCACTTGCTCACTTGTTCACTTGTACACTTGTTGCTGTTGTTGTTGGCATTGTTGTCGTCGCTTGTTGGTTGACTTTGGCTTTGTAATTATGGACATTATTTGTTGGTTGAGCAACATACACATTTACATGCTGTAGCGCCAGCAGCCTCGCTTTATAATCAAAGAGGCGGTCCCACATTCGCACATACAGCTACCGAAATATAACCATAACCTGCAACGTGCATCAACCTGCAGTAACCTGCAGCAACAGCAACCTGCAGCAACAGCAACCTGCAGCAGCAATAATAAACGAGATATATTGCATTGAATATGTATATCTACCAGATCATTGATCGTTGATCATTACTTGTTGAACGACACCTGTGCAGAATTATACGATCACTGAAATTATAGCCAATTCGCATTGCTAACTGGTTCATCGGGCGATATTAATTCAACTTGAACAGTTGTTGCTGTCGTATTTTGAATTGATTTGAATGTAATTCAGTGCATTTAATGATGTCGTTAAGAAGGCAGGATCTGCCAGTTAATGACCTCATTTAGAATACACTACAGCAAATTGAGTGTTATTATAAAATGTTAATAGCTGCACTTAAATCGAAAATGCAATATACTTAACAATCGTGTACACAATCGGATGCTAGATGTCCTTCAAAACTGTGGTTTTGGTAAATTCAACTAACGAATTCTCTCTTTGGAGATGATAAGTTTCTTTTTCCTAGAATACTACATCTTTTTCTGTTACAATGTGCTTTGGGAATTCCTTCTCCTTGTCACAACAACAAGTTTTAGCTACTGATTAAACCTATACCTAGGTAACTTCTTAGTCTAGAATGTCTTGTCAAAAGACTGGTAAGTATTTCAAGTCTATTCTTTCCCTAGAGATTGTTTGCCTAAATCGTTTTTAATTATAGCTGACTATGATTCATTTGGTTTATCCTAGATCTGGTTTCGCTGCCCAGCTCAATTGCCGCATATATCCTTCTTCGTTTGCTGTCGTATTGTGTGTATTTATATACCATTACGGACCTCTCTGCCCTGGTTCTTTCTGCATTCCCAGAAACCCATCTCAATTGTATAATCCCAGTTGGTCTAGTTTCATCCGTACCTCTGGAACTGCTTTGAAAGCAGTTTGAAAGTGTTAAAATACAGCATATATATATATATTAAAATACTTGTCTGAGCTGCCATTGAGTTAAATATGGCTTTTATTTTATTACAGATCCTTGATTGTCCGACACTCTGGCAAAGCTGCAATGGTGACTTGAGGCAGGCTTTAACTAGGAGTCTTTGACTATTAGCTCGCTGTTAGGTCCATTACAGAGCCATCAGCTGTGATTTATGCGCACAAACAAACAGCAAAAGCAACAGCAGCAACAACATCCACAGCAGCAACATCCACGGCAGCAACATCCACAATACTTGGTGCTTGGCCCCGCAGCTAATTAATTTGCCATTTGTGTCCCATTAGCGTAATTGTCTGTCAGTTAAAACTCGCCATGTGCCCCCTTTGACTTTATAAACGGCCAACAACGACGAAAACGACGATGACGATGACAACGTGGCCAACTAGCCAAGTTGCTGACCAACAACAGCAGCAGCAGCAGCTGGAGGAGCGAGTTGGCCAACCTTTGCTTGCATTTTATGTGTCACCAATTGTTGTTGTTGTTGTTGCTGATAATTTGCATACATGCTAAATGCAAGGCGACTTTTATGTGACGCGCCACGCATTTAATTTGAATTCGTTGTCAGCTTGGCGCCTTTGAAATAAATCTAAGGCGTGGCTGCGTCCCACATACGTCTAACTATCGGGCATGCAAGCATTTTGGACAATTGCATTTCCAATGGCGCCCATCAGTCTATGGAACACCTGCAACTGATGCCCACGCAGCAACAGCAACAGCAGCAGCAGCAGATTTCCCAGGCATTGAGCAAAAGCAGAACATTTTACAGCTGACTACAGCTGCACGGCGTGGGTACAGTAAGGTGTCTACTGATGGACAGGTTTAATACCTCTTTGAATTTAACATCGATTTCGAGCCAGAATTCCGTTATCAACTTTGAATGCAGTAACCAAAATTGGTTAAGTTATGGGTCTAGTCATAATCGCGTTTTCAACTTTCAATGTTGTTTTTATGTAGGTTTTATTTTATTTTTTAGAAAATTGGTTAAGTTTGAATTTGCAAAGTTTTGACTCGTCCCAGCAGGCTACTCTCAGTAGAGATTTTGCTGTAGGCTCACTTCCTAAGGAGTTTACACTGTACAGCGTAAAGACTATTATGGATGCAGGCACAAAGACTCTGGAGCTGATGCTGATGCTGAAGCTCAAGCTGGAACTGGAACTGGGCAGACGACAGACAGAAGATAGCAGACAGCAGGAGCTGGGCGAGAGGCAGGAGGCAGGGCACAGTGAACAGGGGGCGGCATTGTCGGCTCGTTTGCCTTATAAAGCGAGACGATGTTGTTGTCGACATTGTTGCTGTTGTTTTTGTTGTTGTTGCTGTTGCTGTTGTCTGTGAGCATTCACCTTAGATTGCCTTAGATGCTCGGTGTGCAGATGTCGCCGGGAACAGCTTCGAACAGGCAGACACCGACCCTTTAGGCAGCTGCTCTTGCTGTCTAGATGGGTATGAAGTGGAGAGGGGGCTCGGGGGGATGGGGGGTCGGGGTAGGTGGCCCACGCACTTGCCTAGGCATTGGCAACGATTCCTGGTCTGCCACAAGCAAAGGCAAACAAAGGCAAAGCCTGACTGCAGACTCAATTCACGATTAATAGAAATAGAAACTTGCAACAATGTTGCATAATACGTGGGCGTTGGCTACGAGATCGGTGTCCACCTACCCATTCCCCAGTTGCAAGCAGTTGCAATTTGGCATCAAAAGCCTGGAGAAAACTTCTACCAGATTATTTTCTGCTCAATCTTAAGTTCACCTGGTTATATAATTCCAACGGCACATAAACGTTTTACGTTATAATCTTTATGGCCTCACCACGGGATGCAGCAGCAGCTTGAATTCCAACAGCACCTCCTGCCCCCTGCGGCTGCATGTGGCAAGAAAACAGAGTCTGGAGTCCACACCGGCTGCAGCCCTTTTGTGGCTCATTAAAGTTGCGCCTTTTTTGGGGCGCTATCTTATCATAAAAATGCAGTTGCTTCAACACCTGCAGCCTGCATCAAACACACATTTGCACTTTCCACCTCGCAACGGGGCACCACAAATTTCAATCAGCCATATTAAACTATAAAATATTTTCGGCATTTTCGGTCATAAAAAAAAATACGCAGCACGAATTTAAAAAGGAATCGCTGCTAAGGTACAAAAGATGCTTCAGCTTTTTGGGGACGACGCTGCAGAAAATTAAGAATTAAAGTGCAGTTTTGAGAAAGGTTAACATTTTTGATAATGATTAAAAAAATGTTATGCATGTAATGATAAGGCTAAGAAAGCAGCTTACAGGAAATGTACAAGCTGAAACTGATTACTTGTGGGCTAAAAATGTTAATGAGTTTGAGCTTAAATAATGTTTAAAAATTCGCCTTCAAGCAGATTTAAGAACTGAATCTAACTTCCTACAGCTGGCATATTTAAAGTGTTTTATTTTTAAAAAACCCTTAACGTATTTTATTTTTATAATCAACATGAAAATATTGCAATATGTTTAAAGCCTTTTCACCCTAAAAGTCATAGGCTTATTTTCAAATCTTTTTAATATATTCTTAATCACTTTAAAGTGAGCAACGACTTTAAATCTTTGGCTGCTGCTACTGTTAAAAGGCCTTAATACTATTATTTCTTAAGATTGTAAGACAAGTTAAGCAGACGCTTTGTGTTTGGTTAAGGCGAAACTCAATTAAGTAACTGTCTCAGTCGTTGACATAACTTAAAGGCCGATTACCTTTCGGGCTGTGCCACAAATCAACGCAATGCAAACTGGCCGCCTACGAGTGGATCTTTCTCGTGGTCTTGTTATTGGTCTGCACCACAGCAGGGTGTGGCGCCTGTGACCAACCAAACACAGGACATGACCAAAGTGGAAGCGCATGCGCAGCGGGTCTTATGCATTTTAATGCTGCATGTGGAATGGGCTTGGGACCTGAAGTTCTGAGACTGGACCTAAAGTTGAAGCCTTTGCCTGTCGATCGTTGTTTATGTTGGTGTTATTTTCATTGCAAACAAATGATGAGAAACACGCAAACGCACTCAAAAAAAAAAAACCATAGCAATCTGCCAAAGTCCGCCGTCGGACAGACTGAAACTGAAATTGAAATCACAATAACTTGAATAAAGGCTGTAGGGCAACAAGGAGAACGGGGAGACAGGGGAGACGGGGGAGACGGTGAGGAGACAGCAGGCAAACGACAAAACATTAATTTAAACCAGTTGAAATTTAGTTGAAAAATAAAAATTATCGTTGATTTTAAGGTGGAAACCCGAAATTTATTTTATGTGCTCAAATTGCAGAAACTCAATCAGAAAATGGTAAAAAAAAATATGCATGAGCAAATACGAATTTTATTAAAACATTTTATGGGCAGAAAAGGAGGAAATACTCAGAGTGGCATTAAAAAAATAATTTTGATTTAATTTTGAAAGATTTCAGGGAGGAGTTATGACTGAACGTTAAAGAGCTGTTAACAATTTTACAACTACGTGAAAGAATTTAGTTAATTAGTATTAAATACAGGTATAATTTTGCTACTGAAATACAACTTGTAATTTGAGTAGTTTAAGCTACTTAAACAGTAGCACTGGACCCATTAAAAATGTATAAGAAAGGTATAATAAAGTTGTGGTAAAGTATGTAACATTCAGAGGGAAGGATGTCTGTAAGTATGTAACAGGCAGAAAAACCATCTGCGATGTCATAAATATTCTTAAGAACGGGGAATTCAAATTTGGAGTGTAAGTTTTCGAATACCACACCTAGATCAAGTTTATAACCTTTAATCGATAAATTCCTCTGGTCTCCAAAATCGATATAAGCGAAAGGAACGAAAGCCAACATTTTAATGATAAATTTTTCAGAATCTTTGCATATGCCTTGTGAATAACTGTATCTAAGAGGTGGTCAACTGCTGATTGATGGCTAAAGATTTGGCTTCAGGCCATCTCCCAATCGAGCTCTCTCGACTTGCGCCTTCTGACCTGCCCGTACACACATCTTCGGGCAGCTGAAATAGCTGACTGTGAAAAAGTACTTTGCACTGGCGCAAGGTGCGAATTGAAGCTTAGAAAGGTGTAGCTCAAATTACGATCAACCAAATGGCAGCTGGCTGATGGCTCAATCGGCTCGAGTTACCAGCCAAAAGCACCGAATTAAGAAATTCACTTTGATAATAAAAGAGGAAAAGAGGAAAAGTATATAAAAAATAATAATCGGTTTTTTTTTTCTTTCGACTACACTCGACAAATTAGCAAACAGAGAAGGACCAACAAGCAAGCAGGCCAATTAAAAACTCATTTGGAGGGGAGAGGTGCCGGGTGGGGGGTGTAAGTTCAAGGAGTTATTGAGTCGATTTAGGTTTAATTGCCGGTTTCACCATGACCAAAAAAATATTCGTGGAGCTAAAATCAGAGTCAGCACGTGCAGAAACGAACGGCCCCAAAATGATGGGCACTTGCATTAAACGAAATCGTTTAGAGCCGAACTTAAGACGTGGCTCAAGACGAGTGTGTTGGGGAAGGGGCGGCGGGGAGCGGAAGGGAGGGGAGTGGATTACAGGCGATTCAACTGACTGGCTGCGCAATTAAAGCGCAAAACTGAGACGGCCCAGAGGCCGAGAGTCCATGTCCAAAATGTGTTCAATTTAAATTAACGATCAGCGCAAAATCACAAACGGCAGTTGGCATCGAGGATTTCGGGCTTAAGGGTAATCGAGGGGGTTGAGGGACATCGGGGTTGTCTGTTACATCGTGATTGAGAGAGCGAGAGGTGGAAACGACAGCATGCAACATGCAACCGATGCCGAGTTTTGTGTTTCTGTTATTTTTTTTTTTGTGCAGCTCCAGATGCGATGCAATTAAGCAAAAGTTTTATTTAAATTGCTGGCGCTGCCGAACCAAATTTCTTGCCGTGCTTCTGGCTTGTAACTCAACCTGTGGCAGAGTGGGTAGAGAGGGGGAGGGGCGATTATTTTTTACTCTTGGGGTCCCTCAGTTTGAGTTGCACATGTGTTTGCTAATTTCTGCGTGCAATTCAAACATTAATTAAATTCAACATTTTAGCTATAAATTGTTTGCTTAATTGCCATTTAGGCGTTGGTGCCACAGTTGTTATGCTCAGCGAGAGTGAGAGAGAGCTGAAAAGAGAGATAGAGATAGAGAGAGAGGGAGAGTGGCAAGTGGGGGGGGGGGGGGGGGGGGGGTAAAGAGAGCGACATTGGCAGCGGCATTTCAATGCAAACACAGTTGGCAAGTCATCGTCGTGCGGCAATAAATAAATTAAAAGTCCACGGCAAAATGACAGCAACAACAGCAGTTTGGCAACATGTTGCAAAGACTGGGACGTACACTGAGAACAAAAGTTCACTATGTTCTAAATATGGGCGTACTCATTTTTTTGCCTTTGGTATCAGCCCTATGATCAAGCTATCTTAAACATAGTAGAAGCGCAGCAAGAGATTGAGTGTCCTCTTTTAGTGCCAGACAGTTTGAAGTCAGACAGATTGAAACGAAGAAATACGAAGATGGTCCCCTTATCCGTCAGAGCTGATTCGATCTTCTGTAAGGGTTTCCCCTTACTTAAATCAATCGAACCATTTTGGTCTTTTGCCCTTATACTCTATCAATTTGTGCATCAGGCTTTCCACCCGTCAGATTCTATCCGAAGTTTCCCTCAGGTTAGCAGGCAGAATAAGAAACTCTAACAAGCCTCCCAGATAATAACGCTCGACTTGGCCTTGAGAGTGACGAAATTCTTGAACCAGCCAGTCAAGCCGAATTGAATTTTGTCTAGTTTCCGGTTGGTAAAGTTTAAAGGTTATGATCTAATAATAGCGGCTCTTGTAAGTGGTTCTTAATGGACTATTAACATTAGTTCCACTTACAGACTATGATGTTATTAGTTCCACTTACGTAACGGAAATTAAACGGAAATTCAAATCTGCTTGACTACCTGTTTGAAAAGTTTCAAAAGTAATAATAATAATATATATATATATATATATATATATATATAAATATATATATATTTATATATTTTTTATGACGCGTTTATAAGCTACAGATCTTGAAAGTGTGCCTATTTACAATATTTTTAAAGCACAGACTGCTTTTGAAAGCAGCAGAGTTTTGGGTAAACGTTTAGATAGCCTTTCTGCCACATCACAAACTCAAATTTACATTGAATTTCATTCCCAATTTGCTAAAATTAGTTAGTAGTTACTGTTAAGCAAATAAGTTGAACAAACAATAACTAAATTTGCATATATTGTTAGTCAAATTTGGTTTTTGGCGAGTGTAACGTGACGTCAATTCAGAACAAGAGCAACATCAGCAACAGCAGTGGCAGCATCAACAGCAGCAGCAACTGCAACTGCAACATATTATTAATGATGGCGGAAGCAAATGCGGCGCTTTTGATAATGTGTCCTTGTTGTTATTGTTGTTGTTGCTGCTGTTGTTTTGTGTTTGTCCAAAATGTTGACGTTGTTTGGCTCGTTTGGCCAATGTCTATGTCATGGCAAACGCATTGGCATTGACAGTGCAGCAGCTGCTGCAATAAATGCAACTGCAACATTTTGCATTTTTACTGCTGCTGCTGTTGCTGCTGCTGCTGCTGCTGCTGTTGATGAGCCATCATTTCTTTTTGGCCATAACAGAGTGCAGCTGGGCTGAGCTGTGGCGCCTTTTCTGTTTTTTGTTTTTTTTTTTTGTTTTGTTTGTGGAGCACCACGGGCGACGCTTAACTTGGCACCAAGCTGGCAAATCGTTTTCACTGCCAAATAGAGCCCCCAAAACCAAAAGCAAAACGAATTCGTTGCTCAAGTATCTCAGTTGCGTGGCCGTGTAAGACAAAACAGCCAGCCAGTTGTTGCAGTTGCAGTTGCAGTTGTTGTTGCGTTTGCAGTTGTTGCAGCTCCAATTCTTTTTTGCATTTTGTTCAATTTCAATGGCGCCAAATCTTTGCTGTGGGACGCAGTTCCAGTTGCAGAAACAGCAACAACAACCACAACAACAACAGACGCAACTAAATCCTTGACTTTGCCTGTTGAAAATGTTGCCCAGCCATTTGGGCCACAGGCTGTTCCAGCTGCGATAGACAAACTAGATAAGCAAAATAATTCGACTACCACTCTTTGAGGGTGCTGCAAGCTGCAAAAAGCACTTGCAAAAGATACTTGGATACACTTTGCTGGTACTCAAAATAGTTTTGTACAAACTGCAAAAGTCGTATGAAATACACTAATATAAAAATTCAGTTTTGGATTATTTTTTTTATGATCTCTAATTATTGTATTTTTATTTGTTAGTTTTTTTAATATATATTTGCATAAATCCAAGATTATTAAATAGGATTTTATGACCATCTAAAATAGAAATTTTTATGTATATTTTCATTATTCGTTCAGCTTACAAATATTTTCTTTTAATGTCAGCAATATTTTTTAATATGTAATTAATTGTAATTATTATTATTGTTTTATTATTATTATTATTTGTATTGTCATTTTTATTATTAACTTGAACAAATTCAATCTAAAAAAGTAAATTAAAAGTATGTGTTTATGTTATATATATGTATGTATTTATAATATCATAGTTTATTTTTTAATTAACTACACGCCACATTACGAAGCATTAACTTAATTTGTCATCAACAATATTAATCGTTTCTATCAAACTAAATCAAATTGATGCAAACGTTAATAGTCATGTGGCATTCTTGGCCTTGTTGACTTACGGCAAAAGCGCAGCTGTTTCAGTTATTAAATGACTTATGCAAGCCGATTATTACTGGGAGCAATGCCACACACAGAAATTTAATGACTCAATTCGATTTAATTCAACATTTAAGTGGTAATTACAAAAGCCGTTTAGTGCAACCAGCGTTTGACGGCTCAAGCGACTAACTCTTTCGCATTGGCATTTGACACATAATTGAAAGTTTCGATTATAATTGCCAGGCAGTCAGAAGTCATTTAAAAGGTGCATTCATTCGTTCACTTATGCAAATGCCAAAACAGTCTTTGGCTGCCTTTCCAGCTCCCCAGCTCCACAGTGTCCAAGTCTCGCAGGGTGTGCAATTGACAAACGACTTGAACTTGTGACTGTAGGCCGAAACATACACAAATTATTATATATATAAAACCGAACAAGAAAATATATCTCAATGAAGACGACTATTTATTGCACTTGCAATAAGTTTAAGCTTTAGCTGGAGTCAAATAGAATAGTCAAGGAATACATATTAAATGAATATAACAACTTTTATAAGGATAGATATGATTCTATAAAGTTATTCTAAATTGTTCATATATAAGTTTCTAGACTATACTATTGTATAGATATAATTAATTTCTTTATTCTTTATATTTACAGCATACGTAGAAAGATTCCTTAACACGTTTGATCACAATCTTAAATAATACTTTAACAAGAGTATAAAAATTTGAAAACGGAATTTTTTAATAAAGTTTGTCGGTTTGTCTGTTTTGGCCTGCTATATAAATTTTCCAGTATGAGGTGCTTATGCGTATGTGTGTATTAGTATAATTTACATGTATGACATACACACATACACAGACCGGCACACTCGAAACACACACGCTGCGAGGGGTCTCTGAAGGTGAACCGCACGCAGAGTTTGTGCCTTAAGTCTTTCGTTACGTTTTGGCAGATTTGGGTGCGTGCGCATTTGCATTGCAATTTTTTAATTGATATTTAATTGCAGCAGTGGCATAAACACACACACACACACACACACACACATACACACATTTAAATGGCATACATTTTTTATGTGCTCCCCAAAGTGTTTATGAATATTGCAGCTCTATTTTTAGACACTGCACCCACTGAAAAAAAGGTATGATGAAGCTATGGAGCAGCATGTAACAGGCAGCAGAAAGACATATATATTCCTGATAGGAATCAGCCAAAACGATTTAGTAATGTCCGTCTATCTGCCTGTATGAACAAGCCGGAGACTGTATAAGCATTTGGGTTCTGGGTATCTCTTAGTCGATCTCTTTCTACTAGAGTTTTTCACTTGATTTTTATTTATTTTTTATTGATTTTAAATGCGCGCAGCTGCAAATTGCTTGATTTTATTATATACGAATGGATTGATTTTTAGCACAATTAAAAAAGAAAAACATTTATGACTGACAATATTCGTAGCAAACATTTTGCTCAGATGTAAACCGTAAATAGTTTGATTTTATAATTAACTGTTGATTGTTATTTAATTTTACGATTGCACTCAACATAAAAGTATTTATGGTTTTTTACTCTCAATTATTAACAGCTGCTGTTGTCACAGACAAAGGCAATACAAATATTATATTCAGGTGGCTCATTCTGAAGCTTTTTTGTCTCTTTGTTTTTTTATTTGTTGTCTAGCTGTCTATTGTTCCGTTCCTGGACGGAGGCACTGTAATCCTTGCTGCCACTTGGCTGCCGGCTGGCTCATCTTCTAACACTTCTCAAGAACTTCAATTGAAGTTCTCACGTTCGCATTTGCTTAGCTAATTTTGTGAATATTTCAATTCTTTTTTAAACAGGAAACGCTTTCAAATTGTCTTTTGTTGTCCAAGCTTAGTTTTTTTTTTTCTCTCTCTCTCTCTCTCTTGTCGATAGCTGTGTGTGGGAATGGAAAAGCAAAATTCAATGGCGTGTTGGCGACAGCTTCAGCCGCACAGCTGGAATCGGGGTCCACATTGGAGTCGAAGTCTGAATCGTACTTCTCTAATTGCGACTAACAGCTCCAAATTTGTCTTGTCCGCTGTGGGCGCTCAATTGGTTTTTTTGCTTTGGAAAGGTTCAATGGATTTCAATTTGCCAGCGTTTAGAGTTTGAGGAATTGCTTCGCCAGCACACCGACAAAAGTTTCGACTGCAAAATTAGCGAACAGATTGTGCAAAAAGCCAATTTTATAGTCTTGTATTGATTGATTGAAATTTCGGGTATAATTATCTGGCTGGGCATGAAAGGCAGTTTTATCAAAGCAAGCTTTATAAATGGAAACGTCTTAAAAACAAAATAAATATATTAAGAGCTATTGAAGACAGTTAGACTTGATGAAACTAAAGATTAGCTACAATTAAACTACAACTACAACGTTTAACGAAAACATAGCTAATCCTTAGGAGCTCCCTTCTCAATTTTAACATTTGAATATGCCAATTTTCTCAATCTTAATAGAAATCTCGCTGTTGTAAATATTTTTTCTTTACTATTAATAAACCGTATAATTTATTTATTATAAATCCCAGCCAATAAGCAAGAATGTAAATTCATCTCAAGTTTAAGAATTGTGTTTTTAATTTATGCTCAATATGTTACAAGCAATATTAATAACATTTTTAAATTAAAACTGTTATTTATTTCAATTTTTTTTTAAGATCTTTTGCTGGTGTTGTGATACATCTGGCAACAGCTTCGAAATTGCATGCAAAATCACAATAAATATAACGCTGAATCAACACAAAACTGTTTTTCCCATGACCTCGAAAGCCGGTGCTCAGTTTCCCAGTTACCAATTGGCAGTCAGGTTTTTGGGCCAGGCTCAAAGTCAGGCAGGCGGCAGGCAGGCAGGCGGCTCAAGTAATTTGAGATGAGATGCATTCAAATCAGACGACGACGTGACGTTGAAATTAAATCAACTAGACTAGAGACGAGTCGGCTAAAGTCAACAAGCCAGCCAGCCAGCCAGCCAGCCAGATAGCTAGCCAGCCAGCCAGCCAGATAGCTAGCCAGTCAAGCAGTTAGCCGGCTAGCCAGACTAGACCAGACCACTTGACCAAGACGGCCGCAATCTTGGCGATTTAACCCTGGTCTGACTAATGCATGACAACGATGAGACGACTTGTGGTGTAAATTGCTTAACATTTAGGCAGCTTTAATTTCTAACCGGGTCTCCATCATCCTCATCTACGTCGTCTTCTTGTTCTTCTTTATTGCTTTTGATGGTGTAATTTGTTTTCATCATGCCCAAAATTGTTATGAATTATTATGAATGACTGCAGGCGACAGCTTTGATTAAAATGCCATCCTATATATATGTGGCTATTTAATAAAGTGATCCCACTGAGCCGGCGTTAAGCCCGACACTTGAAGAAATAAGTGGATTGAAGTTTGGCAAAGGCAGCTGGACTTAATTTTTGGCTTAAGACATTCATTTGCTAGACTTATAAGAATCCAAATTATATCGAAGTGATTTTCAACATATATCTTCAGCTCATCTCTGATTTTTTGTTCGAGTGTATCGTGCGAGTGACTATTTGTGTTCCAAATGGCAGCGGTTCAAGCTTGTAGCTGACATGCAATTTTGTTTGTTGTTTGGCTGCTGCTGCTGCTGCTGATCCGTACAACCGGGCACGTAACTGGAAGGGCAATCTTTCAGCACAGAGGCCACATATAAAATAAAGGCTAACAAAATATAAATGCAGACACGTCAGCCGGCAAATTGCGGTCAGGTTCAACTTGGGACTGAGTCAGATCACAGAGTCAGCCCATCAATTGTGCTGGCGAAAGGCTGAGCAAATCAATAATTGTATTGACTGAACGCCGAAGATCAGATCAAAAGGTCGCCAGCATCATGCAAATAATGCGGCTGGGATGAGCAACAGAGTCGACGAGCGATCATAACTTGCCACAGACACACTGATTGCAACCGCGGAATGCAGAATGCAGCAGACACAGCAAACAGAAGAAACAGTCAGACAGACAGACAGACATTGAGACGGACAGAGAATGCAGAATGCAGACTTGAGACTGCAACTTGCTGAAAGGTCAACGCGATCATTTCCGCATGATTACAAATGCAATTCGTTGCTTGTGGCATGCGCTGTGGAGGCCTCTACCTACTACTATTTCATCTTGAGTCACCAACAGCAACAGCAAAAGCAACAGCAAGCATTAAGCACCAAACACCAAGCACCAAACCAAGCTAAGCCGACTTCGTTCTCGCTGCTATTGCCGAAGCGCAACGTGCTCAAGTTTCTGTCTTAAGTCATTCGTTTTTATTTTCATTCTGCGAGCTCTCTCAAGTTGCGTCTGCGCTCTCGCGAGCAACTCTCCACTTGGTTTCTTGCTTGAGCAGGGGCGAGAGCTGTGCGCGCATGCGCTCTTTTAAGGGGCATTGTGAGGGGTGTGTGTGTGTGAGGGGCAATTGGCGGGGAAGTTAAGGGGCGATTGAGGGGTGTGTGTGTAGACTTTTGTGTGGAATCTATTGAGCGGGGTTGTTGACGGGGTTATGCTACGGGTGGTGTGTTTGATTTCTGGTCTCCGCTGGGGTAAGCGACTATAGTGCCCCTTAATCATGCCCCTTTAAAGAGGAATTGGCTGGAGAAATGAAAGGAGAAGAAATAAAAGGAGAAGAACTGAAAGGAGAAGATCTGAAAGGAGAAGATCTGAAAGGAGAAGATATGTAAGAGAAGATTTGATAGGAGAAGATCTGAAAGGTGTGACTAACAAAATATAGATTCTTACAACAAAAGAAATTCTAGAATTTATTGAAATAAAAATAAATACAATAACTTAAATATATATATACATATGCTTGTAGTTTAAAAGATTGCTCGGAAATTTAATTGTAACTAATAAAATTAATAAATAAAAATAATACGAAACATATTGATTTAAACTGATTTAAACTTCAATAATATTATTAAAGTTATTTTTATACACTTATTTACTTATGATAAGGCAAATTTAACCTTACTTGCAAAATTTTTAATATTGTTATAAATTAAATTTTTTATGTATCAATCCATATCTCGCTTTTGTTATTTATTACAATCCATAAAAATCCCTTCAATTTAAAACAAGCCAATAACTCAATAATGATGTATACGTTTTTTTTCTCCACATTACAGATTATCTGTGGAAGGATTTCGGTGCGTAAGCGACTCGTCTAAAAGCCCATGCGAGTGTTGATAAATGGAATCAATGATGATCGATGCTGCTGCTGCATTTAGAGTCAGCTACTTAAAACCTTCACAGATGTAGATAACAATGAATTATTGCCAACTGCTACCGACTGAATGCATTTAACTCAATCATACCCTCAGCAATTTCACAATATCTGGCAATTGAGCAACTGGCAGATGCGTCTCTGTCTCCAGCTACAGCTCCAATGCAGCCTTCAACTCCTCCCCATCTCAGCCAGTGTCTTCGAACTGCAATCGGCAGTCAGCGATAAGACAGTGTCAAAATTTACCAACTGCTGTTTGGCAGCGATGCTGTCAACATATCATTTGTCATTTGGCTAAAGTCGATAGTCGTGCCCGGTCCGAACCGGGTCTTTGTCTATGACAAATGCAACGGACAGGTGAGTGGGGAAGGGGGTTGTGCTGAAGTTGAAGTTGAGGATGCCAAGTTATTAATGAAGTTGCTGACCGGTTGGAAGCATGCAAAAATGTGCCGCCTTACGGGCAATTAACCTGCTAATTAAATGGCCGCCAGTAGCGATCACTGCCGCTGTTGCTGGTAGCTTTTGGCATTTTGTGTTTTATGCGGCGTTATCAGGCCACAGCGATCTAAGCACACGGTGCATGGAACAAACCGTATCCTCATGCATTACTCTTGATTGCTGGACCTGAAAATGCAAGACGACAGTTTGGGCCAAGCGGTTCACCAAGCTCCAAACATGCCTCTTCATTAGCTCCCAAAATTGATGAGTTCAATTAGGCAGGCAGCCAGGAAGACGGGCAGCTGCTGCTGCTGCTTTTGCTGCTTCTTTCTTTTTCTACCCCCTGTCCCCCTCTACTGCCCCTTCGTCTTCTTCTTGTTCACTGGTAATTAGCGCAGAGATTTTCAAATTGCCAAAACTTGTCCAAAAACGTTGCTTGTCAAAGTCGGTTTCGAACCGAAAATAAAGTAAAAATGTGCTCTAGTGGAGAGTGAATGACTATGAGGATGCCCTGTGGAGATACTTATCGTTTCGGGAGTGGGATTTAGTTTGATTATGGTGTCTAATCGGAACAGGAACCCTAGAGTTATCGATTGATAAACCAGTTACAGAAACATATATTTGTAGTCCTCATACACCCACAACGCACGCGAATACAAAAAATATTGGAACCAATTCATAACCTTTACGCTTCTGGGTTAGGATGTGACATGGCTGTGATTCTGTTTGAGATTCCTCCTCACTATGCTCTAGCCTATGGAAATTGCCATTAAAATGTTTGATTATGTAAATAGGTCAACTAGAGTCTTACATCTATATTAATCGACATGTTATGGATTAAGCTGATATATTCTTAGTGTGAGTATGCTACACTATATATAAAATATAATACCTACAGATTTCTCCTGCTGCACATTGCACAACTTTATGGATACCCTTTCCCAGCCAATTCTTAATGAACAGGGTATAATAAAAAAAAAAGAGATGTGTGTCAGTTTTTTTTTGTTTTTGTGTTTTTTTGGGCAACGAGCCCATTTTGCTGATGTGCCCCATTCACCTGCAGGCTGTGTGTTTGTGTGTGTTGCATGTCTTGGTTTCACTTTCGCAGCATTGTGAAATCAAATGAATATGAATTCCAATTCCAATTTTTCAATTCCCTTTTTTTGCAGCTGCCGCACAAAAAATTGCCCAGCATTCGTAGAATTTGCAGCAATCCTTTTATATATATTTTTAGGTTGTTTTGTTGATCTTTTTGTTTTTTTGTTGTTGTTTTTGTTTTTGTTTTTTGGGTTATTCGGCAGTGCTTAATGAGCCCGTTTTGGAAATGGTATTCTCGTGTTAAAACATTGATTCGATTGGCGCTCTTAAAAGGTGTCGCCGGCCCATAATAAAAATGAGCCAAGTTTTGAGTTTTGCCCTTGCTTAGCTGCAGTCTTAAAATTGCCCATTAAAGTTTCGCCCAAAAAATCAAAAGGCGCCGTATCCTTTTTTATGTTGTTAATTAACGCATAGGGTTTTTATTGTGTTCTCTTTTTGATTTTTTCTTCTTTTTTTTGGCAGACTTAAATTTTTCAGCTGCTGTTAAATTGTGGGATCAGCATGTCAACTTTTATGGATCTTGTGCTTTAATTTTTAACTGTAATGTCCATTTAGCAGCACAGGTCCCCAAAACTAAAAGCTGAGTGCCCAATTCATTAACATTTACACGCACAGCTAGTCACAGGTGTGTGGGTGTGTGTGTGTGTGTGTGTGTGCGTATGTGTGTGAACGGTTCAAGAGTTATTTTCGTTTGCTCTTCGATCTCGTTTTCACATTTTCACAGTCCCACGTTGCGCTTTCTCACAGGGGTCCGTGTGAAAAGCATTTCAGTAATTTTGAATTTGTCAGAATGCTCCAAATGTGCAACAAGACGAAGAATTTTCGACAATGTAAAGCCAGCTAAATCAGAAGATTTTTTAATGGAGTATATGTGACAAAAAGATACCCTGTAGAGAAGAGAAAAGTTTAAAACTAAGAAAATTAATTATTATGTTGTTCTTTAGTTTGAGTATGTAATTAGTAATTTTAATAAATAGTTAACGAGTCTCGAGAGCATATTTTCCTATGTCCTATATCACAAACAGCTATATTATATATAGCTCACTATAAAATGAATGTTCCATTATACAATAACCATTTAATCAATTTAAACAAACTATGTAGCTTGCTTACTTCCCCCGAATTCCCACATTCTCACAAAAGAACACAACAGATTTAAGCAAATGCCACATTGTATATGATAGCATAATAGCTCAGGTTTAATAAACCCCTTCCGCGCTGCTGTGTGCAGGGCATGATACAAATCGCAAAGCGTTGCTTTAATAAAGTTCTCACTCTCACATTATTCGTCACGCCAAACGCGTCGCGTCTGCGCGCCCACATTCCAGAGAGGAGCGCAGCGAAGAGCGGACGACTGCGACGAGTGCGTGTTTTTTGATATTCCCAGTCTCATTAGCGGACGACCAGCAATTTGAAAATCCCCTCCCCAGTCCACCCGCTCCCAATAGCCAGTACCCAGCGACAGTTCACATGAGGCTCACCCCATGATGAGTTTTTGATTCTGAGTCTCTGTCGCTGTCCGCTTCCCAGGCACAATTGCCAACAACTGGGCAAGTTCTCGTGTGATTTTTATGTGTTTGTCTGTGTTTCTGTGTGAAGCAACAGCACTTTCAATTGCAACCCTTAACAAAGCCAAACACCTGAGTGTGGCAAGCAGCGCTTTTAGGGGTGACTTTATCGTCGACAATGCCACAGACGCGTGCCACATGTGTGTGAGAAACGCAATTTGTTATTGTTTATTTGTGACTTGTTTACACAGCCTGTCATTGTAGCCAATACAACTGCAATGAACTCGAATGTTAAATGCCAGTGGGATGGGATTCTTTAGTGTTGTACTTAATACTGCAAAACTGTTTGTAAATGTTGCATAAATTTGGTAGTAAATGTTTGAGTCAGGGGCGTTTCTATACTCTTATATGGTGTATTCCTTATGCGCATCACTAGTCGAGTCTATGCGAAATATTCACTCTAACTTAAAGCTGTCTTGATGAAACTTGCAACTTATTCGTCTTTTTGCTGCTCTTAACTTGTGTGCTGGTTGCCTCTTAATAAGCTCTCAGAACTAATGAGTTCAATTAGCTTCACCGAAAGCAGAGATGCAGACAGCCAGGCAGCTGCTGTTGCTTTTGATTCTACTTCGTCTTATTCTTCTCCAGACTCACTGGTAATTTGTGCAGAAATTTTCAAATTGCCAAAACAAGTCCAAAATCGTTGCTTTTCAAAGTTGCTTTCGACCGGAAAATGACTTGAAGGATGCCTGGTGCATCCGAGCTGCCTTACACTTGTAGTTACTTATCTTTGAAGTTCTGAAGAGCTTCAATTCAAACTGATTTGGTTGTATTTTTGCATTCAGAACTTGAGTTCTTATAGCACAATATCCAAGTCCAAATGAGAATTTTGATATTAAAAAACACTCTAGAATAAATAATCATTAATCGATCTGGGAATTCGCCATGTCACTACTGGTACTTGATCCACATAAGCTTCTCTATTTTCTTTTTTTTTCATTTTGCTGAGTGTACAAATTGGAAATTTATCTCATTAAGTTAGGCAATCAAAAGCGCCAGCAACGGCAACTGAACTCAGTCCGGGCCAAATACAGTTGTTGGTCGTTTAGATCGGGCAAAGTGTACAGCTCAATTGCAGTCAGTTTTATGGTGAATGTTGAACGGATTTGGAGTCGTGGCAGAAGGGATTGTGCGGAGCATCTTAAATTGCTAGCATCAGCAGCAAGTTCGTTGCCTAAGTCTTTCGTTTTATTGCGAATTTTGGTTCTTGCTGCATTGCATTCCAAATCGGCACATAAAACGTATTTATTTTTATGCATTAACTTGAGCAAACAACATCATCATCAGTGCAACAGCAACAGCAACAACTGCAACAACTGCAACAACAACTTTTGCGATTTAAGATTTTTGTTGCTTGATTTCGTTGCACCAAAAAAGGCAACGGCAACTCCCATTAAACGTCCCAAAAAGGCAAAGTTGTTGTTACTGTTGTTGTTGTTTTTGGTTTTCTTTGTTAACTGGCGCCCACCAGGTTGTTGCAAGCGTTACGGCCACCGGCACAGTCGCTCTTGCAACGCTCAGCATTTCATTTCATTTTGTGGCGCCACGCCCCAGCAACAACTGCCACATGCAACGCCCACCGGCAAACAGCCGTCTTTGTGCCATATTCCCAGATTTGTTTAGGCCATTTTGATACGCAGCCCGCACACCCCTCCCCCCACCAGCCCCCTGCTGTCTGCCTGCCTGCCTGCCACCAAGTGCAGCATCATTAAAGCAGCTGCATTTAATTTCAATGCCCATTTAAGGCTGCAAACTTTTGCTGTTGCTGTTGTTGCTGTTGCTGTTGCTGCTGTTGTTGTTGTCAAGGGCTCACTTTTCCCCCATGCAGCCTACAGCCTGGCAGCTGCGCAGTTCAACGCATTTTTTACAACATTTTTGCCGCGACTCTATGTTGCAGTTGCAACCCAGTCTCAGTCTCAGACCTAGTCCCAGTCCCAGTCCCAGTCCCAGTCCTAGTTGCTGCCCCGTTCCAAGTGCAACACGTGCAACTAGACGAGAGAAGTCAACCCTGTTTTGGCCCCCTTCTTGCGCCTACTGCTGCTGCCATGGGTGTTGTCAGAATTTTAACAGCTACGAGGGGGCGAAGGCAACAACATTTTACTCAGTTGAAATTTTTACATTTATTTATTGGATGGAAAACTTTTCAATGATTCGTGCAGCTATCCCAATGTGTAAATTGATAAATCCGAAACAAAAATATAAGCTAAAAACTCTGCGAGTATCACGAACAAAACTAAGATGGAAAATACAAAACGAGAGTTTTTCTGTGAAATCACTTACCATGCAAAAATCACTTACCATATTGCATGATTTCTAAAGGGGAGCATCTTCCCCGTCCATATGCGCTGCGCTTGGCTACGCCCCTGGCTTGTAGTTTTTAGCTGTTGTTGTATCAATTAAAGCTGCGCTTGATTTTCACATGCGTAGGGCGACAGGTGCAAAATGCTACAGCGGCTTAGGCTCTCAGCCACATTTCCTCCGATCCCCAGGTGCCTAGCCTACCCAGCTCTCAGCTCCCAGCTTGCAGCACGTAGGAGCACCCAGTTCTCAGCCCCCGTCATAGTCACAGTGATTTAAATTTTCCATGCGGTTGGGCCAAGCAAAATTACATGTTAAAATGGCAAAACAGGCGGTATTCATTCAACGGCAGGCAACCGGCAACATGCCACATACAGCATGCAACAGGCACAGGTGCACTGGCAGTGGCAACAGCTGCTCAAATCATTTGCAAACGCGTTAAGTGCATCACCGGATGGGCGGTGGCCCCAGCTCCACAAACGGGTGGCCAGCAACAACAACAACAATAACAACAAACCACACAACACACACAACACTAAAATGCGCCGGCTGCTAATTAAGATTTTTTATTTCGCTTTTTATTAGGGGGCTGCTTGCAGCTCAAGCGAAATTTGACGCAACAAATTTGCTGCAATTTAAGTAACTAATTTGATTAATAACTATGCTAATTAAGAAAACTGTCGGCTTGAATTAAGTTGAGATCTTGCATAAAAAGATCGTACTTTGGATTTTTTTTCTTGTTGCTCTTGTTGCTATTATATATATTTCTAAGCATATAGAAAATTAACCCATGCAGCTTCAACTCAGCATTGCCCATAACACAATAAAAAGCTGAATTAATATATAGTTTAAGTTTTTGTTTTAGTTTAAGTTTAAGTTTAAGTTTAGGTTTAAGTTTATGCATATCAAATAAAGTATTTCTTATGATTGATTGCCATTGGAACTTCGTACTTTGATGCGATTAATGCGTAAATTGCCCATGCAGCCATCGAATAGGATATCGGCGATCGCCTTACGGGCAAAAATGCGTTGCGTTGGCGCCATCTCCTCGTACTGAATGGCCCAGGATTTGGCAATTGCTTCGGAGGATTCACTCAACATTGGCGTCGACTGCTGATAGGCAGCACCGTTTATAGCAGTCACAGTTGTTCCATTTGTCGTTGAGTTATTCGAGCCGGATGGCTCATTGAATTCAGATGCACTCGTATCGGCATTATCCACCTTAATTTCAGTTCTTTCCGCATCTATTTCGGGCAACTCATTATCGAATATCTCAATCTTAGGACTGATTAGAAAATTTTCGTTTAACACAGATGCAGAAGCCTCGGAACTATCATTTCCAGTCGTCGTCGTTGTTCCTGTTGTTGTTGTTGCTGGTGGTAAGGCTCTTATTGTTGTGGCTGTGTTCAACTGATCTAACTTAACCTGAACCTTGAGAAAAGCAGAGACAATCAATAAAGGGCTTTACACAAATCCCAAATGCAAAACTTACATCTTTTGAAAAGCTTTTCATTAAGGATCTGCCCCGGAGGCTGGGCCTGCCACGCATCCGTTTCGATCTGTGCTGGAAGGACTCTTGCGAGAGCAGGAAACTCATATTGTCGTAGAACCATAGCGTCGGTTTGCACAAATCCGAATGCAGACCCAATTCGTGTTGTTTCCAAATCCGCATCTGTTCTCGCCTGTAATTTGTGCGAAAAATGTTGATACGACGTCCAACATCGCTTTTCGTTGCATTTGGCTGGATTTCACGCAACTTATTCTGTAGTATTTCATAGGATTCGTTGCGTAATTCCTTGTTTCTGTAGTCCGCATGATTGACTTCCCACAGCTCCGGCATTTGCTGGTAGAGTTTCAAAAACTCGCGCCAAAACTGTCGCTTGCCAGCAATAAAACTATCTGGCATCGCCGCCATTGTGCTGCGGCCAACTTCGCGCTGTTTGGCGATAACAGAGCTGTGTTAGCTAACAGATGGGCAACTTTTGCGCAAACTATTAAAAATTAATATTATTAAAATGCTTTAACGAAATTTAAATGCTTTTTAGACTGATTTAGTTACCTATTGGCTTCCTATATGCGTATATGCGTCTCCTTGGTATATATACATGTATGCTTGAACAACCTTGCCGTGGCGACGCCAATCACAGACTGATGATGACGATGTTGGTGGTTGTGTGACTGCGAGCGCTGCTTGTTGTCGATTGATTGATTGATTAGTCTCTGTGTGTGTGTTTCGCTGTCTGTGTGTGTGTGTATGCGTCAGACTGATTGTTTGCGTTGCTTTGCTTTCCGTTTATTTTCGTATGTCTGCCATTGTATGTATGTATGTGTGTGCGTATGTATTTTGATATTTATATTTGTGCGTTGTATTTCAAGTGTTCATCAATCAAAACACGCACATGAAAATGTATTAGTATGCGTGTATTACATTTATATAAATGAACATTTATTTATAACTGCGTATATATATTCTAATAAATATAAAATACATAGTTTTACATAGTTGAAGTAAAGTATTTAAAGTAAATAATAATTAAGTTGTATTTTACATAGGCTCGCCATAACCTACCATAACCACCCTGTGCCATATGGCCCCGACGCGTTGGTGTGCATTTTTGCATGTGTGTATGTGTGCAGCATGTAAAATGCGACGCGGAGAGCAGAAAGTCGTCGCCCAGCCAAAGTTTACAGCTAAGGGCAGACATGCGCACTCAACGAGATTGATTCCTCTGACATTTTCCTACGCCATGATTAAGTACATATGCATGTGTATTTATGTATTTACTTTGACACACAAAACCATTTCATCAGAATGCATCATGCGAAATGAGTTGCATTTTATAAGGGACATCTGTACGGCATATGAAATAAACTATACATATACATATTAATTTGATAAACTGAAAAGATGCGCAATTAACACATCTATGTTATTTAGATACATTATATACAATGCCACCCTGTGCGTCAGTTGCGTGCATTTGCCACCCACCCACATACAAATTGAATGAATTGTGCTTGTTTTGGTGGAGTGACGCAGTGAGCGAATGCGAGAGAATGGCAACACCGGTGACAACAATTACAACAGCAGCAGCAGTAACAACAGCGCCGTCTACCAGCTAAGGGCAGACATGCGCACTGAGCGAAGGCGCCATCTATTACCGACTAGCCGAATGCACTTTCTAGTTTACTAAATTTGGTTTGTATTTTGGTACATGGTACAAATTAAATATTTAAAAACATGTAGAGTACAAATTAAAAATATAGATATTCTATGATTGATTGCATCTTCGAGATGGAGTGGGGAGGGGGGTTAGCTACAAACTTAATTAAGAATAGCAGATGGCAAGCAATTCTATTCATCGGCCAGTTCTCGCATGACTTCATCGGCTCGCGTTATTAATTCAATCAGTCGATAGTTTTCCTTGGACAGGGCAAACTCCTCCAGTTGCTTCAGGTACTGACGTGCCTCGGCACAGCTGATTATCGATTGCAGGCCGGTGACTCCACCAACTCCCCCCTCCCCCACACCCGTACCATTGTTGTTGTTGTCATCGTGTTGCCGCTGACGCTTCGCCGCCACCGGCTGCGACTGCGGCGCCTTTATCAGCGTCGGCATGGGCGGCAACACAGTTGGGGTCGTAGCCGTGCTCGGACTTGGGCTGAGACTACGTTTGAGTTGGCGCAAGGCGCGTGTCTGCTCGATATACTGTTTCTCATCGTCCACATTGGCGGCCAGGATTTCCGCCAGGGATGTGACACTCGAACGCCCGCCATTGTCATCATCATCGAAATCATCAACGTCATCCCCATCGAGAAGCTCCCCTTCGCTGTCCAGCTCCTGTTTAATGGTCACTGCTGGCTGCTCAACAGTAGCTGGCTGTTGCTCCCTGGATATCTCCTGCTCCGGCGTCGTCTCCAACTGTGCCTGAGGCTGCTCCTGCACGTCCTCCTCTACCTGCCGCTGCTCCTCCTCCTCAGCCTGCTCCTCCTCTGGTTCCGTTTTGATCTCCTGCTTAATGTCCAGCATTGGCAGCGGCTTCGGCTGCAGCCCCGGTCTTTGGGTTATGCTCTGCGCCAGCGTTGCCAGCGGTATTATGGTCATGGTCTGAGCACCGCCAGGTGGCGTGCCAGGCGGCAGAATTGGTGTGGCCAGCAGCACCTTGCGTGAGGTGCCCGGCGGCACTTGTGGCAGACGCACCAACTGTGGCAACGGCAGAGGTTGCAAGACGCGTGCATTCAACTCGTTGAGTGTGGGCTTCACATCCGGCTCGGTATCAGAGACACCCCCGCTGCCATCCACATCCACATCGGCATCATCCTCATCCTCAATCCCGGTTTGACTGCTGCTGCTTGTGTTGGTCAGGCTGACATTGACATCGCCAACCCCATCGAGATCATCCTCGTTGAGATCAATCTCTGCCTGATCAACGGGAGAATCTTCCGCTGCAGCTGTTTCTGCTCGAGAGGAGTCCAACATAATATCCTTGGCAATGTCACCGATCTGCACCGAATGACTGTCCTCGTAGCCAAAGCTCAACAGCTTGGTGTCATTGTGATGGATGCTGTAGGTGGAGCGAAACTTGTCGCACCACTCCTGATGCGGAAAGAAGTGATTCAGACCCATCAGATTCTTGAACTGCAACGCCATCTTCTGGATGAGGCCGTCGGTGATGATGAAGTCTTTGTAGTACATCATGCGCCTAATCCAATCGTAGACCGCCTTGCCCAACATGGACACACGCACCACTTTGAACTCCTGCGTCTTGGCATCCTGGCAACGACGCGTCCTCTGCTCCCACGCACTCAGAATCTCCTTCTTCTGCAGCACAATGCGCTTGATCTGATCCGGACTGCAGTTGAACAAGCGACCAACATGTTTGTAGACCGGCTGCCGATCGTATTCCCTCAAAGCAGCCACTTTCTCATTTAAAGCCAAAACATTTTTGCGCTTGATGCGATTGTCGAAGGCAACTTTTTCCGTTGCTGCCAAAGTTGGTTGTTGTGGTTGTCTGCCAACAGCTGTTGTTGTTGTTGTTCCACTTGTTGTTTTATTTGGCGTACTTTGTTTTGCTGCGCCATCCGTTGCCTGCCACGAAGAAGAAAAAGTCAATAAATGTAGGGTATTCAATTGTCGACTTGTCGAACAAAATTGTTTACCTTTTCTTTATCGCCGCTTTTCGTCGATTTGTGCTCCTTGTGCTGTTTACGTTTATCTCGCACACGCATAACTGTAAATTTCTTCTCCTTTGTATTTAAATGACGTTTGTAGTTTGTAAAATCTACTGTTGCATTAAATGTTCCGTTATTCGTTATTATTGTTTTTGTCTGTTGCGCTCACTTACTCTGCTTACGCTGCTCTGCCCAATCCCTCTCTCCCTCTCACTCTCGCTCTCGTACACACGACACAGTTATATACACAGACTGTCTGGGTGTGTGTGTGCTGTCCGTGTGCGATGGCTACGATTATGCGCGTTGACAGCAACTAAACGTCGCCCGTTTTTTTCTGCGTTGTTTTTATTTTTTACTTTTCAATTTCTATTGTGCTGTTTTTGATTTTTACAATGCACTCTGTTTTTTTGTTTTTTATTTTAATTACAATTTGCAATAGACGCATACACGTGTGCGATTGCCTTTGAATTGTTCCCGACTAGAGCAGCGGTGTAATGTGTATAAAAATAGCTGCCCACCCGCTGCCAGCGACTGTCGTTTTCATTCTGTGTTGTTCTGTTTTTTTTTTGTGTTCTGTGTTCTGTTCTGTGAGCGCGAATGCGCATTGAGAGCGCTTTTCTGCGCCGGCGGAGAGCTGGTGATAAGCCCAAGCAGCGCGCAACTTTAACGTGTGTTCGTGAGCGTAGCAGCATGTGCATGTGTGCGTGTGTGTATCTGCTTGTGTGCGAGACAATGTCAGATAATGGCGGCAAAGGCCGAGAGAGAGCGAGAGGGTTGTTATGTTTCATACGAGCTGCTCTCTTCTTGAACTGCGCATGCGAGAACTTTACAGTTCGCAGTGCGAAAATTGAGTTTCAACATGACTCAACTTGGTTCACTTTCAATTCGATCGCAATGAGAACATTTTTTGCTCTCCTTATTTTCCAATTGAAATGCAATTCCTTCAAATTGAAACGATTTGCTTGTAGAACTTTAACATACTTAAAATGGAAATAAACAAATCTTTCCGCATTTTTTTTATTCATTTTGAAAAACACTTCATCAATTTCTCTAACCGAAATTGGTATATAGTCGCAGGATATGCGACATGGCAGCGGGATTATCAGCGGGGACCATGTGACCAGCTCGATTCACCCAGAACATGCTGAAATTGCCGGCTGTCTTCTGGTAACCCTCCAATACGCCATCCACATTGATGCCCCTGCGTGGAGTATCCAAATAGTTCTTCTTATCGACCCACTCCATATCGGCAATCCAATTAACGGCACCGGGTGTGGCACATATCGAAATCCAAACCACCCGAAAAGACGCCCACTTCAACCGTGGTTTTGTTCAACAACTCCTCGACTGTAGAGAAATACGAGTTAAAAGTAATAATAATTGTTAGTCTTTGTTCCTTGTCAAATTTAAATTTTATAGAATACAAATTTTATTCTTCAAAGATTAAGATTATTTGTTTGCTTACCAATGTGAACAGCTGGCTTCATAAAGTCACCCATCAGCTTGTTGAAGGTGGCGCCACTTTGGGCGCCCCACTTGACGCCCGTCGTAATATTGAGAGCCTTTGTAACTGGTCCCCGCATCAGCTCATCCAGCATTTTGTCACGATTCTCATCGATGTCAAACTGGACCAGGGTGCGATACATGCTCTCTGTAATGTTATCGACATTAGCAACTGACTACCAATGGAGACTAGTGGATAGACTCACCCTCCGGGCTCATTTGGAGCAATCGCCTCAGGTACTGGTCACCTCGTGTGGGTGTCTCCACATTGTAGAAATCGACACCCTTCGATTCGCGCAGCACCACCGATTGTGTAGAGCTCCACTGCAATGTGGCCTGTGACCACTTGCCTCCATCCACATATTTCTTGGTCTTCAGTGCCGATGCCTCGATCTTATCGTGTCCACTCTGATCCACAATGCCCAGTTGCAGCAGGTATGGTGCCCAGGCCATCACTGAGTCTATAGGTGAAGTCCACGGATCACCCAAACCCACCGATGAGAAATTACTCTCAATCTCATTGCGTTCGATGGCATAGTACAGTTCCAGGGCAAACTCGGGCGCCATTTTACCACCATAACTCTCGCAGAAGATGTGCAGAGGAACTGTTTTGAATTCCGGATGGTTTGCATAGAATCCCTTCATGAACTCAACCAGATCCAACGCGATTTGCTTATTGGTTGTCGTGTATTCGGACGAGCTATCCACGTAGCTGAAGCCCGAGCCCACTGGATTGTCAATGAATATAACATTCATGTCCTTCACCCAAGTCCATTCGCGGTATTTGCCTTCCAGTGTCAAGGGACCCAACTCCTCGAAATTACCATATCCTGTGGAGGAGGCACCCGGTCCACCCTGCAACCAAATGGCCAACGGACGATCCACATAGCTGGACACATTGGCAGTGGTATAATAGAGCCAGTAGAACATATGAGCACCCTTCCGCACATCCACAAAGCCCCAATCCTGTTCCCCGGGTCCGTAACCAGTGCGTGCTGTGAACATTTTTTCATATTTTTTATTCTTCCACTTGAAAATAAACCACTTGAGTTTTAATTAAGCGGATATTTGCAAAGACTTTTGGAAAGTGCGCACTCTGAAGAAAATAGACTTCGCATCAGTAAACCTATCTATATATGTAAGTACTGATGTTAGCATGTCTGATAAGATAACTATTGGATAGCAAAAATTTAGACTTGAACAAACCGCTGAAAATTGTCGAAATTGTATTAGCCTATTAGACTTCTTTGCTTAAGTTACAATCTGTTCTTATAGGAATATAGATTGGTTAAAATTGTTTTAAGACTTATTTCGTTAATCATTGCTTGTAAATTATTTTTAACTCAATGATTTGTGGAATTGATAAAACACGTTTTACAAAGCAATATCAAAAGTTCTAATTAAGGAATTATATTATACTATTTCATTACACTGACAGAAATTTAGCTAAACTGCAGATAATTGGATAAGGGACAATCTTTACTAATAGCTACTTAGAATGACTTTAATTTTGGAGTACTATTTTATATTAATGATTATTTGGGAACAATGTTAAATTTAATTATTTATTGAATTGATAAAATACGCTTTGCAAAGCATTTTCGAAAAGTCTGAGTAGGGAATTTTATTAGACTCGTACACTTACTCTAACTGTAATAAATAGCATCTATTGTTGTGCAACTAGTTTGCTATCATTAACACTTGATTGGCATATAAAGTGGCACTTATTTCTTGGCCCAAACGACACACATAAAACACAGTTGGTAGTCTATAAAATTGAGGTCAGTTTTTGCTACACTTTTCATACTCACCATTCACAGCGGCAAAGCCGCAAAATGCCACAAAAGTTAGCAGCGCAACGCTGATTAAATGTCGACCCATTCTCTGCACTCTAGTTGCCACAAACTCAAAGAAAAACTCCCGAAGGTAGACTCCAAGTAGACCGTACACTTGAAGGTGTTGCGACCGTCTGATCAATTTGTTCAATTCGCACACGACAAGTAAAGAATTTCTAATCTTTCGAGTGGGAGTCGGTGGCTATTTATGTGCGTAGATAGTTAAGATCGCTGGTCTTAACGAGAGTGATGGGCCTAAGCGTGACCAGTTGAGGCCATCTTATTTTGAATTTTGATACCACTACTTAACTTATCACTTTCATAAATTTCAGATGGAGCCACTAAGCTAGTTCATAACTAAATGTCGCGATTGTGTTCGCTTATCGGTTTTTTCATTCATTTTCATTTTTATTTATATTGTATTTTCAGTCTAGCCAAAGCCAGTAAATTCACGGAGGACATGACTAATGGCAGCTGGATTATCGGCGGGCGCCATGTGACCCGATCTATTTATCCAGTACATGCTAAAGTTGCCGCCCGACTTTTGATAACCCTCCAGAATGCGATCCACACTGATTGCAATGCGCTTCGCAGCCAAATACTCGTCTCTTTTGCTCCAGTTCAACTTGTCAATCCAGTTGACGGTGCCGGGTGTGGCACAGATCAGATCCAAGCCACCCGAGAAGACGCCAACCTTCAGTGGTGTGTTATCCAGCAGCTCATTTACTATAATGGGATGGATTAACTACTCGATTAGCTACTCGAATCTCATTCAAGACTCTAGATCTTACCAATATGTATTACGGGCTTCATAAAGTCCGTCTGATGTACACCAAAGGTGCTGTCGCTCTGCGAACCCCATTTTACATTGAGTGGTATGCCCAAGGTTTCGGCGACAGGACCACGCATCAGATTCTGTAGCAGCTGATCACGATCCTCGTCGATATCGAACTTGACCATAGTGCGGTATATCCGTTCTATAACATTCTCATTACTATAGATTATCTTTTACAATCAGGGTCTCCTGGCAAACTCACCCTCGGGTGTCAGCAACAGTTGCCTGGGGAACCGATCTCCGCGCGTCTGCTTCAGCACATTGTAAAAATCGACTCCCTTGGAGGCCTTCAATACCTCCATTTGGGTCATGCTCCACTGAGCGGTGGACTGTATCCAACGTTCAGTTTCCACCAACTCAGCAGTTAGGTTGGCCGCCTTCATAATCTCATCGTAGCCATCGTGATCCACAATGCCCATTTCCAGCAGAAACGGACCCCAAGCCAGAACTGAGTCAATGGGGGATGTCCAGGGATCACCCAAGGCCACCGATTGCAAGTTACTCTTAATCTCACCTCGTTCCTTGGCATAGTACAGTTCTAGGGCGAACTCGGGTGCCATTTTGCCGCCATAACTCTCGCAGAAGATGTGCAGTGGAACAGTTTCAAATTCTGGATGCTTGGCATAGAAACCCTTCATTAGTTCCACCAGATCCAAGGCAATCTCCTTGTTTGTAGCCGTATAATAGGCAGCACTGTCCACATAGCTGTAACCACTGCCCACCGGGTTGTCAATGAAGAGCACATTCATGTCCTTCACCCAAGTCCAATTGCGATAATCGCCATACAAATCCACTGGGCCCAGCTCCTCAAAGTTGCCATACCCCGTGGATGAGGCACCCGGCCCACCCTGCAGCCAGATGGCCAAAGGACGTTCCTTGTAGCTGGCCACATCGGCTGTGGTGTAGTACAGCCAGTAGAACATGTGAGCGCCTGGACGGACATCCACGTAGCCCCAATCCTGATTACCGGGTCCGTAGCCGGGCTTGCCTGCATTTAGATAAGATTTTTTAGATTTATATTTTGATTTATTGCTATTTTTCACTTGCCATGTGCCAAGGCTACAAAGTATAGCAATAATATTGCCAGCGAGCGATTTAATATTTCCATCCTCCGTTAAAGCGAACAGCCAATTTCGCTTTGGCTGCTGCCAACTTGCTCAACTTGGTTTTAACGGGTTTGCTTATCTTATCTGACGATAATACGTTCAAAAATGGTGCACTCTTAACTACCATGATTGAATCGTCATCGTCATCGATTTCATGTTATCGATTGCAGACTTGCTGGCAGCATCTTCTTAACTGTTTTTTGGTTTGTGCGTTGTTAAATTAGTTAGAAAAACATTTCCCTGTGTTTTTATTTATTTTTTAATTGCTAAAAGTATATTATAAATTATACCCTCAACATATTAAGAATAGGAAGATTAAAATAAAGTTGTGCAAAGTTGTGCAGGCAGGTTTTTCAAATTTATAGTGAACTTTAGAATGCGGCAATTAAGATTATATAAACTTGGACGTGTTCTCGCTTATAGTTTTACCACATTATTCGTTTAATTGTTAACAAGTCTGCTTTTTGTGTCCATTAATTATGCTCCAATTGGTGCCCTCTATAAAGCCAATTCCTAGTAATGCTGAGGATTTTACTCAAATTGGAATACATTTCTATAAATGACAAATTCGATTTAGCAGCACGTTGGGCTACTTTTATCTAGTTATCGATATCGATATTATGAGCGACTTGGTGGCATCATTGAGATAACAGCTGTTTACATTGTGTGTTGTTAGTTTTCTTTGTGTCTGGGAATTAATTGAATTAAATTTAATTACTTAACGCCAATTAATTAAAGATGGCAACGGTACGCATACCCAAGCAAAAGGTTATACTCTGTGGCGATTATGGAGTGGGAAAGAGTTCCCTGTTCCGACGATTTACGAACAACACATTCGTCACCGAGACAGACCGCAAATCCACACTGGGATTGGATCACATCGATAGGGAGTACAATGTGGGCGAGAAACAGATTAAGGTGCGTCTGATAGTTAAGGTTAGATGAGTAATTAGTTTTATAATCCAATTGCTATTTTGTGGCAGCTGCAACTGTGGGACACTGGTGGCATGGAGCGTGTGGCATCGGTCACCTCATCCTATTACAAATTTGCCGAAGGTGCCATACTCGTATTTGCCTTGGATAATGCGGCATCGTTTCATTCGCTGTCACAACATTTGCTGGACATTGTCACCTATGCGGAGAATGCCAAGATTTTCATCTGTGGCAACAAGAGCGATCTCGAGGGCCGGGAGCCGGAGGTCAGCGACGAGGAAGTCGAAGCATTCTGTGAACAATGCCATTCACTGATTAGTGCCACCTACAAAACATCCTGTCGCACGGGCAACGGCATCGAGGCAATGTTTCAGGACATCTCGCGGCAACTGGTGCAGGCAAATCGTTCCAAAATGGAGCTACAGGAACTGGAAAGGCAATCCTTTCAAATCGACAAGGCCAACGAGCCGGAGCTGAACGAGGAAGCCTCCACCTGCAGCTGCTAGCAATTGGGGAACATTGAGTTTGGCTAATACTAAATGCCAAACTCAATGGAATGCAGCAATGCATTTATTTTATTTTTCTTTAATTTATTGCAAGCAGTTGTGACTCGAAAATAGGTATGCAAGTATCTCAATTTGCTGTTTTAAAAGTGCAATTCAATATGCTTAACTTAAAAAACAGATTTGAGCAACAATTTTAGAGGGTTGTGTTTTTTAAAGTTGCAATGTTTAACAAAATTGACATTTTGGCTATTTTAAATGGATTTTCGAAATTGTAATATAAAACAAAGCATAAAATTGTATCCTTTAAACAAGCAACTTTGAAGAACTGTTTAACATTTATCTTTAAGATCGATTTATTTATATGTAAGCATATTAACAACTTGCATTAAACAATAAGTTGACTTTCACATGAGCAAAGGGAAATTCTTCCATACCAATTTAAATTTCCCAGCGACAACTGAACAAAAATCAAAAAAAGGAAATCGCCTTTCTAATTTTTGCATTTTTTTAAATGTACTTTTTTGGTTAATTATTTATTATTTGTAAATATGCGATTCGAATTTAATGCTAAAAACGTCCGAATATGTATTAATTATGATATACATATATAGTATATAGTTAATGTGCGCCAACGGAACACGTACGATTCTGAATATATATTAACACACTTCGAGGTGCATAAGTCATAGTAAAATTAAGAATTTTAGTCGATTTCAATATCCACACACATATATATATATATATAATGATATATATATATATATTACATACATGCATAAAACATTAACACGCAAATTGAAGCTAATGCTAACAACAAATAAATATATAAACAAAACTAACTCAACATTGGAATGCAATCTCCTAGTTAATAATTGGAGCCAACTATGAGGTGGCCGCGGATGAGCTGGGCGCAAATGTCAGATAGAGACTGACACCGACGGCGACCACAAAGCAGACCCCGACGCCATAGAGGACGACCTTCTCGCGCAGGGCGCGCAGCATCATTGTGTTGAGGGTGCGGGAGGCGCGTCCGAGTTCTGCATTCGTTTCCCTCAAGCGAGCGCGTGCGCCGTGCAACGTCTCCCGCTGATGATGCAGATCTGCCAGGGATGGAAATTTAGCAAACGTAACAATATAAGAGACTTGGCTATCAAATACCATTCAAGACCTGTGCGCCCATTGCCTCCGTTTCGAGTGCCACACGATAACCTTCCGTCAGCCGATTGCCGGTGCGTTCGATGCGCTCCGAGTTGTCCAGCAAACGTTGCCGCTGATCATTGCTAATCGACACATCCTCATAGTAATCTCCAGCTCCAGCCAGATCGAGTGTTGTATACCCCGTTGCCTGTGCTCGCAACTTGTCCTTGGTCTGTTTGTATTCCGTCTGCAAGCGTTTGAGTTCCGCTTGTGCCACTTGCAACTTGCCATTGAAACTGCTGCGTTGTGTGGCATTCAATTCACGCACCTCCAAACCCATCTGTTCGAGCAGCTCCTGTGCCTCTGCCAAACTGGCATCGATTTTGTTGCACAACTCGCTGCGTTCGGCTTGAAGGGGATTACAAAATTTGATATTATTCACATATGTTTTTTTTCATTTTTATTACAAACTCACTTGCATTCTGTTGCAGGCGTCCAATGTGTGCCGTTATTTCAGCAATTAACGCCGCATATTGCTGCTCGTATTGCTCGAGCAGCGACATTTTTTTCCTGTCTTTTAATTTCACCCAGTATTACGTTTAATTGCCAAAAATCGTCTCATTTACTTAGCTGCTGCTTGTTTTGTTTATCACTTTACTCAGCAGCAAGAATGCCAGTCACAGCGAAACGCGTGCAGTGTTGTGAAACGTGACAGTTGTTGACAGCGCTGCCAGACCTACTGGACATTCGAACATACCGTTATTTCGCAATCGAAAGTGAAAAAAACTTTTAATCCGGCGGAGGCTGTTTTAAATATGTGTTGAAATATATTAGGCGGGCTTTAAGTATATATATATTCTTCATCAGTGTGAGCAGCCGAGTCAGATTAAGCGAGGTGTAATTATATAGTATATTGTATATTATTTAGCTGTCAAATTTCGAGTTTTTGTTTGGTAAACTTTAAAATCTTTGAGGACATCCCAGGGAGCAAACTCCTATCAAGATCGGTCCCTTCTATTCATATATAGACATGAACATGAAACTCTCCCAATAATAATAATAATAATATTCAAGCTCCACAAGGTCTTTGAGGATATTTTAGGTTCAGCTTAACAAAGACATACAAATTTCTTGATTTTAAAATAAATTAATGAATTTTATTTTCAACTTATTGAATGGCCACAGATTCGGTCTGCCCAAATGAATTAGTTACTTAATGCAAATGATGGAAAGACAAAATTAATAATACTATTACAGTACTTGGCTAGATTACATATAGACTATATATATATATATAGTATATAGTAGTTATGTATACATATGTACACTGTTCATCACATTTGTGTTTAATTTGTGTCAGAGTTAATTAACCCTCGATAAGGGTCGATTTGTCGCCCTTGCGCAGCACCAGCTCCAGCTGGGAGAGCAGGCCAATGGCCCGAAAGTTCTCCTTGAAGAGCACAAAATCCTCCAGTGGCTTCAAATACTCCAGTGCCTGGTTGTAGCTATCCAGTTCCTTGAGCACATTGGTTAAAACTTTGGAATCGGTTGGCGGTTCGGGTGAAGTGTGTCCATTTGTTTGACTGCCGGAACTGCTGCTGCCGCCGTTGATGACGAGCTTCTTGGGTGACGCTGGTGCCGATGTTGATGTGGAAGCGGGCGCCGGCGAACTGCTGCCCTTGAGCGAGTGCATCGAATGCGGCGTCGATTTGCCGCTGCTGCTGTCCAGATTGATTTTGGGGGCATTCTCCTTGCTGCTGGCACTGTCCCGTCCACCATTGTTATTTTGCTCCTTGGCACTCGGACTGCGCGCGCCTTGTACTGTGGATTCAGCGAGCGGCAGAGGGGATTCTCGAGCTGAGGCATTGATCTCCTGCACTTCATCATCATGGCCGGCGGGGGATTCCACTTTGGGTCGCTTGGCCAGCTGCACAGGCAGAAACGGACTGAGGCGCTGCTGTTGTTGCGACTGATTCGGTGGCAGCTGTGGCTGGAAGGGTTCACGCTGTGCCTGCGCTGGACTCAGTGCACCTGTTCCTGCTCCCGCACCAGGTGGAAACTGGGCCTGCAGCTGTTGTTGCTGGAGTTGTTGCTGCAACTGTTGCTGATGTCGTTCAAAGTAGAAGTCATTGAAACTATTGAAGCCGGGATGAGGATGAGCATGTCCATGCGGATGAGCATGTGGATGGCCGGCAAATGGTGGCCAGGCGGGATTCAATTGATGCTGCTGCTGCTGCTGCTGTTGTTGCTGCTGGAGATGTTGTTGCTGGAGTGCGTAGTGTTGCTGCTGCTGTTGCTCCTGGTAGCTCTGCTCCTTGACGTCCATGCTGTCGTCATCCTCCTCGTATTCACCATACTGTTGCATATAGTTCATATACTGTTCGGGCATCTCCTCCAGCTTAGCCACACGCTCCGCACTCGCTGGCGGAAACAGATTCTGCAAATCCTGCACAATATCCGGTATCCACAGCGATGTGCCCATCGACTTCAACTGATTGGTGGCCAACTTCTGGGCGAATCCCTGCAGATGTGTCTCCCGAAACCGATTCAGCCAGCGATTGTCCGCTATGAACGAGGTGCTGCCGATGACCTGGCGTGCCGTCTCCGCCTTATCCTTGATCATTCCATGCGTGATGCTGCCACGCAGCTGTGGATTGATATTCGCCCGCACCAGCCACTCGTAGACCACAGCATTGATGTACGCACACTTCCTGCTCCGTTCGATCTCCTCGACCATCGCCTGTTGTTCCACTGCCTCCAGATTTGAGGGCACCTCCAGTCGCAGTGTGGGCAACGCATTCGATTGGAGTCGCCGTCCACCCAGCACACTGGGATCAAAGTGCAGGGCGCAAACCACCGGTTTCTTGAAGGGAATGATGCGTCGCAGCGAGGCGTGGCACGCCTCCTTCCACAGCTTGTGGAACGGTGAGTCGGGTCGGGGGAAGGCGAAGAACTGCATGCTCGGATGTTGCCGCGAATTCGAGAGGCATCCGATGATGCAACAGCGCCGTATAGTCGGCATAACGTTTATATTGTTGGCGCCACGAATTTTGCAAATATAGTCGTTTTTGGCGTTGCACAAAATGCCCGCCAAATACCAATTAGAACATAAATAAACAAAAAAGTCAGCAACTGCAAAGATAGAAGGGATCAAAAAGTAAATATTATTAGTTATGTTTAACACATTTAACACATAGTCACAAATGAGAAACTCTAAAAAAAAAACGACTACCAATCGCCAAGGAGAACAATCAAGTTGAAGCTGAGATGCCAGAAATAGTTTTAGTTTATGAAACTTTCGAGAATAAAAAGTTGTTTGACAAAAGTTCGGTTTTCTTTTTGTTGCTTAATCAACATCAAAAACTAGAATAAGTTTCTGCTCGCAACACGTTTCCACAAACCAAGGGAGCAATAATGATGTGATTGAAGTAACAAAAAAAATCGAAGAAGATTAGCTGCTCGCTGCTAACAAAGCAAAATATTTATATGTACTTGTATAAATATTTATATATTATATATTTAAACTGTAAAAGCTTAAAAAAGCAATTACGAAAATCGATTACAAATCGATTCGCGGACTTCTGAGTAAAGTAAACAGAGCAAATGAGTCAACTTAAAATTACAGTAACAATAAAAAAAAAACCCTAAGGACAAAAACACCCACAATTCAAATGAAATGGATGAGTAAAACCGAAATGAAGTAAAAAGATACAAATTCCAAGTGCGGTCTTCGGCACATGACGCATTATTATAATATTTATCAGCTGCATCTGTATATTTGTAATAGCTGTGGCTTCGCTGTGTGTGTTTCGGGTTTTAGGAAAAATACCATCTGCACACACACACACACACACGCGTACACATCGTGGATACTTCAGAAAGTTTGAATATACAAAGGCAATACGACAGCGGCATGCCCTGCTAAACTATAGCGATACGAGCCATAAAAACATCTCACAAATATATAAACACACACACACACACACAGACACTTACACACAGACACTTACACACACACACACACTTGCAGACATATACACACTTACACACACACTTACACACATATACACATACATACTGTGATAAATTTGAAGCCGCCGCTCGAGCAATGCTCGAACGATGCGTACGCCTTCAGAAATCGATACGTTTTCTAGTCCCCATCCAAGTCCGCAGTTCCGCAGCACTTCCCCTCCCCAAAACAACAGAAAAATAAAATAAAATAAAACCAGAACCAGTCGGACGTCGAACGCTCCATTATGGGTGCCCCCAAGCGACCATTCCCATATCTGAGAGCTAACACGCACACACACACACACACACACACGTGTATATATATATATATATATATATTTACGTTTACTATAGCTAAAGATACAAATACAATGATGTATCGCCTCTGCTGCTAGGCAACAGCAGCAGCAATTGTCTAAAGTGAGCGACTTTGCCTCCTGCCCAAGATTCGAGGGTAATACTCTAATACTGCTGCTGACTCTCTTACACACGTGTGTGTGTGTGTGTGTGTACACTTGGAGAAAAATGGATAGTTATAATCGGAACTCCTTGAGCAGAGTTAAGAGACCGCACAATCGATTTAGCTATATCCATATCTGTCCGTCTGTATAAATAACACGATCTCAGAGGCCATAAGAATTAGAGAGAAGTTCTCATATATTATTGAGCAACTGTAAACATTTCATAGAAATCCCATAGGAATATTGAAAAAAAACCTAAAATCAGCAAACCTACTATGTGCTTAACAGGGTATCTACTGGTCGAGACCTGTCGACTAGAGCATTCTAGCTTGGAATAGATAAGGTCGATATTTAGTTGATATCTTAAGTGCCCATCTGAGCACGAATTTACAGCCAGTTTTTTTTCGCTGAGTGTAAATACGATTAGAACCCACCTGACTGAGTCACCGGTCATTTTTTGATTGCCTTTCTAAGACGATTTAATTTTTATCTATTCAAATTGGGTTTCCGTGTCTCGTTTTTGGTTATGTCCACCCCTCACTCCGTTGCTTTTTGGATTTACGGAATTGGGTTTTATCTTTTCCGTCATTTGACTTAGGGGTTGTTCAGTGTTTGGCAGCTGTTTTCAGGTTTCGCCTGCGGCATCAAACTTTTCCGAATGCCGGAAACTTTTTGGTTTGGCAGCCAAAAGTTTCCTAGTCCAAAATACAACAACAACAACAACAACAAAAATGGGCAGAAAGCAGAGAACCCTTCCACAAGGCGTCTTCAAGAATACTTTTGCCACAACTCGCAGCGCACCTTGACGCAAAACGAAATTAGACGAAGCAAGCGCAGCTCAGCTTCGTCTATGCTTCGTATTTGGACGCACACACACACACACACACACATATACACACACACATATACACACACACACACACACGCACGCATACTTGTTAAGAGTCGAGTGCAAGTACAGCATCATCAATTCCAATTCAAATCTCCCCTGACTGACTTGCTTTATAAATGGTTTTATATTTCCTTTTATGTCGTCTTCTATATATATATATATATATTTATATATGTATATATACTCTGCTCTGTGTGTAGCTCTCTCGAGCTGTCGCTGCGACTGTTTTTCCTTCCTTCTGATGTACTACTTACAGTATAAAACTTGCTCTGCTTTGGCTGCTGCGTCTGCCTCTGCCTCTGTCGCTGCCACCGTCTCAGCCACTGTCTCTGCCTTATCCTCAGTTCAGTTCAGCTCATCTCATCTACTGCTGCCTCTACTCGCCTGCCTTTCTTTCCCTTATATATATATATATATATATATATGTATGTGTATATATCGATTGGCACTTTATCTTAATCGCCTCGAGACGTCGTCCCTCTTCCGCGCCCTAAGTCCACCTTCTTCTACTCACCCTAAATAATGGTTGCCTACTTTACTTTACTTGCTGCTTGGCTGCCGATTGGGATTGTTGGAACTTCGTGAAATATTCGTGCAGCGTCATCATTATCATTATCATCATGATGATGGTGATGAGATGGCAGCCTCAGACTCAGTTCTTCCCTTTTGTGCTACGTGCAACGTATCTCTTTTTGGTATCTCGGATATCGCTGTATCTTTTGCCCATTGTTTAAGTACTTCTTATATTTTTATACCTACTGACAAAGTACTCTTAACTATTCGACATTTCAAATACCCAAATTCAGTTTCTGTATTTTTCTTGACAGGCATTTTTGATTGAATTGATTTTGGTCATGCTTAGGTAGTTGTACACTTAAGTTAAGACCATATTCAATTCGTATTCGTGTCTTGTTCTCTTGTGTATTCAACGATAGTTCAAGGTGACTTGGATGTGACCTTTTTTTATGTTTCCATTGGATTGCGTTTGTTTACATGTGTGTGTGTGAAACTAGTTCATGGATATAGTTATTTTTAAGAGTGTGCACATATATTTGCGAGTGTAGATATTTATTATATTATAGATATATAGATATATATATATTGATGGATATAAAGTTCGTTACCATGGGCACTTATTCTTGATTGAGCATCAGTCGCAGCTGATGTAACATTTTAATATTTAAATGCCCTTTTTTGGTATGCATATCTTATTGATTTTTGAACATGAATCACCTGTGGCAGTGTTTACAATTGACGCATACTTGTATTGCATTCAATTCAGAAACTGAACTTTATTAAACACTGTTTCATTCAATTGTTCCACTTGCAACACTGTTTCTTATCAGCTACAAGTTTTAAGCAGAGTCAATGTCCCGTTATCACTGATACTGATGCACGTACGAAGGCGCATCAAAACAGAAGCGCGAAAAGCCAAAAGAAAGCATAAAGCAAAACAAAACCAACGGGCCCCCAAATAAATAAACCAAACGAAAACCAAAACAAAACGCAGTCGACGTCGCTGCCGTCTCGCCAAAGTCTAACAGTAAAAGTCAAACAAAAACAAACAAACAGACGCGGGGCACATTTTTAAATAACGGACACTTGCTGCTGGCGCCTGCTCGTGTGCCATGCAAATGCCGATGGCAGCGCAGCGACAGCGACGTCGCGCCACGCCGCGCCGCTTTTTTTTAATTGCACACACACACACAAAGAACAACAACAACAACAATAGCGACCGAGGCAGCGGCAGAATCTCAAGACCCCGTTTGTTTACATCGGAGAACACATTACACATTGGCACACAGGCACAGTGGTACTCACATATCCAAAAAGCACGCGAGTTTCCTCAAAGAAACCTCACTTGCTGAAAGAGTTGCGCGCGCTTTAAATTTTATACCAAAATCAAGTCTATATATATATATATATATAAATCGTAGAACTAAAGCAAAGCCACCGAACGGAGTGGAATCATACGAGAAATCCAATTTTTGCTCTTTGTCGCGCTGTGAGAACCGCTTCGGACGAACGTTCAGCACAAAGTGAAATATACGAAACTAGCGACAACCAACATCGCCAACATCGCTAGCATTGCCAGGCAGCGCGCGACTCGACGACCGACCCGACCGACTCGTTTTTCCCATCTATAGGAAATATTTAATCCCAAAACAAGCCCAGGCCAAACCAAAAACCAGCCAGTCAGCCAGGGAGGGGGAGAAGGGGAGACGAGGTATGCCAGGCAAGGACGGGCAGAGAATACCTCTAGACGTCGACGTCGACGCCTGACGTCGCTGCCAGCGCAACGATGTGCAAAGCAAAGCAGAGACAACAAGAACAGCAAGAGTCTGTCTGTCGGTCTGTCAGACAGTCGCGTGTGTTGGGTTAGTCAGTCAGTCAGCAGCACGAGAAAAACCCGAAGTTTAGCCGATGTTTGGGGTGTTTTTAGCTGCTGCTGCTGCTATTGTTGTTGTAGTTGTTGTTGCTTTTACTTCTGCTACTGTTGGGCCCTTTTGGCTGTGTTTTTTGCCCCCAAACCAAAGCGATACCGTAAGACTGTTTATTTAAGGGGGCTGGAGCTGCTATGCTCTGCTCGGGTTTTAGGTTTGGGTCTCGGGTTTGGGCTTGGATTCGGTTTGCTCTGATGGGATTTCAATGGCATTTATAGAGACGTAGCGCCCGACAGACGTGGTGTATATGTTTTCTCTATTTTAACGATATGGGGTGTGTCTGCATATACTATAAATACACACACATATCTGCGTATATATCTGTATTAGTATCTGTATGTGGATATGTGAGTGTCTGTTTATTTTGATATGTATTTTATATATGAGAGTAAATGTATATTGAATGCATGGTTTTATATTAATAGCATATCCATATACATACACATTTTTATCGACAATAGCCATTTTGGGGGCGAGTATGTTGTTTCTACAAACGATTGATTGATTGAAGTATGCGTCACTTGTTTAAACTTAGGGCATCGATTGATTTGGCTAACATTGTTTAATGTTCGACATTAAGAATAATATAAAATATGTAGTCGCAGTAACTTAACCCAACTAAGCTATTTACCTTGCTCTTTTTTTCAAAATTCGTCCGTTCACTTCACTTTATTATTTTCCATTGATATCTTCTTCTTAATCCTAGTGATCGATTAATCGACTCGATATGGTATGTTATCTTCGGTATGTTATCTTACAGCAAAAATTACAGTCTAATCACTGCCTCATTAATGGCCTGTTAACTACGTCACAAGTGGCTTGTTACTTGTTACCATGTTATCCTTTCACTTTTACTCATCTGATATATATCAGGTGCAGTTTTAATCGAAAAGTAATTGTGAAAAGCAATCAACCTATGAGTAGATTATATGGGGATTACATATATATATACTACCATGTTTAGAGAAATTGTTCTTTTACTGATCTTAAGTAACTGAGATATTTTTTTAAAAAATTAAAAATTGCCTGTGCATAATAATAGAGGAATTATTGCAAACTATGAACCGATGCTCCTTAAGTTACATCTTCATTGCATATTAACATGTCTGGCCTATATACAGATCCTGTTCTCAAGTAACTCAGTTGTTCCGAGTTGAATCCTAAAATGAATAAGTTCCTGTGATCAGCAATATTAGGATAACTCGAAAACTATAAGCAGTTGGTTACACTTTTGTATGATTTATGAAGAGATATGTATACATATTCTTTGCTTTACTGATCTCAGGTAACTTCCAAAGCTAAACATTTTTGAATATCTTCGAGCAGTGTGCAGATAACTCTCCATCTACTTAAATCCCTCAACTCAGGTAACTCGGCTGCTATTCTAGGTTTTTAAATAGGACAAATTACCTACGTTTATACAGACATATACAACCCAACCATAAACTCACAGCTGCTCTAAAAATTTAAATTTTGTACATAGTATCGCGCTACACACGAATCGTAGATCTCAAGTAATTAGCACATATTTTTGGACCAACCCAATGCCTTATTTTCCACAATACGCTTGGCAAATATAGTGCGATGAATATTATATGTATCTAGTAAATATGTATACATATATATATATATATATAATTTTTTGGTTCGACATCACGCCAAATTAAACAAGTTTCTGTACGGTATCAAGGTATGCTACCCACATGGTGCGTCTTCAATCAGTCGTGAGCTAAAAAGATACATTTGTATCTTTGTATATGAGCAGCGTTTGGTTCCCAGGTCATTATTTTTTAAAGATATCCGCGTTAACCAACTGCCAAAAGCAACTTCAATATGAGCTCTATATATATGTATATACACTATATGTATATATATATATATGCACACAGAAAAATCCATTCTACGCCAACATCTTTTCCAATTCACACACAAATGCATCTGTGTGTGCGTGTGTGTGTGTACACATACATTTACTTATAAGTACAAGCTATCTAAAAGATGCTGAGAAGTTGATACGACTGCGACGTGTGTATATCTGTTGACTTGAAGTATTGCTCTTGCTCTGGCTCTGGTCCGGGTTTGGGTTCGGGTTTGGGTTCGTTCGCACCAACAACAACAACAAATACAACAAGGGCAGCTAAGCAAGCAAGCAGAAGCAGCAGATACAACAACAATAACAACAACAACTACAATATAAACTATAAACGTGTTGTAGTTGAAGCCATTATCGTTGTAGTTGTGGGTCGCCTAAAGCAATTTGATGGATTAGTTTTAATATGAGCATCTTAGAGAGCTCTGAGAGCTGAAGGCTGAAGAAATACAAGTTGGGTGTATTGCTTGCAGTTTGGGTTCGGTTTTTCCAGCTCGGTTCGATTCGATTGGATTCTGCTTAGAATTTGGTGGTTGAAAAGTATATACACATATTTATATATATATATATATATATATATATATATATATATATATATATATATATATATATGTGTACTTACATAGAAGCTGGGCCAGGAGTATTAGCAAAGGTATAAAACCAAACCACATTCAGACAGCAGCATCCATCCATTCATTTATCCATTCATTTGTTGAGCGGGTGGCTTCAGATGCTGGGTTCGAGTTACGTTTCAAGTTTTCCAGAGTTGACGACGACGACGACGACGACGACGACGAAGATGACTCGACATTAATACACATTATATTTTGTTGCAGCTATCGACTGACTGACTGACCAGGCAAAAACTTTTCAAATGCTTTTCGGTTGCTTGCTGCTGGGGGTGTGGCGGTTGGGGGAGGATTGTGGGGTTTAGGGAGGGTCAACACCGTAAGCCCTTTGGCAACCTTTCGAAAACGAGCTGAGCAAAACGAGCCAAGAAAATGACCTTTCCCTTTGCGTTTGCCATGAAAACCGAATGATTACCGACTAGGATAAAACATACACACACATAAATATAGATATATAAAAATATGTATAGGTGTAGATGACTCACCACACACACACACACATACAGCTAGACACATCTATTATGACCTTTTTCTACAGACCAGGGATTTAGCCACGGAATTTATTATGGTCATGTATTATATTGAACACTGTCGCCCCTCACCCTCAGCGCACACCGCGCTACCCTCTTCAACTATGTCCTCGAAGAACATTGTCCCTTTTTACACGGATGCCATATATCCCTTCGGATGCCCGTTCAGTTTCATCTCCCAGCGAGATAGTATTTTTCCATTACCTTTTCTGATTATGTCCGTTCGCTGGCTCGAAATGGAAATTGTTCAACTTAGTTGAAGCTATCTCGACTCTCGTATCTCGGCATCTACTTCTGCCGAGGGCATCGTGTGCGCCCTATAATCTATATATGCGATGCCCTCCAGCTCACGCCATATATATATATATATATATATACATCTATATATCCAAGGTGTGTGTGTTTGTGTGTGTGGCATAGCAATTCTATTCGCTTGGCTGTGTCGCACCCAAAAGCACCATAGGGACCTGAATTTTTCCTCGTAATTTCCTTTGTGCCATTTTGCTGCTTCCTATGCCTCGATGCTTGGGACGCCTTGTTGCCTTGATGCCAGTGCCCTCGAGCTCTGCTCGCGTCGCTGTCGGCGTCGCCGTTCGCGTCACTTAGTAATCCCAATTTCCCCCCGTCGCCAATGCTGTATATGCTCAATGCTGCTACGAGTTTATTGCCATTTCCATATCTGGGCTTTATATCTCTCGTGTTGTATTCTCTCTGGCTCTTTTGCCATTCGATTTTGTTGCCAGTCGTCGTTTGGTTCGCCATTTTAATTCCATTGGATTGCCTTCAGCTGGAAAACTGGAATTGGAAAACTGACAAAAAAAAGAGAAGCGAAATAGGCACATGTTGTAATTCTGATCGCTGAAAACTCGATCTGCAGATTATAGATAAATGATTCTCTCTGAATCTTTAATTTAGGCCTGCATATCTTTTACTTAAGATATATATACGAACTGCGTATACGCTACATTGGAAAAGGTGGCCCTGGTATTGTCATATGACTTATTGGGCAAGAACTTTAAATGTAGTATTAATCTGGATGTCAAACCATGATCATAAATCACTGGTTTTTCAAAGTTCCATCAAAATTGACCAAGTTATAAGAGTGGATAGTCGTGACAGGTCCCACTTTCTAGAAGAAGTCAGAATCGAGTTCCCAACTTTGAATGTAGTATTATACTAGAGCTCAAACTATTAACAAGAAGACTTGTTTTCGAAAATCGGTTTGGTTTTGAAAAAGTTGTGGCTTTCCAAAGCTTGGGTACCAGGGTAAATCAATAAATAACTATAAAAATTAACAATGGGTGCTTCTCAGTAAATGATCTTTCCACATATTATACACAATTAGAAATGTAAATATTGTGGTCATGAGATCTTAATACTAACATAGAACTATACGTAAAATGGAAAATGAGACATTTGAGCAAAATACTTGGAATCAGCTGAAATCAATAGCAGAAATCAAGTTAAAAGTATGATTAATACTGATTAATATACAATATCTAGAAATAATATATAAATCGAATCGAATCTCAGCTGAAATTGCAATTTTGATTAAAATAAACTTTGACTACACTCCAACGCAATAGTTTTATGCACAACTGTACCTGTTCTGAGTTAAGAGCAACCTGAGCAACCGCACAACCAACCACATTGCACATTGTATATATAATTCCTTTCCAAAATCTGTGTTCTGTGTGTGTGTGTGTGTGTGTGTGAGTTGTTGTGGCATACACTTCCCAAAAGCGTACAAACCAAAATCGAACCCAAGTGAAATCCAATACATACGAATGCCCAAAAAGACCATTTATATTTATAGCAGCCCCCGAAAAAGAGTCGAGAACAGAAAGTGAACTGAACTCAACTAAACTCAACTCAACTCAACTCTGACTGTCGCACCGTAGCGACGGACATAGCATCTTTACGTTCCCATTCCTCCTCAATATCCCCACAATACCCAAATGCCCGTTCTCCACACAATTCGCATACACATCCTCTCGACATCTTTGTACAATAAAGATAGATTAGCATCTATCGAAGCGCTGTGCCAGCAGAACCAACGAGCCAACCGAATGAATCCGAATGAATGCGGGTCCGGACTCGGGGCGCATGTCTGAAAGCTGAAAACTGAAAACTGAAAGCATCATCATCATCATCGGCAACAGCGCCGGCATCGGCCTCGGCATCGGCATCGACATCAGCATTCCCAGCTGAAGCTGATGCTGAAGCTGAAGCTGAAGCAACAGCAAAACTCAAGCTGTAGCTGGAGCTCTGTGGCGTTGCAGAAGGGGCAGGAGGATGGCAATCCGCCGCATTATGTTCCCCCATAGAGTCTAAGCCAGTTGTTGAAAGAGCTGCGGCTGTTGGTGAACTAAAACTCTGATGTTCAAGTGCCCATCATCGTCTGGGTTTTCAGCGATGTGCCTATGGAATTGTAGCGATGCCAACAACAACAACTACAACAACATTGATATATACACTTGGGAAAAATATAGAATTTTATACTTGAATCGAGTAGAGACGTTGTCTAGGTCGAAAATACTAGAACAGAGCACGAATCCTTTGTTGTTATTGTATCCTTTGTGTAAGGCTCTCCCAAATTAAGTAAAGAGCGATTTTTGACATTTTTATATACATATTTCTAGTTCTAGAAATTAAATTAATATTTTAGAACACAGTATAAAATTATTATTTCTAAAATAAATTAAGTACGGTTTTTACTATTTTTTCTTTAAAATTTCCAGAACATTTTATGTTTGCAACTCTAAAAATGGTTTTTAAAAATGAAATAGGAAACGTTATCTTCGTCCAAAATACTCGAGCAATAACACAATTACTTTTTGCTAAGTGTGAACCTGATTTAAAATAAGTTAAGTACGATTTCGATCATTTTTAAATAGTTCTAGAAAAGTGTGCACTTATTTTAAGTAGAGAACTCTTGTTTATATGTATTTCAAAATATGCATGAGCGCTTTGTAGTCTTAATTGTACTTTAATTGATAGCAAAGTATTTCTCTGAGTGTATGTAGCCGTTTTTTTGTTGCTGTTTTTCAAAACCCAAGAGGCTTATGCTGGGCCGACAACCCAAATACTTAAGAAGTAGCAACGACTGGCAAAAGGCGGCCAGTGCCAGTTATAAAGCAAGCAGATGTCGATTGCGAGGCTACAACTCCGACTCAGATTCAGATTTAGTTTCAGTTTGAGACTTGTTTCGACATCGACCCGCCACTCACCATCATCATCATCATCATCATCATCGTCATCGTCATCGACATCGCCATCATCATGATGAGGCAAAATCAGACAGTCTCATGAGTGTGTGCCTTCCGTTCTGTGTGTATCTGAGCAACGTCGCACTGTATCTATATCTATAAGTATTCGTATTCGTATAGTTGTCTCTGCACGATAACCTCGCTGCTCTGCTCTGGCCATGATGGGGGCAGGGGGCAGGGGGTGTTCGGGTTTCGGGTTTACTGTTTTTGGCTCTATGCGAGAGCTCATTCATTCATTTATTTTATTTTATTTTCTTCTTTTTTTTTTGTTCTGTATGGCATACAATGGCATCGATTATGGCATGGCATGAACGATTTCGAATGCTGATATACTTATTTATTTTTGGGGGCAGGGGTCGCTCGGCCTGCGTCTTGCTTGAGCCGAGAGCAACGTCAAGAGATTTATGTTTATAGATGGGCGGCCTTTCGAAAGAATCGATATGATATATACACACACACACACAACAAGCAAGACTGTGCTGTGTACAAATAGCAGCTAGAGCATATATAGAATGTATTTAAAAGTAAATCAGATAACAACTGGAATGTTGAAAATATGAGTCAACTCTTATATATATATATATAGATATTTGTACATGCCTCATATGGAAAACCAGTTATTGCTTTTTTTGGTTGATCTCTTGTGAAATCATATTGCCATTGATTTTTCTTTTTTTTGGGCATCAAGTGTAACTATAAATTGAGTCTATATAACAGATTTGAAATGTTGGAAATCATTTAAAAGACAGCCAATACAACTGAAATGTTAATGATGTTAAGTTAGTTTTTTATAGATGCGCCAAACCAGTTACATTTTTTTGGGGATTTTTTGGGTGTTATTATTATGTCATAGATTTATTGTGTGAATGTGTTTTTCGGGAACTTTAGCCTGATCCCCGACCAGTTGATTTTTTAAGTTGTATAAGTCATAGTACATCATATTTATTTAAAATCTTTTTTTACAACAATTACTCAAAACGTTGCTTGAAATATGAATCACTTGTACATAAGCCAAAAACCAGTTAAAGTTTTTAGTTAATGTTTATAAGAGTGATTGTTATGTCAGATTGTCTTTAGTGTGGGTATCACTACTCAAATGTATCTTATAGATACATGGCACCAAAGATGGCTGACTCATGGTATACAAAAGATAAAATCTGGAATAGATGAATCACTTTTCCATATACGAATAGCATTTATATATTTTTATTGTGACTACTTAGCAATTTGATAAACACAGGAAATGCCTAATAGAAACGTATCTTTTTAGATGTGTTTAACTGCTATAGATTTGCTATCTGTTCAAAGCTGATCATTAGTCAGAGAAGTAATTATCTTGGCAATACCCTCTTCGAAATGTTGACGGGATAATCCCTGACAGTTGGCTCAAATTCAAATATATATATTTGCAACTACCACTATTATTGCTGCACACACACACACACACACACACACTTGCATAGGCTGGCTTTTGTTTTTTTTGTAGCTTCTACACCCTTGCGCTATGTGCCTTCAAGTCCTTGTCCATTTTGGCCCACGGGGTTTTCATGTCAGAACTCTAAACGCTCTGGGGCTTCAAATACTCATTGTTGTTGTCATTTTTTTTCTTCCGTTTACTTTTTTTTTTTTTTTTTTTGTTCTTTGTGGAGCGCAGCCGTGTGGCAGTAACCTGAGTTGACTCGAGTCGAGTGGAGAGTCGGGTCCGAGACGTTGTCGCTTACAGCACTGATGTTGCTTCTTCTGTTCCGTTCGAGGCTTCCTCTTTGCACCTAAAACCGTAGCGAACCCAACCTGCAACACTAGTGGGTTTTCTATAGCTATGCATTCTCTGGCTGCGTTTACCTTTAACGAGTATAGTCAGCGAGTCAGGTCGTCAGTTGACGTCTGACGTCGGTCGGAAATCCTTGAAATGAAAGTCCTCCTGCTCCCTCCCCACTCTCCCCCTCCCTGCAAGTGCTACTGCTACTGCTGCTGCTGAGGAGGGTTGGCTCCTGCTACTGCTGTTGCCAAGAAAATGGAGAGAAAGAGAGCAAGAAGAGCAAGGAAAAAAAAAGCAACGTAAAATGAAACTTTCGACTTTCAACTGAGGACACGATGAAGGCGTCCTCTGTGCAATGCTCCCAGCTATATGGACGCTGTGTAATCGCAGCACCATCTATATATATATATATATATATATATATGCTATATGTATGTGTGCATTAATGTGGGTGTGTGTGTGTGTGTGTGTGTGTGTGTGTGTGGCTAGCCACAGCGAAGGTCCCTCGCTGGGATGTGCTGCCCTATTGGCGCTGCCCGCCTGCCAGGGCTATTCTAGCCATTCTGAAATTGATGTAGCACCTACAGCAGCGCTCCACGCACGTTCAATTGCTTGTTCCCGCCTCGCTTCGCGTTGCTTTACCACCCCGCCCCCGCCCCCGCCGCCGCCCCGTGACCGTCAGTTGGGCGACCCTCTTGGTGCTGCAGGTCATTTCAGCTCGCATCTACAAATGGCCAGGACGCGTAAACTTTTACAGGGCGAACGTAAAGTTTAAGCGCTGATTGTACTACGTTTCATTTTGAAGCGTTCTCGGTCTGTGTGCGTGTGTGGTGTGTGTGTGTGGTGTGTGTGTGGTGTGTGTGTGTGGTGTGTGTGTGTGGTGTGTGTGTGGTGCCGCAACGGATTATGTAACTTGAGCGTGAGCATCAGCATCAGCATCAGTATGTGCATTGTGTGCACCTTAGCGTATGTGCCACATACACCATACCCAGGACAGTTATAATCGAACGAAATTATATATATATATATATATATATGTATATATGTATGTGTGTATTTCAAATTAAAGAATATTGAACGACTATATTGGAACACACCGAAGATTACGTTGCCTGACATTCAAATTTCATTTTACATTTCAAGAACCCAATATTTGTTCCTAAGAACGTAATATGATATAGTAATTCGATGTTGCGGATTTTTTGTTGTCAAATGTGAGCCACATTATATAATGCATTACGAGTAAGTTTGGTTTAAATATCTTTCAAAACAAATAAGTTTTCTTATAAGACTAATTGTTCTATTAGAGCTATATGATATAGTGAGTCGATCTGGCCAGCTCTATCAAATGTACTACACCAAAAAAAAAGGTTATATGCCAAGTTTAATCAAGTTAGCTGCTAAACTGAGGGACCAGTTTGCATAGAAGTAGGCGGACTTGGCTACATCGACTCGACTAGTGATGCTGATCAAAAATATATATACTTCATAGAGTTTTAGATGTTCCAAATTTGTAATAACCTCTGCAAGCGTACAAAAAACCTCTAAACTAGTTAACAATTTAGTGACAAGCCACAAAATATGTGGTATCCAATTAAATTATTCAATTTAATATATAACTTTTTTACATTTATCGTAAAATTAGTTTGACAAGCGGCACACAGAAGAAACTTACTCTTATTGATATGACAAGTTTTCTGACTTTCGACCTTTAATACGCTTCTCAAACATTTGCAATGTGTGCAATTATTGAATACAAGATCTTATTATAGATAACATAATCATATTATACTTATATATACTATATATAGCATTCATTATTTACACGAGCTTAGAAACTTAGAAAATCAGCATTTTAGTTTTTGGTCAAATTGTAGTTGAAGGTTTTCGGTTAGGCACTAATCTGGTAGTGGAGTAACTTTCAGGCGTTACCACTTTCTGCAGCTCGTTTGAAGACCTTTTCGAGTTGGGTGAGCAATCCAATGGCTCGATAGTTTTCCTCCAGCAGTGCAAACTCCTCGAGCGGTTTGAGGAGTCGTAACGCATCCTCGTAGCACTGGACGGAACGTGGCAGCTCGGCATCTCCATCATCCGCCAAATAGTGTCCGGGACTGTGTGCACTCGGATTCAGGGACTCAATCTTTTGTATCTTGAGCGGGAAGCTGAGTGCGGGAGTAGTTTCTGTTGATGGTCGCTTGAGGTCATTGCTTTTGGCTTTATCTTGTTCATCGTCATCGTCGTTGATTTCAATCAGTTCCGTTGGCACCTCAATGGCCACGCAATCATCATCATCGTCGTCATCCTCGACTGGAGTATTACTATTATTATTATTATTATTATTATTATTATTTTTATTGTTATTATTATTGGGTTCCTTGCTGGGTGTCACCGGCTTGGACTGCACCAACGGCCTAAGTACATAGCGAGTGGATTCCGTTTCCTTGGGCGTTAGGGTGATGCTGCCCAACGGCTGTTCCCGCTGCTCATTGCGTCCACAGTAGCTGACGATGTCGCGCAGGTCCAAGGAGAGCGGTGCACGCCTCAATGTCATCCGGTATTGGACACCCTGCGAGAAGCTAAAGTTGTAGTGGCTCTTGAAGTGATTGAACCACGTGCGATCCGGAAAGAAGTTCTCTATTTTGAGTATGTCCCTCAGATTGATGGCCACCTCGCGCAAATGATCCACATCGAGGCGTCCCTTGTTCTTGTGATGGAATTGCGAGCGCGAAATGTACTCGAACAGCGCCTTCTCCAGGAAGTTAATCTTGCGCTTGCGCCGCAGCTGCATTTCATCCAGCGTCGCCTGATTCTGACAGGATGCCGCCACCAGGGTCTTGGTGCGATACAGCGAGCGTATATCGACGGGCTTACGCTGTGATATCAATGCCACACGGCCATCAGAGACGGGCTCCACAATTAGGTAAGGACTCTCCGTGGGATTCGTTTTGTGCGGCGCCGGTGGCACTGCTGGACTCGGTGTATCCTTTGGCTCTGGGCTACTACTGCTGTCCGATGCGGTTGTGTTCTTGCCACAAAAGGACATGATATCACGCAGATTCAGCGATCGTGGTGGCTTCCGCGTCATCAGTATCTGCCGGTTCGAGAGCGTTATGTTGTACGCAGCCTTGAAGTGATTGATCCAGGACTGAAAATATATATATAATTATATATACTATTTTGATTTCAACTGAAGCCTAATTTAACCTGATTTGTTTTCTGATTGTGTATCTTGTCTTTAACAGTATTTTTAAAAACTATTCAAGTTTATATCTTGTTTTTGAAAATATGATTTATAAAATGTGGTTTAAACTACAGATTAATAAGGGAGAATAGTTTTTGAATGCAGTCCTTTAAATAATTAATTTTCATACTTATTAATGCTCTCCAATGTAAAAGTCTAACTTCTGAGACCGACTTTTATGACTGATATATTTTTACACTTTTTGAATTGGGACATTTCGAAAAATCGACTGAATTAATTGAAAGAAATCTATTGTCTTTGAAAGTTATAAGTTTAGAATTTTTTGTATAGGATTATAGGCATTCTAGAATCAATACTCTCAAAATTAAGATTATTAACAAAGTACTAACAACTATGAAACGCTAGTTCAAACAATCGAACGACTAATGTGGGTGAAAAGGATACCTTGTTTGGCACAAAGTTATCGATATCCATGAGGGTCTGGAATTCCAATGCCTTGGTGCGTATCAGCTCCTCGTTGATGTCCGCATTCAGATAGTATTGGGCACGCTGAATATACTCGTAGAGGCAGTGGCCCAGAAAGTTGAGTTTGCGTCTGCGCAGCTCCTCAAACTTGGAGTTGGGCTGTTTGCTGTTGTCTCGCCTTGCCTCGTAAAACTCCATGATGGGTTCCCGGTTGGAGACGATGCTCTTGATTTGCTCCCAGCTACAGTTGAAGTTCTTCGCTATCTTACTGTACATGGGCACAATATCATATTGACGAATCGCCTCCACACGCTCCTCCAACGTCAGAACGTTGCGTATACGTTGCGAAGAGCTGCCACTGCCACCGTTTAGACTGCCGTCGTCCTGCAAAGCATGGGATATGGAAACATTAGATTACATAATGTGTACAAAAAGTAGCTTGCAGAAATTATAAATTATGCGCAATTTTCTATAGATATTAAAAAAATAGTTCTATTAAAATATACTCTTAAATAATTTCTTCTAATATTTAGTATAGCAAAGAACACAAATCGAACTTAATAAGAATTACTGGCAAATTATAATTGCCCCCAAAATCGATGTTGTAATTAGCGAGCGAATACTGTTTACTAATGTATCTATCACTACAGACTATTGCTTTGTAAGATGACAGCTAATAGACCATAAGTCAACTTGAGCATTGTCGAAACTTGTTTCCAAATCAGTTACGGCAAACACTTAGAATATAATGTCTCTTAAGCTCTCTTCTACTGTAGTAGTTATGAGAAATAAAGAACAAGCAATTCTAATGCTATTCCAGTTAGACCTGATCAGTGATATGTAAATTCGTCAACAAGTCGTTTCGCGTAATACAAACGTATCGCCCCGCTAACCGATCAACTGTCTCTCTCTTTCTCTCTCTCTGCTTACGTCAGACATTTGCTCAGTTCCGTACGCTCACGCTCACGCACACGTGCACAGCAACGGCAGACGAACTCTCTCCCACTCTCACTCTCTCTCTCTCTCTCTGACCCGCTCACGCTCGGCACTCTTGCGCTCTTTGTTAACGCTCTCCCGCTCGCTGATATGGCAATGCCTTTAACGAAACAAAAAAAAAAAAAATCAACAAAAACAAATTAAAATTAAAAGTGTATAAGAATCAGAATTGATGTGGTTTACCTTATATTTTTCGATAAGTTTACGCGCACCTGTTTTTTCGTCCAAATGTGCAGCCGTTTTTTAGGCACACTAGCAGCAATAAGCAAACAGTAAAAAAAAAAAATTAATACAATGACGTTCCGCACGTGACGTGTGCAGCGTAGCAGCAATTTGGTACGACTAACTAACTCGGTCAGCAATCTCTCTGAGACATGGGTGGAAAATCAGGTTTGGCGAGTTGTTCAAACTTGTTTACCGTACGTGAGAGATTGCGCTCTGCTCTCTCTCGCGCGCTCTTTCTCAGTGTGATCACTTGTGCGCCACTCTCTCTCGCTCTCTCTCAATGTGCGCGTGTGTGGGTGTGCCTTTGTTGCTATTTTTAGTGGTAGCGGAGCACCATAAAGCTGGTGAGCATCGTTTCGATTGTTGTTGTGGGTGGCAGGCAGAGAGAGCAAATATTTGAATTTACTTTCATTTCAATTCCATTTTAAATGCTGCCCTCTTTTCGATCTCTGTATAGAATTGTTTAATTGGGGCAAGTATTGGATTTGAGTTTTGCGTAATCTTTGGCTGTCAGTATAAAAAATAATAACAATTAAAATAAAATAAAAAAACAGCCTGACTGGGATATACCCTGAAGCCAGCCATTAAATACTTAGTAAACTTTTTGATATTAGTTTCTTCCATATATATTTTACAGTTAATGAATAATATGAGTATATATATATATATGCAATTTTATCTATAAAATGAAATAAACATGAACGAGAACTTATATTACAAATTTGAAGTCCCCAGCATATATATAGTCTCTGAGATTAGCCAGATCAACTCAGTTGTTGATTTTATATTTCCCACAATCCAATAATACAGAGAATTTTCTCTTTATTATAATTATCTCATTGGTCCTCATTAATTTTTTATTACTTCCACAAACAATTAGCGACTAGTAATCACATAAAAGTTTCCCATTTAGATGGATGTTTATTTTTGTAGCAAAAAAAAGAAGAAATAAAATAATAACTCAGTAAATTTTTTCATACATTTCTTATGTAGTTAGTTCTTAAGTTTCTTTGCTGAATCCAGCTTAAATACAAGTCTTAAAATGATGTCTAAAATTCGAAATGTTAAACATGTACGATAAAACAAAAGAAATAAACATAGTTTTATATTTATGTTTAAGTTAGTTAGTTGTAGTCCCTTTGGCAGTAGGGGTTTTCAATGCATGTCCCATAGTTGGCATTTAGTCGGGTCTATCGACTGGCTTCTTGTAGACGGGTCCCTTCTTGCGCATATATTGCTTGATGAATTCGTAGGATTTGTGTTTCACCGATTCGGTGCAGGCCAAAGGATTGCCAGTTACTTCGCAATAGCGCATCTCCTTGGTGGTTATATGGTGGCTCAGCTGCAAAGGATTAGGATTAGATGTAGAATTAATGATGAATAATATGTAATATATTTAGTTACCCGCTTAATAAGGAACTTGTAATCCTCGTCACTGGTAATGCGGCCCAGATGGCAAGTGTCCTGGCGGAAGGGACGCAGAAACTCGGCCACATGGCCGCTAATCTCGAAATGGAACTTTTCATTCGAGTCACGTACAGTTGTGCTAAGAGAATGGATACGATATATAAGTATTTGATGTGTCAAGGACACCCTAAAGGGATTGCTTACGTTTTGCGCTTGCTATCGCGATGCTTCTTGTGTCCCTCGACGTTGGCATGTTTGCGTTTGGCGCTCGGCGGCGTCTCCGTTTCTGTGGAACCACTTGGCTGCACCACCTCCGGCACGTTTAGAACCAATGCATCAACGGGCGGCAGATTGGATTCCGTGATAGTCTCCTCATCCGAAGAGTACAGATAGCTGTGAATGGGCAGTGAGTTGACGGCGGGACCAGCTGGCTGCTCGGCAGGATTCGCATCGGTGCGTGTGCGTCGATAGATCTCCTTGCGTCGACGTATCTTCTCCTTGTTCTCCTTGTACTTGCGCGACTCCTGCTGATTGTAGACGCGATCCTCCTCGCGACGCGGACTTATCACACGCACCGAGACGAGACGATTGCGTCTCGCTTCGCGACGCTCCTTAATCTTCACCTCGATGTACTGCCTCAGGGACTTCTCACTCAAGCTGCCCACATAGTCAATATCAATTTTGACCAGATCATCCAAATTGGCCGCCTCATCCGGTTCGGGCAGCTCGAGCGGCTCATCATCGTCGACGAGCTTCTGCAATCGCTGCTCCGCATTTGGTGGCTCCCACTGCGGAATCCGATCACGCAAATTGTAATAGTAGATGTCACCCTCGGGCGTCAGACTGAAGTGCCAGGAGAGCGGCAACGACTCAACGCCCGGTGGCAACTTATACTCCACATCATCGCCATATTTTGGGGATGGTGGCTCGGATATGTCGCCACAGCGAGGTGGCACCGGCACCGGCACATTCTCACTGTTGAACCACTCGTTGGTCTCGGTGTTCTGGCAGTAGGGCAACAGCTTGGGATCCGTATTCAGATCGAGGCCAAAGTATTCGCAGCGCAGCTCATGCTCACGCCAATCCTCGCTGCCCACACGCTTCTCCGCCTCATCCTGGGCAACCTGAAATACAAATTGATGGTCGATGAAGTTTACAATTGAGATGATGCATAAATATAATGCCATCCATGTGCACCTTTCGCTCGAACAGGGAACGTCGCAGCTCCTTGGAAATGGTGGCGCGACGTGGATCCAAATCGGAGCGTCGACGACTATCGGATTTGCTGCCGCTGGCACACTCCTGGACGCCCTGCCACTCCTTGGGCTGTGTGGTGATGGTGCAGATGGTATTGTTGCCGCTCATCCTCGACGGCGGCTTGGCCTTCTCGTAGCGACTCGTGGTATCGCGTCTGAAGCGATCCTGGCGATAGCGATCGCTGTTGAGCACCGCAGAGGCGCTATTACTCTCCTCCAACTGCTGTTGACGATCCGCTTCGCGTTCGTGTTCCTTCATCTGTTCGATGCGTTCCCGTTTGGGTATGCGAAAGATTTCGGGCAGGCCATTCCACTTGAGCAACAATGCCGAGATGCGTGCCAGCACTGTCTCCGAGTCCGGATCGGGTTCAGGAGGAGGAGCAGCTGCCTCTGCGGGTGTCTCCATTAACTGATTAGTCCACAGCTGCACACTCTGATAGACACGACTATCGTTCAGCATTGTCTTGTTGGGTATGGGCAAGGCTTCGAGTGCATCTAGCAATGCCAGACGCAGCTGCTTATCACTGCCACTCTCGCTGATCCAAGCGTGCAGCAGACGCAATCCGTGGTAATCGAGGAATAGACGACGGCAGGGCAACTCGCCGCGTGTGAGCACGCCCAGCAATTGGAGGCGAGTCTCCAGCAGTTTGGCACGCACCATGCAACGTGAGAAGCGCAACGTATCCAATTGATTCTTCAGTCCACTGCCGCTGAGCAACGTCAGCTGTTCGAGCACATCGGGATCCTCCTGATCAGGTTTGCGCGGCGCACGCACTCCGCCAGTGGGACGCAGCCAACGTCCCGCTTTGTACTCGCGATCCTTGGCCTTGGGCTGTTGCTCCTTGCGCTGCTTGCCACGCGATGCGGGTATCTTTTGTTGTCTCTTTGTCCTGCCGACTTTGGGTGTTTTGGTTTTCTGTTCCTGCTCCACCAGCTGCAGTTCCTCGGCCTCACTTTCCGTTTCCGTGTCGAGTTGCTCGCCCTCATCAGACTCCGGCTCGTTGCCAATCCAGCCGCGACAATTGGCCGACTCACAATAGCAGCGTTGGGCATCGCGTCCATAGCGCTGATATTGATAATCGAAGGTGATCTCCTCGCCGGGCATAATGGTCTTCAGGCTAAAGAAACCAATGCGCAGCTCCCCGTTGACCGTCCACTTTTGGGTCTCCGCATTGGGATCACAGCTGTGATTGATGTAACGCGAAATGTTGCCCTTGGATGTGGCATCGATGATGGAATCGCTTCGCAGCGCCATAAAATAATAGTGACGATTGCGATCCTCCGAATATAAATGCTGGCGACGCTCAAACTCCTCGCTATCGATGACCTCGCCCACATACTCCATGATGAACTCCCCGGATGGCATTTGCAGTTCAGCGGTGATGCCGCAACCCTTCTTCTCGGTGCGAAAGACGCGACAGGGCCAACCCTGATGTTGCTGGAAGCGTTTATTCGTGCAACGTTCGCCATTGGTGCAGAGTGGACCACATTCGATCATCAGCATGCGATTGATGCAACCGTCGCCACAGCAACGCATCTGGCCCAGCGACTCCTCGTCGCCGGTGACAAAGCAATCGCATTGCATCTCCGCATTCTCCCGGCTCACCTGTCGCGCACAGCGATAATAATTGTCGCGCAGCATTTGGAATGTCTGCAGACCCTCCTGGCGCAGAAACTGCTCATTGCTGGCCTCGATGTGGGCGAGTTCGGCCAGCTGTTGCTCCATGCTGATCGCTGGCGTTTGAGTCGAACTGCTGCTGCCACGACCCAAACTGGATTTGGTGCCTTGCGGCTTCTGTTTGATGCGATGCGAGCGACGCACACCAGAGGCGAGATCATCGCTGCAGTTGGCCGGTGAGGGTGAGGGAGTCGTTGCCGGTGTCTCCAGATTGGCCACACGCTGCGCAAACTCATCCTCGCCAGCTGCAGACACCTGTTGCTGCTGCTGTTGTTGCTCATCCTCCTGTTTGTAGTCGCGTTCGAGCAGCTTTTCCCCGTCTTTGATGAACTTAGCAATGTCATCGAACTGATCGGGTGACTCCAGATCGCTGTTTGTCGTCGTGGACACACTGCGATTGCCCAGCTCATTGGAGCAGTTGTTGTCCTGGTTATTATCCTGTTTACCAGCTCCAGATTTACGTGACTGCTTTTTTGCATGGGATTTCTTGCTGCTGCCGTGGATTGGCTTGGATTCGGCGGCTGCTTCGAGACTCTGTGCCTTGCTGCTGCTGGAAAGTGGCATTGTTGGCTCCTCGTGACGCTCCTCGCTGATCGTGTTGCGACGTGGACTCTGCTTGGGCAGCTGCATTTTGGCCAGGGAGGCCTCCTCTGCTGTTAGCTTTTTGTTTGCCTTCCTCTGCTTCTTTTTGACCTTCTGCTCGTACAGCATTTTGGAGTGAGCTTTATCCAGGACCTTGAACAGTGCATCGCACTCCTTGAAGGACATGTTGGGCGTGGATCTGGAGGGCTTCTCATCTTTCTTCTCTTCCATTGCGGGCAGCACCCGCTGCAGCTGTTCACTGATTGTTTCCTGTGGCTCAGGACTCTCAGATTTGGGCAGTGGTATTGCCTTTGCCTCAGCCAACAGCTGCTCATCCACTTGTGGCAAGGCCAAGTCCGCTTTAGACTTGGCAAGTGGACAGGCTGATGAAGCTGGTGTGGTATTCAGTTCTGTTGCGTCGATCCTTAGCTCTAATTTTGATGTGTTGTCTTCCAGTGGTTTCTCCAGCACACATTTCAAATCAACTGGAGACTTCAGCTCAATATCTCTGGGCATTTGCTTTGGGCTTTCCACTTTGAAGGCCAGCAGCTGTGTTGCAGAAGCGATAATGTGGGTATTATCAGTCGATTTTTCGAGGAGATTTGAGAGCGTCTCCGATGACAGTTGTTTCGATGGCTTGTTGATATTCTCCAGCGGGGCTGGAGAATTGACTGATGACAGCACTTCCATCTTCTCTTCTCTCTCCGGTTTTCTTTCTTGCTTCAGCTTTTTGTCTTTCTCCAGCTTCTCTTCTCTCTCCAGCTTCTTTGCTTGCTCCAGTTTTTTTTCCCTTCTCTGCTTTTCTTCCTGCTCCAGTTTCTTTTCTATCTCCAACCTTTTTTCTTTCTCCTTCTTTTCTCGTTTCAGCTTTGCTTCAATCTTCAGCTTCTCTGCCAGTTCCAGTTTCTTTTCTCTCTCAAGCTTCTTTTCTTGTTCCAGCTTTGCTTCTCTCTCCAGCTTCTTTTCCATTTCTTGCTTCGCTTCTGTCTGCTTTTCTTTCTCTAGCTCCGCTTCTCGCTCCAACTTCTCTTTTTGCTGCAGCTTCTCCTGCTCCATCATTTCTAGCTCCAGCTTCTTATCTGTCTCGAGTTGCTTTTCTTTCTCCATTTGCTTTTCCTTCTCTAGTTGCTTATCCCTCTCTAGTTTTGCTTCTTGCTCCAACTTCTCTTCTTGCTTCAGCTTCTCTCTCTCCAGCTTTTCTTTCTCCAGCTGCTTCTCTCTCTCTAGCTTTTCTTTCTCCAGCTGCTTTGCTCTCTCTAGCTTTGCTTCTCGCTCCAACTTCTCCTTCTGTTTCAGCTTCTCTCTCTCTAGCTTTTCTCTCTCCAATTTCTTTTCTTGTTCCAGCTCTTTTTCTTTCGCCAACTTCGCTTCTCTCTCCAGCTGCATTTCCTTCTCCAATTGCTTTTCCCTCTCAATATTGGCTTCTTGCTTTAACTTCTCTTCTCGCTTCAGCTTCTCTCGCTCCAGCCTTTCTTTTTCCAGCTTCTTTTCTTGTTCCATTTCCCTTTCTTTCAACAGCAACGCTTCCCTCTCTAGCTTCGCTTCTCTCTCTAGCTTTGCTTCTCGTTCCAACTGTTCTTGTCGCTGCAGCTTCTGTCTCTCCAACTGCTTTTTCTCTGCCATTCTCTTCTCTATTACCTGCTGCATTAGTTCAATGAAGTTGCTTTTTGGCTTTTCGTCCTCAACTTCAATGTCAATCGGCTGTTCAATTTTATTTTCCAGCTGCTCCTGTGCTTGCACCAGCTCCTCCTCCGACTGATGCTCCTCCTGTTGATGCTCCTCAGTTTTGTGGATTTCTTCAAACCAAAGCTCTGGCGGTTCGCTGAGTTCTTCAGTAATCAGCTGAGTCTCAATTTCTACCTGCTGTGGTTCTTCTATTTCAATTGTATTTGTTTCCAGATGATTTTGCTGAGCATTGGGAAAGATTAGTTTAAATGTTTGATTTGGTAGGTCATTGATTTCGTCGCCTGCTTCGGCTGCTGCCTTCGCCGTTTCTATGTCCACGAAGATAATCTGTGAATTGGAGTCCTCATCGGATGTGAGCACAGTTATGACATCCTCATCATTTATTTCGATTGGTGTAATCAGTGTTTGTTCCGATGAGTTGGATGCATCATCAATCAAATTAAAACTCCTTAAGGTCTCATTGGAATCGTTGGATTCCAGTTGCAGATCAGCGCCAGCAGTCTCGCTTGTGGATGGATCACTGGCCAAGATCAAGGCTGCCTTGCGTGGACGTCCACGTTTGCGTATGAGAGTCGTCTGTTGTTGCGATTTATCGCTGCTCACCTGGGCAACAATCAAACTCGGCGTCGGCTTCGGCTTGCTAAATGACTCAAGTGTGGACAAAAGAGGCGCCGCTGCAGCAGGCAACGAGCTACGTGGCGCCACTAAACGATTTATATCTGGTGCTGCTCCTGCAGCAATTGATGTTATTGGTGCATTGGAATCGATGCGTGCCTCAATTTGAATTTTATGCGTCTTCCGACTTTTATTCAACACATCGAGCACATCAAATTTGGTGATTTTCTTGCGCGTGCTGCGCCGCCGATTTGTGGGCGATGAGGAGCGTTCTTCAGCGGGCTGCGGCGAGCCAACCTCTTCAATTACATCCGACTCCTGATTTGCCGTGCTGGTTGCCTTAGGCGGACGTCCAGGCCGTTTTCGGGGTGCAGCATTTGCAATTGCATCGGTCGTAAATTTCTCCATTTTTCCAATCAAATGCCAAATTTCAACTTAGCCAAGGAGAATAAGAATGCAAACTTATGCCTTAATCAAAGGCAGCAACAACTGCCTATTTAAACAGAAATAAAGTTATATTATTTATATTGCTTAGTTTATTAAACAACACTCACATTTTGGACGAAATGCAGAATTTTCAGCAGTTGTTTATACTTTTCTGACGCACAGGTTACCAGTTGTGGTTAACAGCAAATGTGCTTAAAAATACCAAAGTTTCAACTTTGGCTTGGCAAGTCGTCAGCTGTTTCACATGCACAATTGATGCACTTGTGTTTTTATATTGCAATTCGAAAACACCAAAATGTTTACTTATTTAAGTGCTTTTTTTTTTAATGCAGCATTTTCAGTATTATCTTATAGTTTCATACACAATTATAGCTGCTGACTGCAACACAACAGAAATAAAGAATACCGGCTGCTCTAATTTTACAGGTTAGCAGCAACGTGCTAGAAAATACCAAGCTAACTGGCTTGTAAAGTAACAGCTGATTGGCATACACGCTTCTGCGAACAACTGGCCACACTGCTTATTAACACAATTTATTTGTTAGTCGAGAAAACATAATTCTAATTATATGTACAAAAAATATGTATGCCTATATATATATATATATACTAATTGCCTAATATTAACAATAACATGTGTAAAATAATTCTGCTACAACTCAAAATCGTTGACATCTGCCGGGTTGGAAAATGCTTTTTCGGTTTGCATTAGCAAACCAATTGCACGAAAATTTTCATTTAACATTGCATATTCCTGGAGGGCTTTCAAGCATTGCATTGCATCGCTGTGATTATCAACGGCAATTGATTTTGTTGCAACGACTTGTTGCCCCACTGGACGATCTTCGACAACTGTTTGCTCGATCTCTACATCCATTATGGGATCATTTATGACTAAAGGTTCCTCCTCGACGCATTCAAGAAATGCTCCCCTTCGTTGCCCGATCGTTTTCCGCTTATCCACGTGAGCTTTTAAACATTTCATGGCCTTGCCATGATTGCTAATGGGAATTTCATTTAATTCGATATTTTTAACACCCGTCTGATTTTGATGGTTCTCTGTCCTCTGTTTTTTCGCAAAGGCCTGCGAAGGGAAAACGGAGTGCGTTAGTTATTATTCCTTGCTCTATATTTAAGTATTCCATACATACCGAGGCTTCAATAGACTTAACTGACTTAATTTCGATTTTGGTTTCCTGAGATGATACATGAATTCGGTTTATATTTGATTAAGAGTGTTTTTTTTTTACTTACTTTTGGCTCAAAGAGTTCAAAGAGTTTTGCATTTTTAGTGGGCTTCTGCCTTTCCCTTGTTATCAATTCCTATCGATTATAAATGATTATAATCAGGTATTGATCTGTGATAAGTAAAAGTGTAATTTCTCACCTTTTTACCACGAAATCTGAGAGTTGTTAGTTTTGTCTTGTAATTCTCTAGAATGCTTTGTGTTTTATGCTGCTCTTTAACCAGAGTGTGTATTGAACTCAGATAAATATTGCGTTTTTGGCTATTGCATTCTTTTCGAGTGATGTTCCGCAAATTTGCAAGTTTCTCATTTATTGTTTTCAAATTCTCCTGCAGATTGGCAATAACGTTTTCCAGTTCAAAACGATCCGCTTTTGGGACCGCCGGTCTAATTTCATACATTATACCAGACATTGATTAAATTTAGCAACTTTAAGTGAGCGTGTGAAACCTTATTATCTGCGCTTGTTTTGCTCAAGAATGTTGATGTTTTTTCGATAGTTAGCTTGCGTTGCCAGCTTGGCAGAACGATTAATTCTGATAAATATCGATTGCGTATTTGTGGCGTTGCCGTATTGAATTGCTGTGACCAGTATCGAAATCTTCGATATTGGTGTTCTATACGAACCTTGACTATTGGGCTAATAAAATTAGGGTATGCTACACTTATCAAGTTCTCTTTTGTTTATAGAGAGAACATGATTTGCTTATCGATTTTAATATATTTGCGATATTACCGTATCGCTTTGTTATATCGATATAATCAATGATGGTTCAGATTCTGTGAAACAGAATTACACAAATAATTGTAAACTAAAAGTATGCCAGAATGCTCATTAAGAAGCAAATCTCCAAATTACAAATAAAGTTTCCATTGCCAATCGAAATTACAAAATCGGCCTTAAAGTATGCAATCGAAAATGTTGTTTCGTTAAGTTATTGTATTCGTTGAATATGTAATAAGTAAATAGAACGGAACGAATATTACATACCCTTGTAAACCGGAGTTAACCAGCTGACATATCAATATTTGTTCACAGTTTGATTATTATTTCTACAATTATTAAGCACTTCGCTTTGCCGACGAAGCGCATGTTGTAATTTATTCGCTGCCTGTTCCAGTTCTCAAATTGCATCGTGCAAGTTGCTGCATGTCTCTTACGCTCAGTTGCTGGATACTCTTCGCACTCCTCTAACGCATTGGCTGCCCGCTTTGCCCGCTTGCTCTTGTTTCGCTATCGTCCCTTTTAGCTGCACACGTCATTCTAGCATGCGTCACTGCCTGTCGCTGCTCTGCTCTGAGCTTACGTGCTTCAGCATAATTTGTGAATTACGTAGTCGAACGTGTTCGACATTATCTCCGTAATAGGCACGCACGACTGCTATTCGTGGATTCCTGACGTTTTTGACTCAACGATTTCGTTCACTTCGGCATCAAGTGAATAATATTTAAAGTACGGCTTTAAAATGAGATCAGGTTTGTATTGTATATTATTGTATGAGATAAAAAGATAAAAAGAGATATGTTATTAAAAATATGTATCTTAAAATAAAGTAAAATAGAAACCCCCCTCGACCAATGAAGCGTGCAAAACATTAACATTTTCAATTTAATTTCCGCTGTGTGGAAAATAAAAATTTAAATACTGTTCAAATTTGTTTGAATTTAAATTGAGCACCTGCGCAAATAATGTGTGAAAATTGGTCAACGAAGAAGCGAACGCTTTTGGCCAATCTTGCGCAGTTCCGGCATAGTTCGGGATAGTCAGAGAAAAAAAACAAGCGTGAAACATTTCTATGGAGTCACCAGCCCTTCTGCAGTGGCAAGTGCAACAGAGCGAAGCGTAGAAGGTGTTGCAGCCAGGCAATGCGGGGGTTGCAACTGCGGATGTTGACAAGCCAAAAAACCAAAAGAGTCAACACCGAGTAATTGTTGTGCAACAAGCGAGCGAGACAGAGATAGAGTTAGTCTGATAAAGAAGCCACCTTCAGTTACGCCAGTGATTTTCCCAGAGCGTCAGCGACCCATAAAATGTGGGAAAACGAATGCAGTACGTACACACACACACACACACACACAAACACATACACACATATATATATATATATACAGCCACAAATTATGATTGACTGCATAAACCTTTTGGGCCAAAAAATGACCAACGGCTTCATTACAAAAGCAGCTCCCACAATATCATTTTTTTTTCTTTCTTCTGCTGCTTTGCTTGAAAATTGCATTTCGTGCAATCCACAGACAAGATCGACAGAGCGAAAGGGGCGGGGAGCATTGGAGGGTTCAATGCACACGGATCACGACTTGGCGGCATATCTGTTGGATAGCCGGGCCATAAATCGACGGGCCTGAACTTGACGTCTTTCGGCTGCCGAATGTGACTCTTGAACCACAGACTCTCGACTCTCGACTCTCGACTGTCGACTCTCGATTCGACTACCAACTCTCGACTCTGAACTCCCGATTCGGGTCTGCTGCTCGACTTGTCAATCAGTTTGCCAATGCCGGAAACATATTTTTGGGTGAATGATAGATGTTATTGCTGTGCTTAGAATCCAATTGCTTTGCCCATTTGCTATTTGTCAAATTTTCATTAGTTGGCCATAAATTGTTGCGCTAGCAAAACTCATAAATTTACCGCCGAACTGATTCTCACGAAATCGCTACTCTCCAAGTGTGTGTGTGTTTGTCTGTTTATGAAACTTTCTAGTTGTTCACACCAGCTGGTTGCAGTTGCATTCGGCAATTGGCAATCGCCACCTGCGCTACAAAATGTTGCAGACGCAGATGGAGAGAAGCCGCCGCCGCCGCCGCCGCCACCGCCGACGCCGCTGCCGCCGTGTTTGGTTCGACTAAAAGCGAATTCCAGTTGCAAACCCATTTTTGGCACGATCTCGCAAAACACTGATCGAACAGGCCTGGCCAAGACAGACCAGACCAGACCCGTCCAGGCCAGAGCATGCCAGGCCTGGCCAAGCCAACTCAGACCAGGCCAGGCCACGCCATTTAGGGAAGAAGCCACAGCGGGCACAGCTCCTGCAGCTTCAGCTTCAGCTTCAGCTTTTGTGTGCATTGATTTGAAATTGCCAATTGCATTCGCCAGGCAGCCGCACACGTGGAGTCCACTACACTCAGAAAAACCACTGATATGATATATAGAAAAACGTATGTCTTTTTTAGGAATCATTTTCAAAGTTGTTCTTATTAGGGTACAAGGAAAGTGGAAGCACTTGGTCTCATTATTGGAAATACTTTATAGTTTTAAAAGCTTTTGTTTTGAAATCTTAAAAGAATTAAATTATATATGTATCTATAATATTTGTGGATTCTTCAGAAATATCTTATTGAGAATTTTACATTTTTTATTTGTTAATTATTGTGAACAGTTTATTGTGATTTTTGTCAAGTCCTGAAAGCTGAATAGAGTGCAATAGGCTACTCTAACTGTTTTAAATAATAAATTCTATAAGCTACGTTTTTCTCAGTGTAAGCATGCAGCTGTCATTGTGTGTGTGCACTGAGTGTGTGTGTGTGTGTGCACTGAGTGTGTGATCATGATTGTCAGTATCGGCATCCAGCTGTGAGAACGCACCCACTTGGCTCACATGCCCCAACACACTCACTCACATACACTCACACACACACACACACACACAAAAGACACTCGCCAACACACCCACAACCAAAAATTAAAAAAAAAAACCGCAAGATCGCAAGACGAGGCCAGCGGCGTTGATCGTGCTTGGCTATCGATCGGATTGGAGCGGAGGTTTCTTTAATGCTCGACGGGAAGCGGGCAGCGGGCAGACTGGCAGACTGGCAGACTGGCAAGCTGGCAAACTGGCAGCCCAGTGTTGATTGATTAATCATAGCTGGTAATTTGATTTTGTGCCTTTTTGCGAGTTACCGTTACGCGCCACAAAACTCACATGTGCAGCAGCCGACAAGCCTTCTTTTCATTGGTTTGATTGATTGTTTCATTGCATTTGAGCTTTTTGGCATATATTCACCTTGTTGACTCTGCGGCGCACTCGCCCCGACAAGGCATATGTCGTGTAACCCGTATGTCATACCAATTATTATTTATTTTTTGTCCATTTTGTTTTTTGCCATGTCAGCTTAGCTGTCAAAATCCTTGAGCCGCACAACTTCAATTTGGCACACTTCTGATGCAGCTGATTCAACTTGGCTCACAGCACGTTGACAGTTTTTCCAAATGGCTTGCATTGGATCAGCGATGAAAGCTTTTTGGCTAATCGGAAATATGCGCGGAAAACTGATCGATTGCATTTAAATTAGCAATTCAAAAAAGTTGTTAATCCATGGAAATCACTTAAGCCTTAAGCCTTGGCTTTGAAATGACTTTAATCCCTAGTCAAAGCCATGGATAAGTTGTGATTTCGATTCGAAATCTATAAAATATATAAATCTATAAAATTTTTATTTATTGATTGATTTTCTGGGACCAACAATAAATCATTATGCATATTGCAAAATGAGTGTTTCAGCATTGAAGCTGGTTAATTATTTTATGCGTCTATTGAAAGCGATTGATTATCGTGTTTGATTAATATCGCAGTAATAAACATTTACAGATTTAATACAAATAATTGATGCATGAGATCAGCGTGTTAAGATCAATTTCAATTGAAGTACTTTTCTTAGTTTCCGCTCTTGATTTATGCCATTTGTAAAAGTAGATCGCAGCCTGGTCGAGTTTTCTTAGTAATGCTGCAATTTATCATGATAATCATAACACTTGCAGCACTATGCAGATTGCCCACGTGTTGTTACCACTTGTTGTGCGTTGTTAGCTGATTTTGGCATGCGGCTTAAAGTTCTGTAATTGTTGATCTTGTTGCTGTTGTTGTTGTTGTTCTATTCTGGCCGGCAGCCCACTGTGTAGCCCGTAAATCATTTGCCAGCGTCAACAACTTGTCAACGAGCAAAAGCAAAAGCAAAAGCCATTGACTTCAAACACACACACACACATATATATATATATATATTGAGAGGTTTTGGAGAGGTTTTCGCTGTCGACTGTCGATTGTCGGTAGTCGGCAGTCGGCAGTCGGTTGGTCGGCTTGTTGGCAGTTGGTAGTCGTCTGGTAGTTTTGGTCCAGTCATGGCTCATGTTGCATATAAATGGTGCTTAATGAGCTCGTGCCAAATAGAATTGTCAGGCGCCTATGTAACCCACTCTTACCCCCCTACTCCCCCTCCTCCTCCTCCTCCTCACCCCTAACACTCTCTTATATAAAGTGGTAGTAATAGTTGTGGTAGATTGCATGTTCGTGTTGCGCTCAAATTGCTGTTAGAATTCCACACAATTTTTTATGGCTGCGTATTGATTTGATCACGATTTTGCAGAGTTCTGCCGCCACATATGTAAACCAAATATGGACAGCCTGCAGCTTGGGGCGCGGCAGGTGCACACTGGTCCCCCCAAAATATAAGAGACTCAAAACTATGCGCAGCACTTACACTTGGAGAAAGTCGCGAAAGCATTCCTTAAGTTGCCGGCTTAAGATTTCAAATACTATCAGTTCTTGATCATTGTTAATTGGTTATTTACAATTTCTTATCTCAATATCATTTCATGTGTAAAAACGAGGGAAATCCAAACAAACTTCAAATACTCAGCACAAACATTTTGCTACTTAAAATAATTGCAAATCTTTTTCGTTTTCATTCAATTTTTATTCAAGCTGACAAACGCTTTATTTTAGCATGCAACGGCAATTTAGAATGCAGTTTTTTTACTTTAAAAAACTAATCAAAATGTTGATAAAAAAAAAATAATAATTAAGAATTGAGCCTACTTTGAAATACGAAAAAACCTATTTATTTATATACCAAAACAGTTCTTAATTCTCAAATTTCTGTATTATAAAAGAAAGCCTCCATCTCTAATGGAACACCTTCGACCTTGTCGAGGTTTATACTTACTTTGAATACATAATTCTCAACTATTTGGCCAAGTGTAGTTTTAGAGAGATGCTGTTGAAGTTGGAGATGCTGTTGTTGTTTGGTGTTCCCACGCGCATAGAGAGTTAAAGAGTTGGAGTCCTATTGTTTTGGGTGCAATCTGCCATCTTGGCAGCTAGCCAAGCTAACAAGCTGCGTTTCAGCCTTTATTATTTTTAATTGGACTGATTTCCCGCTATAGATACATTTGTATCTAGCGAATGCAATTGCGAGTGACATATGCAGCGGCAGTGTCCAGATAGAGAGAGAGAGAGAGAGAAGGAGAGAGTGAGTGAGGCAAACAGAGAGAAAGAGTGAGAAAGAGAGAGAGAGAGACAGAGAGAGCGAGAGAGAGAGAGAGAGCGAGAGACGCCAATCATCCTAGGCCATCATCAATCCCAGTTACTGCAATGTTGCAGCTGCTCTTGACCAGCAATCCGACGCCAAATCGAAGTCTAACGCAGCTGTGTGTGTCTTCCAAGTCCAAGTCGAAGGGTTGCTGCTGCTGCCTCTAGGGTTGCTGTGCCGCAAAAAGATTCCCACGATGCCGCTAAACTCAAATCAGCTGCAGTTTTTCGCGCAGTTTTTTCAGCATTTCTGTTTTTTTTTTGTTTTTTTTTTTTTGCGTCCTTGGCGCCTGTTTTCAGGGGTTGGGTTGGTTTGTGTTTGGGCTGGGCCTCAATTAAGGGTTGGGCTGCTGCACGCTGTGGCATTGTGACGTCACAGCGTCAAATATTTGCATTACTCACAAATGTTGTCCTGTTGATAATGAGGGCAACTCAACGCCTCTTTAAACCATTTGACTTGGTCCCAGCCACAAAGGACTTTTTATCGCCTGGGCAACGCCTCGAATATGCCCGCATAGATTTCGGATTATTTGATTTGTGAGTTGGTTTAGTTTTGGGTGATTTACTTGAGTACTCATTGAATGTGAGTGATCGCTGTGTGAATAGGATTTTGCTGCTAACACACAAGTAATGAGCAGTGTAACAAATGTTTTCAGCTTAACTTTCAGACAGTTAAGAGCTATGATTATTTGCCATATTTTTTTGGGTTCCTTGGCTGTTTTCAATAGTGATTCGTGCTTTTTTGAGGAGTTTTAAGAGACTTGTTAAATTGACTCTTCGATATTGTTGTCATGCTTAACTATTGCATGTCTTTCATAGCCCATCTACAGTTGTCTATATCAACTATGCAAGTCCATCAATAAATATCGGGGAAGTAAATACATTGGCTCTTCTACTGTAATCTTAATTTTGCCTGCGTTTGTCGCTTAGCTGCCGCAATTAGTTGCCGGCTGTGCAGCATTCACACGGTTGCAACAGACTGTTATGCGGACACGGGATGTTGCACCTAGCTGTGATTTTGAGTAATCATCGCTCAACACGGAAATACACCTAGAATTGAGAAGTGCAGAGAGTCCGGCTTGATTCACAAACTTGACAAATACATCATGGGGCCATCCATGTCCGTGTGGGTTGTGGGATGTGGGAGGGGTGTGGCAGTTGGCAACAGTTGGCCAGCACATCGTAAATCAAATGCTCATAACATTTGTGTTCTTTTTTTTCGCGTTTTGTTTGCTGCAAACAGTTGTTGGCTTAAATCACGCGAAATCAACGTGAGCCGAGTTTGCGGCTAAAGTGGAAGTCAAGTTTGGAGTTGATGTCGGAGTTGGAGTTGGAGTTGAAGCTGAAGCTGCAGCTAAGAAGGTAAATCATAAGTCACTGCATGTCTGGGTCGTCATCTTCATCTTCATCTTCATCTTCAACTTGATGCTCATCGCGGCCGTCCGCGAACGTTGCCGCCTCGCATGCAAAGTGTCAGTCATAAGTGACTTTTCGATTTTGGCTGCCAGCAGCAGCAACAACAACACTAACAACAACACTAACAACAACAACAACAGCAGCAAATTAATTATAGCCAAGCCATTTTTAGACATTTTTCTCTTCTTTTGCTGCTGCCGAGCAACAGAATTGTGTGTGTGCAAATGTCTTCAACTCATCAACAAAAAAAAAAAAAATGATGAAAAAAAGAGTAAAAAACTTCAAGTCTTCCAGCTGAGCACCTTTCACCTTAAATTGCTTGCTTTATGACCGCGAGTGTTGCCAAATGTCGACCCCTTTCATGCGAATTGCTGTGCTTCTCGCCCCTTCAGCTGTCTCTTGTTGGCTGTCAGATTTTTGTTTCTTTCTTTTTTTTTTTTTTCATATACCCTTGCACAAGAGCATTGAAATTGTGTTATGATGTGCAGTTAAATTAAACTTAATTGCACTTCATAAAACTTAGAGTTAGCAAAGAGAAGTTAATTCATAAATTTCCCTTTGAAAATGGATAAAAAAAAAAGTAAAAATTACTTAAAAGAAAAATATGTGCAAATTTTTAGCACATTAGCAATAATTTTTTTTATTTAGCTGTTGTTTTTTATGACGATTTCACTCGAGGTACTATAAAAAGTACCAGATAAAGCCAAGCATTTATTAAGAAAATTGAATGAGTCAAATTATTTCCTCATTTATTTATTTAACGGGAGACACAGAAAACTACAAACAGAAATAAATTAAATTAAAAATACAGTTCTTTAATTAATTTAAATTTAAGTTCAAATAAAACCGACAATAAATGCCTTATTTCATTTTCTACTTAAAGGGAAACTTAATAAGTAATATTCTTAACCTTTTCGGGTCCATAATTGATTTGTTGGCATTTAAGCAAACAGTGCAACTAAGCTGCAAGGCCAAGCTGATCCTTTAGGGTATTCAAACTTCGTTATTCACAAAAAAAACAAAAGCAAGCAAAAACATGTCAGTTCATTCTCAATTTTCAACGCTTTGCTGATTTTTTTTGATGTTCATCACTTTGACAAGCCTCTTCTAGCCAGCCTTTCACTGTCCGCACAATGTTGCAGGTAGGTTGCAACCCAAAACCAATAACATTAACAACCTGCAACAACAGGTTCACACCCATGCAAAGACTGACGCCAAAACTCAACTCAACTCAACTCAACTTCAACTTCAACTTTAACTTCAGCTCAAATGAAGACGCAACGGCAAAAATCCTGTAAGCCGCTAATTAATGGGCATCGCCTAAGCCTTGATTAAACTGCAACTGGCAGCGGTCGGTTGCATTCTGAACTCTTGAACCGTTTGCCATAAATATTGCCAATAGATGGTAGATATGCGCCAGCCTGCCGAGGAGTCTTCATTAGTTTTGGCCAGTTTTCCTAGTTGCCAAGTTGCGACGTTGCCTCGTTTACCATGTCGGCTTTATGTCAATTAGATGTTTGTCTTCGATTAACTCTCGAGCGCATAATTTGCCGCATGTGACAGCAATTTGCCGCTGCAATCAAACAACCCCTCCCCCCACATACACACACACACACACACACACCTCAGCCACCCTCCCTTCTGCAACTGAACACTGCGTTTTTAATCGTAGGTCGAAGCTGGTCAATCGATTGATTGATGTTTAGCCCCGCAGCGTGTTAAACATTGATTAGCCTTAATAGACACAGGTGCAGGTGTATTAGCTTGCCAGCCTCGAAGTCCAGTGTCCTGTTGGCCCTTTGCGTGCATTGGCTGGCCAACACACAGAATTCATATTAGCCAATTGCTATTGATTTTTTTGGTTTTGTGTCTAAATTGATTGATGATTGTAATTGGAATACGAGTGGCATACACATGAGCTACACTGTATTAGAGAGTTCAAAGTTCAACCAGAAGGCCACAGAAACCTACTTGAAAAAGTTAATCTATTGTCAAACTATGTCAAATGTGAATCGAATATGGCAGACAGAAATTGTTCTTGGAGTAAATATTGTGAGAGAGGAGCTTAAGTTGAACTTGTAATGGATTGCTGGAAAGATCTAGAGTATAATGTATAATATGTTATAACATTCACTTATATAGAAATCAGCAAAGTTGCATTGGATTATTGGAAAGGCCTTTTTTTTTGTAAATCAATAATCTACTCAAATATAACTGCAGGAAAACTCTAATGGTATCTGCCAACTATCTACCAAATTAATAACTGCTGGTTTCACTTACTAAATGCCTATAAAACCATACTAATTTCTTATACATCATACTCGTATTCTCATTTAAGAAACTAACTTCAATTTTGCTATGCTCATTGCGTGAGATATGCAAATGTTTTCGTTAAAATTCTTTAGCAGCTATATCTCAACTGTTATTGCAACGTTGAGTTCTTCAAGTTACACGAAATATGATCAGCTTTGGCATAACCCCGCGGAAATAATGATATAGCGAATAACATTATTCACATGTCTTGGGCTGCTTGGGAACTCAGTCGAACGATAAGTTTCGAGTTGCAAATCAAATTAAACGCCGGCAATTTAGGTGCTCAATTTTCATAAATTTCCACACCCAATGAGCTTGAGGCTTAATTTGAAATTAATTGTGGCAAAATGTATACAGTCTGACGACTGACTCTTGACTCTTGAAAGGAATGATTACTCCAATTTGTTTTGGGCCGCAACAGCAGAGAATTGGCCAACATGAAGGCAGCAGCAGCAGCAGCAGCAGCAGCAGCAGCTGGCAGCTTATCGACAAAAGCCACAAAGCCGGGCCAAAGACTGAACAAGCTCAGGCATTGAGTGGGCTGCGATTAGCTTGGAGTTTCGTTTGTTTTTATAACTTAGGCGCACCCGCAACTCCCAAGTGGTCCAAAAACAGTCAGGCAACAAGGCAACAAGGCAAGCAGGCAACCAGGCAACTAGGCAACTAGGCAACTACTCCCAAGTGGTCCAAGCTCCCCGTTGCGCCAGATCCAGATATGTTGTGGAGCTGCTTCAGCTACAGCTCATTAATAAGCGCCGTCTTTAGCAGAATGTTGGCAACAACAACCACTTGAAGCACTTGTAAAATGCAACATTTGTTTGAGCGATAAAATCACCTTCAATAAATTCACAATGAACATACCAAAAACGCCGCATAAAATGCAAAAGACGTCGTCGTCGTAGAACCCCCCGTTTCCCCGTTCCCCCTCGCAGTGGACACACGCCACACGCCCCACGACAACAACGATCGAGATACAGATACAGATACAGATGCAGTTGCAGATACACACACACACAGAGAATGCCGGGACGGGCTATCTGCAAGTATGCGATGCATTCATTCTGGCTGCCTGCCGGGGCTTTCCAATGGAAATGCGCACTGGAAAAGCGGAGCCGACAAAAGCCAGCTTGGCCACTCTTAAAAAAAAAACAAAAAAACGAGCGACCACCGCTGCAAAGACTTCAGCGAACGCGACAAAATAAAAAATAGAGTTGTACGACGACCACCTGCAGACCCACAACAGTCACCATCCGCACAGGCACACACATCAAGTACACTCAGCAAAATAATCACTGAGAACTGAGCAAGTTGTCAACGGCAACGCAAAAGTTTTTTTTTTGTAGTAACTCAGTTCTATGATTTCTAGAATAATAGCAAAATAGTTATTGAATGTCATCAGATTTATATAATTATTAATTAATAATGAAATTGTTGCAATTGTGGAAGTTGGAAATTTATAGCATTGTCAAAAGATTAAATATGGATGGTTTGCAGAGTTGCAAGTTTCTACTAGTAATATTTCTCTGAGTGTAGAGCCACCAACCATGGTCTGGCATTTGTCGTCTTTGCGTGTCTTTTAGAGCTGCTGCGTAGCACTTGCCGCTTCTGTTGTTGTTGCTGCTGTTGCTGATGTTGCCGCTGTTGCCGCTGTTGCTGCTTCCATTCAAATGTCGCCGAGCGCGCCTAAAATATGCAAAGCTCTTGGAATATCTTGTAAACGAAGCACTGACCCCCAGTGCGTTCAGGCTACCTACGAAGAGTCAACTTGGCAGGCAGCAGTTGCCTTTCTTCCATTTTTGGCTGCCACACTTGCTCCACTTGTCAGCCGAAGCTGCACATCTCTCTGTGTGTGTGTTTGTGTGTGTGTGTGTGTGGGCCTAAATCGTAACTCAGGCTAAGCTCTTGTCTAACAAAAAGTCCAAAATAGTTTGACTAGACAACTTAAATGCTCGTTGGCATTTCGTATTTCAAGCAGCAATTGTTTAAATGCTGAAAACGATTATAAATTTCTCGGATGAAGTGTCTATATTAATATTGATTGGAGTAGTATAAATATCGGAAAAGTAATAAATTTAACTGTAAATTCCAATCAATTTATGGTCAATAAATGTGTTTAAAGGACTGCAGAACTAATAGAATAAAACACGACTCGTTACGCAATTTATTCATATATTTATTTAGCGGCAACGCTATCAACGGGCACATTAGATAAGCACTTGAAGATAATGTTAACTGATCACTAAAACAAATTGTAAATGTGCATAAAAATTAGATATGCCAAAGTAATTTAAGTCGAATTGTTAAACAATATATGCACACACTTAGCGTGGCACCTTCTTGGTTACATTTCCTGGGTGTCTCCACCCCTCCGCCCCTCCCCAGGTGCGAGATAGCGACCCCAAAAATGGTAACAGGCCACACCTACACAGCTATACAGCTATCGACCCCGGGCAGTGTGGACACATGTAGCTGCAGATATTAATAGCTCCGTATTACCAGTTGTCATTTGAGCCGTGGTCAGCTGTCTGGGATTGCAATGAGACAATTTCCCAATTGCAGGAGTGTCGAGGCCCAGCAGCGTTTTGTTTCTATTTCATTTTTACGGCTGTTTCGTGGCCGCAGCACAAGTCAATTGAATCAACAGCCAACAACCGCCCCCCCCCCCCCCCCCCTCCCCCGCTTCCAGCCAACCTTTAGGCCAAGTTGAAAGAGAATGCTGCGTGTCGATTGCATGTTCCGCCGACTAATCGAACGAATCGATCAAATTCTCAGTTGCTGCCGCACGCAAGTGCAGCTGGACAACGAGACAGAGAGAGATAGAGATGGAGAGAGGGAGAGAGTGGGAGTGTGGAGGAGGGCGTGGGCAGGGGGTGTCTCATAATAAAAGGGGTGTGTATGCGGCGTATTACTATTCCAGTATCACAGATCGTAGCGGTAACTGGGCAAAGAAATAACATAACGCCCGCTGCTGGAATTCAATTATGACGACTGCCGCTGCGAGGCAATAAACAAATGTACAGACCTAATATTTAATAATAAAGCCAACACCAACAATAACAGCAACAGCAACAGCAACAACAACAACAGCAACAGCAACAACAACAACAGTAACAGCAAAACAGCAGCTAAGCAACAAATGGGCTTTTGTCCATTTAGCTGGCTGGGCATGCTCAGCTTCAGCTTCAGCTTTGGCTGCGGAGTTTGGCCGCCCGAGTTGGCCATCTATCTAACTGTATGTGCCAGCCAGCCAGCCAGCCAGCCAGCCACGCAGCATGCCAGCCACCCGCAAGCCACATGCCAATAACAGCAAACTGCAGTGCACGACTAGCGAATACCCTTTGCCAAAATGAACAAAAAAAATATGTATTTTTGGTCTAGAATTTGTAGATGAATGTTGAGCAAGCATCGCGTTTCCAACGTTAAATGTAGTTTCTGTCTCAAGTTCAAACTTTGTTTAAGAAGCCCTGTTTTTTTTAAGTCGAAACTAATTTTTAACAAATTTATATCTGTGGAAAATGTTGACCAGACCCAAAACATCTTTTGAGAGAATAATTTGAACATGTAAATCGATGCAGAATTGCGTTTTCAACTTTAAATATAGTCTTAATCCAGAGATCAAGATATGATCATAAAGCACAGGTTTTTGAAAAACAGATAATTCTTAGCAAAGTTATATCTCTGGAAAGTCTGGAAAGACCAGGTCCAAAACATCATTTTGAAAGCATAAAAATCTAGGCAGAAATGCGCTTGCAACTTTGAAGGTAGGATTCATGTGGAGGTCAAACCATGACCAAAATATGCTGCTTTTGAAAATGTGATCATATTTGACAAAGTTATGGCTGCGGAAAGTATTGACACCTCCAAGGCAATGGACTACCCCTGACACACATGGCACACTCAATTGGCTACAGGGTATCGGAAAGGCAACAAACACCCGCCCAGCCGAACAACAATAAAACTTATTTATGTCTCTGGTCAAATTTGCGCCGCTATTTTGGGTACTTATTTGACAGAGCACCGTTTTGTACCCGGCCAAGAGTCGGGCTCAGATTTCCACAGCAGCCGCAGAGATCTCGAAAGCAGAGCCAGCCCAGTGTCCAGTGTCCAGTGTCCAGTTTTCAGTTTTCTGTCTTCCGTTTTCAGTGTTCAGCGTTCAGTTTTCAGTAGTCTGTGATTCGTTTCAGCGCTTGTCTTTTGTTTGGGCCGCGCCAAAAGGTTTACGACCTGTTAATGTCCAGTCTAGGCAAACAGTGACGGCCATTTGGCCATTTGGTCATTTTGGCCACTCCAGCGTTTTGTGTCGCTTGCCTTGTTGCTGCTGCCGCTGCTGCTACTGCTGTTGATACGCAATTTGGCGCACATTTTGTTTATATTATTAAATAAATTTCATGTTATGTTTATGGCACAGACCCATTGTTGTTGTGGCGCTGCCGGCAAGGAGTGTGCTAAATAAATTATTGTCCAGGTTTTTTTTTCCAGTTTATGTACACATGTGTTCGGACTGTATTTGAGCAGCTATTTGCGAACAGCTTGCCAAATTATGCTATTCATATTTTATGTAATGATCTGTTCTCAATTGCTTTGTAGTCGACACTTTCAGTTCGATTCAAATGTGAAGTGTGATTTTAGGGATGGCCAAATGAGGTGTGAAATGGTTAGAAAATGATTACTTAAACATATAATATTTATAAGCGGAATAAGTAACTATGTTGACAGCCAATTTCTATATCATATAGGAATATCATATCATAGAAACGATCTGTTGAAATGTAAGTTCTGCTGCGAGAATCTCTTTTGATTACCAAGAAATTTGGAACTCCAACTAAAGCTTAGATGTCAGCAACTGAAGGGTTTATAATCTTTGACACGTCTAAGATAGCATTTCTTACCTATTTGTCACTTTTTGCTCATTAATCGATAAATGAATGCAAAGTACCCATTGCTAGACATATGCTAAGTGTTCCCATTCGTGTCGTGGCAAAGTTTCACTTTAATTATAAATTGCCTTGCATACTCAATGTGTGGTGTGACTTTGGCTAATGAACGTGTATTAGAATTGGATTAGATTAACATTTTCATTATTATAGGGGCACATACAAGCATACATCACATGCTGTTGTTGCCACTGCCCCCGGGCTATAAACCAATTGACAAGCAGAGGCCTACTTATTATCGTGCCATACACAAGTTCCACGTTCCTGATGACGTCTGTCAGCCCACATGGACGCACGTGCACTTAATTTATTTCAATAAAAATATAATTTCCAGCCTATTATCCACACTCACAGACACAGACACACACAGACACACACACACAGACACACATCAGAACACAATGCGGATCCAATTAAGCTCGGAACGGCTGAGTTTCTCGGTTAGATTCTCAACATTCTCATTTTCAGAGTTCGCATTGGGTTCGATTCTTTTCTCGTTTAAGCGTTAATCGCACCGAAAACGATGTGGGCTCATTTTGTATTGTTATTTTGTGGAGCATTTTGGTCGATAATACTGATACTCGTACAATAAATCTCGAATTACATTATGCATACGAAATGCTGCGGTTTGTATTAAGTTTCCACAAAAGTGTTAAAAATGGAACCCAAATCAATGCAGCCAAATGCACCATAAAACTGTCACAGACGCTTTAAATATATATATACATATACATATACCATATATTTATATATATATATATATATATGTGTGTTTGAAGAAGAAGAAGAAGCAGCAGAAACCAAAAAACATAAAACATAATGGTCAAACGGCCACGGCTGGGGTCACAACTCATTCAACGACATTCTCCAAGACGTGACTTTCAGTCTCTTTTTTCTTTTGGAAAGTTCTGCGCCTGGGAAAAACAACTGGCACTCGAGGCGACTACACTCGGAGAAAATGCCAAGAAAAACGATTGGAAATCGTATGTAAAAACGTATCTTAAACTATGCATTTCTCTGAATTTTAGAAGGAATTACATACTTAAAGTACCTGAATAATATAAACAAATAGGTATTTTTGGGTTGGTTTCTAGTTGCTAGTATAGAATATATTATTCATAAATTTAGAAGAAATGTCTAAAAAACAAAGATCTTCCAAAATATTAGTACTCATCAAAAAAATAATAATAATCTCTTTTTTCCGGGTTGATCTATAAGATGAAAGCGTTTCAACTTTTCAAATTTTATTTCGTAAAGATACAAAAAAGGTTTAAGGAACAAAGATTATATATATGCTTCAGGTGAATTTCTTAAGTCAAATGTAAACATATTTAAATAAAAAAGTAGTTCTAACGACATAAAAAATGATTTAAATTTTCATGTAAATTTTCCAAGTTGTAGTCCTTAATTTTTCTGCGTGTATGTAATGCGATACAGTCAGTCGTTGACTTGGATTTGGTTATGGACAAACATGACACTCTATATATATATATATATATACACACATAAGTCAACCACAAGTCCACAAGTCGAGTTGCAAGTGCGTCTTTTGCCTTGTGGCACTTGTTGATCGGTACGGCGCCGCATTTCGTTGTTTTTCTTCTCTTTTTTTTTCTTGTTCTTGTTTACCATGAATTACATTTCTTATCAAATGAAATATGAAGGCCCCCCTTCCCCCCTCCCATAAAAATGTGAATGCGTTTCCTGTGCCGAGTTTTCTATTTGCTTAGCCTCGGGCACTGAGCACTGAGCGCTGACAGACATTGTTGCTGCAACTTGGGCACTTGGGCACTTGTTGTTGTTGTTGGTCTTTATCTTTTTTATCGCCACTCGCTGACCTAATCGCCAATATTTGCTCTGATTAATTGAACCTAAACGCGGGCTTCTGATAAGCCTGCCCGGGCCAACTGCCCCCAAGTGAACCCTAAATGGCAGCCATTAATATTTAATGGGCATTTCGTGTATGTGACATAATTTTTGGGAAAATTCCACAGTCAAATCGGGCATTGAATCGCAGAACTAAATATTTTACTCCAAGTCTCCGAGATGATCGCCCACACAAACACATATATTCCAGGAATGCGTTGCGATCGAACAAGTGTTTGCATTTAAATTGGAATAATTAAATGCCACAATGCCGATGAAAGATAATCGCCCCCATCCTGTGCGACAAACTAAACGGGAGACAACAACAAACCTCAGAAACCTCAGCCAGACAACGACCCCGAGCTGCATGCTGATGATGGCCCTCCAACTCCAACTCCTACTTGCCCCTACCCCTGCCCTTGCCCTTGCCCGTGTCAGGCATTGTGCTGCACTTGCTCCTCGGCGCATTCAACATTCAACGTAAAAATATTTATGCCCCTTTTTGGGTTTTTCATGAAATTCCTCAATCTTCAAACTCATTAATATGCTCAGGGGCTAGCCGGCTTATGATAAAAATTGATGGTCTTTCGGCTTGCTGCGGTTTTATTTTCGAGGCCGGCGTTTGACGATTAATATATTTTGGGGCTGATGCGTGCAGCAAATGCCACGCCTTGCATTTTTTGAAAAAAAAAAAATACAAAAAATAAAAAGACCAAAATGAGCCACGAAATTGAACAAATCTGAGACTCATTAATTTGAACACTTGTTTGGGCTTGCATGCCCCGAAGGGGCACGGCAAAACACAGGAGCAGCGGGCAAATTGAGTCACTGCTGTTGCGGTTGCGCTTGTCCTTAGTAATTTGTCGACGAGTCCTGGCAAGCTTAACGCTTATTAAAGCCAAGACAGACACACATGCAGCTCGTTGAACGTGTGTAATGCGAGACCAAACCTTAAAACTGTCGGCTAAAATCAAAGGTCATCGGTTCCAGGAATGTCAACAGAGATTACCACACGATGCACACGTGCAACTCGCTCTTGCCGCTGCTGCTGCTCAAGTGGAGGCAAGGCATAGAGGAGATATATATATACTATATATATATATATATATATATGTGTGTGTGCTGAGACGCTGTCTCTGCTATCTTTTGTGTACCTGCCTTGGCCAGCGACTGTCTCTGCTTGTTTCACACCAAAACAAACAAGGACAACGCGAAGTGGCAAATGTGTTGACGCTAGAAACACACACAAATCCAACAAGAGATAGTTGCAGAGTGGGTCGATTGAGCAGTTTGTAAAACGTTGTTAAGGCTTCTTCAAATGCATATATAATTTAATTATTAATAAGCGACTTAAATAGTTATTTTGCTGATTTAAGATCAAGCAAATTGGAATATATAAAGTTGTTGTAGATGTCCTTTAATGGCGTTAATCAGCAGACCTTAATTTCAATCATTTCAAGCACCTTTAAGCTCCAGCCAGTCCTTTATCCTTATCAACTAACAACTGAAAGTCTTTTTAAATCGAACTGTTGAAGCCATAAACAAGTAAAGCAGTTCACAATTTCCACATCTAATCTCAGAGCAAAGAACTTGAAGCCACCCTCGTTGAGGCCTTGCCTTAGACAATTACCCAAACACGGCTGTGTGGAGTCTTCACCTTTTCGCCCGGGGTCTGGAAACAAGTGCTGGTGAGGAAAAATTGTCGACTCATCAGCAGCGACTGCAGTAGATAAGGGAACAGCATAATGGTGGTGGTCCTGCAGGAACCCAGTATCTCAGATCCTACTGCTGCTCCTGCTGAACCGAAGACAAACGTTTGTTTGCCGATCACATTGCCAGTTTGGAAATATCATCAGTCTCCGCCACTGATAAGCATGTCAGACAAATTACACATTTTTTTACGAGAGAGTTTTGGTTTAGGTTTTTTTTTAATTTTTGGGTTTTTTTTTTTGTTTAACAAGCAGCCAAAGAGTAATGAACAGCGAGTAAGTGATTGAGAGGCGGAAATTGAGTGGGCGTGTCCGGGTGCAGATTGGCAGCGCTGATTGGCCATCTTTCACCTGTGACAATTTAGCAGGCGAACGATACAAAATATCTCCATATACATATGTAAATGATGTCTGTGCCTGCGGCAAACGGAGTGGAAAGCAATTCCTGCAAGGAGCTGCCAATTTCCATTTTGGGTGAAATTGTGCGACGGCTGACCAAATAAATTACGCACATGATTAATAAAATGCGCCGCCGATGGACGCCGATGGACGCCGATGGACGCAGTGGAGTGGAGTGAAGGAAGCGTCTTCAATTTGGGCCAAAATATTTTTATCGCCGTTTCGCATGTGCAGCATCTGCAACATTGGCTGTGCAACAACAGGGCTACCGCGCATTCCCATAAATTAAACGCCAAGTTATTTGAATTCCTGTTCAGCAGAAGCAGAAGAAGCAGCAGCCTTGCCTCTTGTTCCTTCCTCGATTTTTATCCAGTTTCTGTTTTGTTTCACATTTTGGCGCTGGCTTTTGTCAAATGAATTTTGCAGCTGCTCCTGTTGTTGTTGCTGCTGCTGCTGTTGCTGCTGCTGCGGCTGCTGCTGTTTGCTGCCACAAAATTGCTGGGATCTGCCCGGGGGCAGGAAGACACTGATTTGGATACTGTAATTCGTATTTGTCCATTTCGCGTCTTTGGCAATTTTTCCACGCTGCTCAATTATCGTGTTTCATGTTTGCATTCCTTCCCTGCGCCTTTGTTTTGATTGTTGCTGCTGTTGCTGCTGTTGGTGTTGGTGGCGGCGTTGTTTGCTTCTTGGCAGCCACATTTCCTGTCCAGAACACTTTTCGATTTCACCACGGACAGGAGCAGCAGCCACGAATTGCCTACCCACAGTAGCCAATGGGCCTGAATTGCGTTGCGGCTGCGCTTTGTTAACCTTTACTGAATGTTTGCGCTGATTTGTTTAGGCCCGAAAGGGTGGATACGACCACAGTGACTATAAAACTCAGCTACAAGTTGAAGTTAAAGTTCTCGTTTCTTTCTCTGACTATCTATTATATATTGTATATGTATAAGTCGTGCTTTTTATTGAATTGATATACTATTTTTCCAAATAATTAAATGAGTAACTCATTTATACATTTTATGTATTCATTTATTACTGATTTATATATATCAATTTTTTATTAATGTACCTTTTTAGCATTGCAGCAATCTCTTTAAAATTACAATATTATTTTGAGAGATTGCTTAAATTTCCAAATAATTTTAATAACAATTAATAACTAAGCCTCGAGCAAATCAACATTGATCATTGTTGCATAGAATTCTGAGGAAAGGCTTCTAGATAAAACTGCCATTCAATGCCAGAAAATGGAAATGCAAAGTGACCAAGTTGTTAAATGATCTCAAAACAGTTTCCAAGTTTCCCAAACAACGTTGTTAATGTCCAGCAGGATTAAGCTAACTGGTTTGCTCCGCTTAGCCATAAACTCGACTATCATATTATTGGCCAGACACTTCTATTAATTTGTGCACACTTACAGCCAATTTGAAAACGACTTTGACTGCAAATGCGCTCAGTTGAGGCACGCTCAGAACGACGCACTTTCAACGTGCAACAACAACAGCGGCAGCAGCAGCCCTGCGGGCAGGGTACAGCAGCAGTCGGGGCAAAGTCGTCAGCAAAAGACTCACTGACTCAACAATTGGCAATACGGTGCATGGTAGTCGGGAGACTCGAGACTGGGCTTTGCGAGTCTGGAGTCTGGTGGCGCATTTTGTTGCAATTGTAAATTACCGTCTTTGCTAAATTTTTGCGCATTTAGTCGCGCTTCGAGTGTTGCCGTCACAGCTGCCACTACCAACAGCAGCAACAACAACAGCAACAACAGCAGCACAACAACAACAACAACAATAATGAAAACAACTGCAACTCACGCTTCGTGTTCCCAATTACTATTCACTTTGCGCCAGCAATGTTCAGATTCTGCAGGACTAAAGCGCCTTTTTTTTTTTCTTTTTTTTTCTTTTTTTTTTTCTTTTTTTGCCTGCCAGGCTGCGGTTGCATTTAATGTGCAGCTTCGTGTTGCTGTCATGCTCTGATTTTTTGGCCAACACAGGAGTATATTCGATTTGATATTGTCTGCATATACTCATAATTACTTACGCCCGATAAGATCTTAAGATTTTCTTATCATTCTTATTTTCTATTTTCTCTACATTTGAAAGTGTTTTAGAGCTGCGAACTCTTGTTTAATTCGTTTAGTGAACTTATGATACTTCAAAGATATTTAGATTAGCATAAAGATTATTAATTATTATTAAATTATTATGTTTCCATTGTTTCCATTTAGTATCCTAATAACCTAACCAAACCTACTAATGATGTCCCTTATAGATAAAATCAAGAATATCTGTGTTGGTCTGCAAATTGTCATAAATTAAGGATAGGAACAATGCTCTACTCAGACTTTAAAAATCACAATCTAAGTAAATCAAAATCAATTTTAGTAAATCAAGATCATCATCTGAAATATATATATATATATATAGTTTTATAGCTACCGCTACTTGAAGCCTTAGTTTCAAAAGTGTTGTTTTTCTTACATATTTCCGAAAGCTAATATTCCAGACTCCCTATTATAAAGCTTTATAGTCTTAGAAGATCTACAGTAAAATTGTTGCAATGAGCCTTTAAGTTTTTGTTTATTCTTAGTGCTACTATTTGTAATCAAAGTTTGAATAGTTTGAAGACCTTAAAAGTGACACTCTAAAACTTGTAGTGTGAAAGTTTTCAGGTCATAAGACCATTTTGCTGAACTTAACTGCTGCGAACAGGGCATGCCACAGTCGAAAGAGTTCGAGAGTAAAGTTCTTACCAATTTTTTATACATTTTTTTTTTTGCTTTTGTTTGGCTGTTGTGCATTGTGCTCAGTGGGTCGTCAGAGTTGGTTGGGTTCTCGGTGCTCGGTTGTTGGTTGTTGGTTGCTGGTTGCTGGTTGGTACTTAAGTGTAATTACACGATGCCGCAACGCTGGCGACGCAATCGATGGACGGATCCTCGGGCGACCTCTTTCGCGATGCGTTTGGAACGTGAATTCTGATTGCCGCAAAATGGGAGGGGTGGCACCATTGTGGACCATTGGCAACATGTTGCCTAAAGTATTGGTAGCATAAACGCATGCGCAGTTTTTTGGCAGTTCGCTTTCTTCACACATTGAGCAGGACATAAAATGGTGTTTTTTTGTTGTTGTCTTTTTTTTTTAAAGGCTGTCTTAACGCAGTGGTGAAACTTTTACAGTTTGGGGCAGGCAACAAGCGCATAATTTGATTTGTGCTCAAAGTGCTGAATGGGGATTAAGCACGAAACGAAACGGCAGGCAAAACGAGGCGAAACGTTGAGGATTGTGAGTGACAGTCTTGGCAACATCTGGTCTCAATTTGGGCTAGAAGTGCAGAAGCTGCAGTTAGCACTGCTGCCAGAGCTACCAGAGCTACCAGAGCTACCGCAGCTACCGTCTGCCTATCTATGTCAGTGTTTGAGCCGTAATTAGGCTACTTGCAGATGCTCTGCAACAGCAGCAACTTTGGCAAGCAGCTGTGGCGCGCAAAATTGTTAACACATTGCTGTCATTTGGTAGCAGCAACCAGAAACCGGCAACTGTTGCTGCGCTTGCTTGCTTGCTTGCTTGCTGGTCGGCAACGGTTGCTTCTCGTCTTTGGTCTTATCGTTTGCTGACGTGCCGTTTATTGAAATTCGTTGCAACTACTACAACTACAACTACAAATACTACAACAAAAAAAAAGAAGGCGGCTTGGGAAATGGAGCCTGGACAAGTTGGCTTCAGCTTTGCAGCTGCCAATTGCTAAACCCACCCGCAACCAGAGCAACCCAACTAGCTAGTTGGCTTTGCTTTTTCTGCTGCTGCTGCTGCTGTTGTTCGATAATTGCAGTTCTCCATCGTTGTCGCTGTTGTTGGCGTAAAAATGCTAATTAAAGTTGCTTGTTGCCAGTTGGCTCGGTAAGCTGTTGTTGCAGTTGTTGCAAAAGGGTCGCACCAGAAAGATTAACGAGCCAAAGAAATCGTAAAGAAATGAACAAGCCGCAAAGCACCAAAAATAAAAATAAAAAAATAAAAAAAAACATAATGAAAAGAAAAAATGCAAATTGTTCGCTGATGAATTAACAAAAGCGAAAATCGTGACTTATGTTTTTGGCAGCTGCCTGTCGCAAGCGGCGCAAACGAACCGAGAGCCACTGTCCAGCTAACTGTTACGGTTGTTATACCCAGCAATAATTTGTAATATAGGGCATATTGTATTTATGACGAGCCGACAGGCAAGTCAGCTAGTGCTCGTAAATTAACAGCAGGTTATATATTTTCCTCCCCTCTAATAAATCAATAATTTTAATGAATTTAAAAATGAACTTTTTGAGTTGAAATCAGCGTAGGCATAAAAAAACAATGATTAATTATGTTTCTATTATTGAGAAATCTTCTAATTTTCAGTTTTGCACATCCTGAATTGAAAACTTTTCACCAATTTGTGCCCACTGTGCTTACTCATAGTTCTGCATTCCTGTTGCGCCCTATTTATTACATGCAAAAATAAAAGCTCTCGATATTTACTCAAGTTACGCACAGAGCATCGCATAGCTGCATTTTGTTATTGTGCACAACAACGGAGCTTTTGTTTGCTGTCGCAGTCGCCACGCCCTCAGTTAAAAATCAAAGTTACTCAGCGATGCTGCAGGCGCAGGCTCCGACGCAGTCTAGTTTTAGCTTTGCGTGCTAATCAATGACGCAGCTTTTTGTTGTGTACCGAACACCTGCAAGCAGCGGCAGCGACGGCGACGGCGACGCGACTGCGCAGCTGGCCCTGGTACGAAACCGAAGGCGAAGCTTCCGCAAGATAAAGCTCATTGAGGCGCTCATTAACGGGCACAGCAACAGAAATTTCAAATTTGATTGCCTGCTTGTGATTATGATTGCTGGCTGTTACTAGCGCAGAGGCAGAGAGAGAGAGAGAGAGAGAGAGAGAGAGAGAGAGAGAGAGAGAGGGAGCGGGTGTAGTGAGCCTGAGATGAAGAGTGGATTGCTGCCAGCTGCAACATCTTATGATGCTTTTGCTCCCGCACGTTTTTCGCGTTGAACTTCACTGAACTTGCAACTTGGAAGTTTCGATGTTGTTGCTGCTGTTATTGCTGTTGCTGCTCCAAAACCTTTTCAGGTTTCTAGTCGTGATTTGAGTGTCGTGCGACTTTTTTAAGCACTCGTACTTACGCCTGAACTTTGTGCAGTCATTTAATTTTGCTTTCAGCTGTTAACTGTAAGCTGGAACTTGAGTCGGAAACTCGCCGTTTCTGTTGTTGTTGCTGTTGTTGTTGTAGCTGGAGCTGGAGCTGGAGCTGGAAGACGCCAGCGCCATTGGCATAGCGCTTTAGCGTGCTTGGATTGCCATTGCTGTTTGTTGCTGTTGTTGTTGTTGTTGTTGTTGCTGTTGCTGTTGCTTTGTGAAATTTCCAACTCTTTTCGAGCGGAATTTTAATGCTTTCGCACACCTGCACACACAACGGTAAAGTACCCTCGTTTTTGGGCTGCCAACTAAAAAAACGTTTCCAGCTTTCTGCGGCTGCTTAATTTTTTGTTTTTTTTTGTTGTTTTTTTTTGTTTTTTTATCTCTTGCTGGCAAATTGTCTGTGACCCGCTTGTGAAACGCTCCCGAGATGAAGTCAGCAACTAATCGCAGCTGATTTTATTTTTATGTAATGTGTAATGTTTCTCTGACACCAAATTAGTAAAGAGACTTAAATTGCTGGCCAACAGATAAGAGCGCAACAACCCAGCAAGAGACAACAACTTAAATGTGGCAATAGAATTGGAGTTGCAAAATACACTGTGCGAAGAGAGTCTTAAAAGCCATGCAAAGCTTGTCTGAATTGAATAGTCATTTATTCTTAGCGTTCATTGATATAGGGTATATATATATATATATATATATATAATGATGTAATACCCGACTACATGAAATACATGAATTTTATATGAACTTTGTTCCTTTGTAGGAATATTTTCTGAGAACTTTTTAAGATTTTCTTTGATACATGTTAATATATAATTATTTTCGAGTATACCAAATTCATATTCCCATCCAAAACAATCCTTTAAATATTCTATTTTCATGTTAAAAAGTGAATCTTATTAAGAACAACATTGACAAGCTACTTAAATATTATTTCATTGTTATTTTCTCACCATGATCATCATATTTATAATACATATAATGATTTTCTAGCAGAGCTATAAATATTTTCTAATCTCAAATAATCCTTTACTTCATCTATGCCGACAACAACAGCAACAAACTGCTTATTGTTTATTCTGTGCACAGTTTCCGGTACAAACATTGACTCCTTGCGCTCATAAAATAAACATTAGCCAGTAAATATCTATTGTGTGTGTGTGTGTGTGTGTGTGTTTGTTGCCATTGTATCTGCAGGGTGTATGCAGAGATGGGCTGTAAAATGCACTTTGCCTAATTAAAATGCATTTGCAGCGAGTTCCGTTCGTAGATATACGAAGAAAACAATCAAAACCCCGAAGAGGTCGAATATAAATGTGAAATGTGACTGTTGGACTGTTTGGGACAATCAAAACATGGCCATAAGAACGACAACAGGAACAGCCAGCAACAACTACCTGGGCCACAAAACAAAAATCAAAAAGATGAGCAATGAAATCCTTTCCAATAGCAACAACAATATTGTTAATGGTCGATGACTCAACTCTAAAAGACAAAAAAAAAAAGAAGAAGAAGAAAAGAGGCAAAGATCAAGAAATGAAATAAAGAAACGAGAGACGCACACAGACACACACACACACAGCAAAAGACACCTGAGCGCTCTCTGCGAGCCATCGCACACCTGAGAAACAAGAAATGCATGCAGGTGTCAATCGGCTCGGCTGGGGCAGGCCGGGGCAGGCTGGCTGGCAGGCAGGCAGGCAGGCAAAGAATTGGTCAGCAGAGGAAGCAGCTCGGGCAGCATACCAAGCCCAAACCCATACACAAACCGAAACCGAAACCGAAGCGAACCCAAAGTCAATGCCAAGTAAAGCAGGGCATTACAAATTCACACCAAGTGTGGCACCCACAGTCGACAACGACTCTCGGCCCCGGTTTTCTAGTGCACTCGCCCCACTCTGCGGCCTAGAGAAAGAAATGGTTAATCATTTAGGTATAAATCTCGACGGTTGCTTCGGTTGCATCGGTTGCTGCTGCTGCAAGTTGGTCTGACAAATGCTTGCCGCTGCCAAAATGCCCCGTGGGGGCAGCCAGCAACACATTAACGAGCAGGCAGCGGCGGCCAACGCGATCGCATTCAAATGAGCAACAGCAGCCAACCCAAGGAGTCAACGTGGCACATGTGGCAAGCGGGGGAGGGTGGGGGGAGCTAGGAGACCTGGGGGTATACTCTAGCTCAAGAGCCAAATTCCTAGAATTGTGCGCGTCAATTGATTTACTCAGCTGCGTGGCGCAGGCGCAAAGCAAAACGACGTACACTGAGAGAAATGTATATCAGTAAAGTTTGGCATTTTTCAATTATTTGAATTGCACTTTCAGTTTGCCAAAAAGCCAAGTATTTATTATTGTAATTAAGTATTTAAGAAACGGACTTCAATTTAAATGAACTAAATATTTTTAAAATAATTGCAGCTAAATTATATTTAGTATTTCTCTCGATTTCATGAGATCGTATACAATACACTAAAGACTAAAATGGAGTTCGACTGAACATTAAATGCATTTATCAATATTAAAACAAGTTTTTGCAAGACTTACTTAAATAAATATTCAGTTTAAGTTCAAGTTCCTAACTCATTCTGATTATTTTGCTGATCATTTCTAATAACTTGATGCTATTTCCTATTTCATTTTTCAGTATTTGTTCTGCGCTTGTTTTCTAATTAATTTGGCAATATTATTTATTATGTGTTTTAAGAGCATTTTGCCCTTGCTTTCAGATATTTTCCGTATTTGTTCTGAGTTTGTTTTCTAGTATTTTGAGAATATTACGTGTTTTTACACTGATTACGCTTCCTACTCAAAGATTTCTTTGTTTTTCAGTTAGTGTATGTATATATATAAATATTGTCTCTCGTTTAAGCTAAAAGAGGGGTGCTTTTTCTCTCAGTGCCGTCAAAGACGTGTCGGGTTGATAACTTTGAGATTTGTTATATTTGCTTCATCATCGCACAAACGAGGCTGAGTCGAGAGTCAGTGGAAGAGGTTGGAGCCTAGACTTGCACATCATCAACATGATGTTGTTGATCATGATGATGATGATGATGATGATGATGATGTGGATGATGATGATCGTGAGCCGCACACATGTGCGCACATTAAAAAGCAAGTTTCTCAGGTGTTTAAAAGCGTTTAAAAAAAAAATAAAGAAAACCGACGCAGACGCAAAACGCAGTCGCGGCGTGGCCCCTAAAGAGCTCCAACAACAACAAGAGTAACGCTGACTCTGACTGTCGTCTGGGCCCGAGACATATATACACATATATATACATATATATACATATATATATATATATATGTGTGTGCAACAATAAACGCCAAGAGCAACAGAGTCAAGTTAAAAATACACACGTACTTTTGTGCCTTTTGAGAGCCAAGAGCCAAGAGCCAGTTAAAGCCATGATCATGATCTCGCCATGAAAACCTGGGCAGACGGACGGACACACAGACAGACAGACACATATGGCGACGGCGATGACGATGACGACGTGAAGGTTGCCCATGTTGGCCATGCGTTGGAGATTTACTTAACGAAATCAAGAGGAAGCGCGTAGGATCGACGGTTAACCTAGCTGTCATACAGCATTGATTGCTCAGCGGTTGCAGCCGGGTCGGGATAGGGGAGATTCTGGTGGAGACTCGTGAAGCAGTTGGCCGTTGATTGTTAAGAGGATGGGGTATGGAGTTGGGGCGGGCGAGGGCGTTGCAAGCACACACAACACACACACACAAACAGCACGGCTCAGAACAGAACACAGAAAATTTTTCGGACATGAAATGACTCAGCGTAATTCGTTTGCCTTGTTGTTGTTGTTGCTGTTGTTGCTGTTGTTTTTCTTTTTGTTTTCAGTTAACGATGCCGAACGTTTTTGTTTTTTTTTTTTTTTTGTTTTTTATGTTGAGTTTTGGGTTACCAAATGTTAAGTGCCTGTTTTGATTGGTTCGGTTGGATTGGGTTCGGTTTGGTTTGAGTCGGTTGGCTCTTTAGTGCTCCCTGAGATTATGGTCAATGATTGAGCGCTGCATTAGCGAAAAGTTGGGAAACCGATCATTATTGCTGTTGCGGGAATTGCACCCGAGGTGTTGGCCAATATAAGCACTGAACTGAACATGCAACGCATTAAATATACATCCAATTAATCACCAACTGTTTGGCGAATATGTTGATTAACCAAAGTATACGTTTTGGCTTCGATGTTTAGGCAAACATGCAATAATTTCAAATCAAATACTTTACAAACTTTGTGTAAGTTGTGTTTTGTACAAATTAGGATCTCCTCAGGAGCAAGTTGTGCACCAATTATGAAATTGGAATTATTGTTTTGCATCAAATAGAATATTAATATTTTGTAGAAATTGTAGCTTTTTAACTTCTTCTCAGCCAACTAGAAAAACTGTGGATATATCCATAAACTCATCGAGAATTCTGACTGTTTCCACAAGCAATTTTGACTCATTTAACCAAGTTAGTTTCTCTTTGGCTAACTGTTCGTTTGTCAGAACCACAGCAATTCATGTCTAGCGTATCCAATTGTTGCAAGTGCACTTGCGGCACATTCACCAATTCAAATTTATTCTCAAATCTATTCAGATGCAAAGCATCTGTTCGAGCCAAGATGCAAAAACGCACCTGTTGCGTTGTTGTTTTGTTGTTGGGCCATATGCAAAAATGTGGAAAGGTGTTAGACGAGGTGTCAGCGTTGGTTTTTTCGGAAACCCTTTCGATGAATCGACCAGATTCTGGAAATTCCGCAATATGCAAAGCGAACGGGAACGGGAAAGAAAGAGCCGTAAAGCGAGTGCAACGGCAACGGCAACTGCAACTGCAACTGCAACTTGGAAGTGCAACAACAATGGCAACACACGCATTAACAATGAGCTGCGATTTTTAACACCTGTGTGCCAGAATGCAGCACTTGCGGCACATCTCAGGATGAGCGGTGAAAATCTGTACAAATATTTGACGCGAACAGAATAGAAACCAAAATTTGCATTTGTCGGCAAAAGAACAAAAAAAGGAAAGCAACAACAACAACAACAACAGCAACAACAACAGCAACAACAATGAGGCAACAGGTAATAAAGATTTTTGTTGTTGCGGCTAAAATGATTAACACATTTATGCCTGGTTGATTGGCCCAAACTCCCTCAATGTTTTTCCTGGTGGGGATTAGCAAAATGGTGAGAAAATCCGTCAAAAAAAAAAACAATATGTTAAATGGAATGTTTAACTTTGGCTTAGGCAACGAAACGCGGCAACAGTTGAAAGTGGCCCGTTTGCCGACTTGGCCATGGAAATGGAAATGGCCATTTGCATGTGGAATGTGCACACATGTTGCAGCAACAACAGCAGCACCAGCAGCACCAGCAGCAGCAGTAGCAGCAGCAGCAGCTCGTGCTGGAATTTGCTGCCGGCTGGGCACGTTCGAGTGACAAATGTCAATTTGCATTCGATTCTTGGCCCAGTGTGCAGTTTGGCAGTGCTTAATTGCCATTGCTCATACACTCAGCAAAAAAAAAGAGCTCTTCGCTAGCTGGAAATTGGCCAAAAATGCAGCACATCTTCTTCAGCAAGCAGAGCTAATCAATGCCAAAGTAAAAGTTAAATATTTGCTAAGCTATAAAAATAAAATGCTGGTCTTATTTAAAGAAAGAAGATATAATAAATAATACTTTGTTGGACAATCTATAAATTTCTTAATTTTCCCACACATTTTAAATATTTGATCAATTTTTGAACTTACTTTTGAGAAAGAAGATGTTTTTGGGTATTATTAATTAAGGATAAGCTTTTCTAGTTTTGGGAAAGTATTAACTCAAATAGAGAAATTATTTAAGTGTATGTTTTGTTATGAGACCCTCCCCTATGATTTTGTGCCCAGTTAGCTGTGTTGAGTGCTCCAATCACTGCAGCAGCAGCACCAACAGCAGCAGCAGCAGCGTTCAAGCTCAAGAACACACCTTAAACTTTTTGGCCCGCTTTTTGTATTGTTTACCTTTACATTTTACTGGTTTTTTTTATTATTTTCGTTGTAAGTGGATTTTGAATAAGGCAGGCAAAGCTAAGCCAGGCCAGGCCCGACCAGGCCAACTGGCAACTTGGCCGCAACAAGTTCAGCACATAATGTTCAACATCCAGCAACGACTTCGACTTCGACTTCGCTGTTGACGTCGACGTCGACGTCGACGGCGACGTTGTCGCCTCGGCTTCAGTTCAATGTCAATTTCGATTCGTCATCCGCAGCTGCGTTGATTTCTCGGGCGACCTCTCCAATCTGGCCAGTTGTTGTTGCTGCTGTTGTTGCTGCTGTTGTTGCTGCTGTTGTTGCTGCTGTTGTTGTTTGTTTTGTAGTCGCTTTTATGGCCATGTTTAGTTTTGGACTTGGCTTTTAACGCAGGACCACCGCCGTTGCCTGGGATGGGGTTCATTCTACTGTAATTTATTGATATGCTCGCCAGTTGCAAGTGTATGTGTGTGTGTGTGTGTGTGCTTGTGTGTGCTTGTGTGTGGGCCGCCTAGAAGCAAGATTACAGCGAACCCAGAGCTCCAATGTGCAGCTGTGCTGAACGCCCACATAAATATAAATACTCACATAAAGCGCCTATCTTCTCCCCTTTCTACGAGCTGGAATGATGCAGCAGCCAAGTGAGATCAGAGCTGAAAATACAATTGATCAGAGCTAGAAATCTTACAGCTGTGTCTCAAATAAATATGACAGATATGCTTTACAGTTAAGTAGAGAAACCAGCACACCCATCTAACATATGGCATAGATTATATGCTTGCCCCTTTCATTTCATTTTATATTTAATAATTAATTTTCCCATTTAACTTCTGACGCATTTTCAAAATGTATTTCTTTTCTCACTTAAATCTGCTAAAGATCACAGATCAAAGTGAAACGATTTCAAGCAGAATTGAAACACATGTAAAACCAGCTCCTTTTTCTTCCTTTGATGCTCATCTCAGCAATTATCTCACGCACCCTTTTTGTTTTTAAGGGTTAACACCACAAGGGTTAACACTATTGTCAGCTAGGATCTGGGATCTCTATATCTAGTTAAGGGTGCGCTGATGTGTCAATTCCATCGCAACTGACAACCTCAATGGAGACAAGTGAAACACTAAAAGTCAAGCATTGCTGTGTAATTTGAGATCGGATTAGGTTGCCAAGATCAGAGATAAAAAAATCGTATATATTTTTCATTGACTTCCTAAAAAAAGAGTCTGGGATTTAAGAAGGAAACTTTGAAATACATTTACATTTTTCGTGGATTTCGTATTCAGTGTTATTCAAATAGAATCCACTGGTCAATAAATTTATTTATATATTCGGATTATTTCAAGGACATTTAAATACAGAAATCAATACGACTATTATTATAAAATTCGTGGCAAACAGATGTGGTCAAGTATGTTTGTCAATACATTAATTGCTTGCTTTCCAGTGTGCAGTGAGCAGGCGCATTGATTCGCTAATAACTCGCTCAATTCTCTCTCTCTCTCCCTCCCTCTCTCTCTCTGTGTCTCTCTCTCTCGGTGGCCCTCTCTCAATTGGCCTGAGAGAACGTGAGAATGGAGGTTAGTTGCCGTTGTTGAGTTGTTGCTGTTGCTGTTGTTGTTGTTGGGCCTGGTCCAAGGCCATCTGCTGTTGGTTCAACAACATTTGCGACGGTTGCTGCTGCATCGGCTCCTGTTGTTGTTGCTGTGGCTGCTGTTGCTGTGACTGCTGCTGTTGCTGTGACTGTTGCTGCTGCTGTTGCTGTTGCTGCTGTTGTTGCATTTGTGATTGTTGCATTGTGTGCAGCAGCAGCTCACCCATCTTGGCGCGAAATGCAACATTCTGCAGCGATGACATTTGCTTCATCATCGGCAAGAAACTGATGAGAAAATTGTAATCCGAATCGCCCACATGCAGTATATTCTTGCAACGTGCCAAATCCTGACTGGTCGACTGCATCAGTTGCTGCTCCTCACGCTCCAGATTCTCGAGGAAATTCACCTGCTCATCGACCCGTTTCGCACACTGGCAACTACTTGCCGCCGCAGCAGCCAATGCCGTGCCCTGTGCCTGTGCCTGTACCTGTGCCTGTGTCGGTGCCTGTTCCTGTCCAACACTGGTCGTCTCCATTTTGGGCACCACTTGCTCCTCGGCAGCAGCCGAGGCCAATGAGATGCTGTGCGAGAGACGACGCAACGCTTGCGGCGTAGCCATGGTCTGGAATTGTTGCATCAACGCATCATTGTCCGCCTCCATTGGATCGGGGGGCAGGGACTCCTCCTCCTTGAACACCATGGACTCGATGGTGCTCTGTTCACAGTCTTCATCCTCATTGTTGCTGCTATCCGTGCGCAGGCGACGCCCGTCCAAGAAGCTCATCGCCTCCGCATACGGCCACTGATGGGATGGAGATGCCTGCGATTGTTGTTGCTGTTGTTGTTGTTGGGTGTTTTGCCTGCGATGCTGCTGACGGCGATAGCTACAGCGTAAATTTTTCCACTTGCTGCGACACAGTTCCACTGTGCAAAAGAGCGAACGAGAGAGAGAGCGAGAGAGAGCGGCAAAGCGAGTGAATGAGAGCTGCACAGTTTGGTTTAGCTTAGCAGTTTAGCTGCTTAACGGCTGACTCACCTTTTGCGCCCAGTGCATCGGCAACGTTGCGCCACTGTCGCTGTGTCTCCGCTCGATTGGCGTGCTCCGGATGTGTGGCATCCCACAGTGCGGGACGCTGCCTAACCTCGACGATCAGCCTGTGCATGTCCATGTGCCTGCTTCTTTATCAGCGAATCGACTGAAAACGACAGCAACAGCAACAATGCAGCCAGCCCATCATCATCCAGAGCGGGAGAGCCACACAAAACGGCCGGCCTCTCTTTCTCTCTCTCTCACACAGACGCGCAAACGCGCGCGCACACGCACACACACACACAGACACCCTCTCCAAAGATGGCATAAAAAAGAAGGCAGAATTTGTCGTTTTGCGATTATTGTGACAACATAAACAAAAAGTTAATTTATTTTAGTGAGTGAATAAAGTGTGAATGAAGATTAAATTGGAATATTATAGATAACAGGCCATTGAGTAATTTCTGCTCTTAATAAACAAATTAAAATGCTCTTGCTTTTATACAGTATTTAATGGCAATTCTACATGTAGAAGTATGCGAATAAAGATTAAAAGCTAATGCATACCCAATAGTGCATTTATTAGTCGTTGCTGGCAACTTTATATGTCAGTTTAGGCTCGTCTCTATTTGCATATTAAATTGCCTACGGGGTGTTTTAGCGGTTCCGTTATCTCTATTATTGTTCTTGCTTGTTTTCGTTCTTGTCTCATTGCTTTTTGCTGTAAATATTATGTTGTGCTCTCTCTGGCTTGTCGCTCTCTGGCCTATTTTGGCGTTGGCGTCGTTGCTCTCTCTCTCTCGCTCTCTCGCACTCTCTCTCTTCGTTCCAGACATTGAACTTGAGCGGCACCGGCAACGGCATCGCACAGTGTCTCAAATGGCGCAAATAAATGCGTTTGCCGATATGCGTATTATGGCTCATAAAGCAATTTACTATCGCAGCCGGCTATCAGCGAAATTTCCAAATATTTGCACTGCCGGACTATTGCAAAATGTTGCCACAAATATGGCAGCTTGGCAACACATGTTGCATGGCTGCCAGCCGGTTGGTTTACTGCAGCCGTTTTCGACAAGTGGACGCTGAATGCTGAAAATATGCGACAGCAATTATCTTGCGGCAAACAGCGAACGTTTCTTTGTATATACACACAAACATATACATATATAGCATATAGATTTGTGGCATATCCAAATCCATATGTTGGCGAGTTTTTTTTTTTTAAATTTTTTTTTATTTTATTTTTTTTTGAATTTGTGCACGACTTTCGCTTAGCATTCCGTCTGCGTGTTGCAGCTGCTGTCAATCTGTTGGCAACGTTTTGGTTTTTGCTCCGCTTTCAAAAATTTCCATGTGTCATTTCAAAAATGCAAATATGGACATGATCTGGCCCGCGTATTGTAGAGACTATTGTTGTTGTTGTTGCTGTGTTCTGTCTGTCTGCAGGTCGTCCAGTTCGTCTCTGGCTGACAGTTAAGTGACGTCTAAATTTCGAACAACGAAATGATTATGGAGGCATTTATGCATGCGTACCATCGATCTTGTCTGATCTTGCAACTGCAACCTGACTGAGCAGCTAGCCTTGCCAACTTGATCGCCTCTCAATGTGATTGTTGTGACTGCTGCCCGCAATTGATTTGTAGCTGCCCCCAGTTGCTGCCGCTGCTGCAACTCCAAAATCAGACAACTCTCGTCAATGTTTGTATTCAAATTTCTGCAAGTCGGCTTCTTATGTGCCATGTTTATTACGAGTCTGTTGTCTGTCTGAAGCCAGCTAGCAATTTATGAACGCTTTGTTTTGTTCAGCCAGTAATCGCCAGTTTTGCTTTGCATATTGCTTACACAACTAGCAACTGTTGCCAGTGGAACAGCAACAGCAAACAGCAACAGCAACAGCAATATGGCTTATAGGGCCTATGTTGTTTTTTGAACAATAGACAAACTAAGCCAACATTTTTCATTACTTTTCAAAACTGAAATGATTCTCCTTTTTCATCAACATCAACAGTTAACTTTGAACAGATTAATTATAGATCAAGTAGCAATTTCCGCAACTTCAATTTAAATTAAGTTAAGGCAATAAATATAACAGAACTGTTCCACTTATTGTTGGAATCGTAAATTCGAAATTCTCCAAAAGCGTCAAATGGCGATTGCCGTTGTCGGCATTTAAGTCGGTTGCTGTTGCCGTCAGAGTTGTTGTTGCTGCTGCTGGTGTTGCTGCTATTGCTGCTGTTGATTATTATAACAAATTTGCATAATTACGCCGCTTATCTTGGCCATATGTCTACTCAATAGTAGACGCCAAACAGACAGACAGGCAGACAGACAGACTGACAGACTTTGACATTGTGTCAGCAGCTATTGCTGCGGAGGCCAACTTGGTGGTTGCTGCTGACACCCACATATTGCTGTTGTTGTCGTTGTTGCTGTTGTTCGCATCTTCATCAGCAATTTGCAGCAACTTTGAGCTGAGCTATGCAAAACGACGACGACGACGACGACGACGACGACGACGACAATCTTGCTAAAGGCCATGTTGCTGTTGTTATTGTTGTTTTCACAAAACAAGATTCGTCAGTCGGCGGCAACAACATAATAAATCGTAGTTAGCTCAAAAAACAGTTAGTTGCATTTGACGCACTACGAATCATAAAAACTGACAACAAATTGATTGCCAATCAACAACATGAACACGACAGCGGCAACAGCGACCCATGTTGCTGGTTGCTGGTTGCTGTTTGCGCCGACAACAATTGCAGGTGTCAATGAATGCGGCTGCATAAGGAAAAGCGTGACAGGCGGTGGAAAGCAGCCAGAGCAACAAAGAAGAAGAAGAAGGAGAAGAGAAAAAAAAACAAAGTTAATTGGCTAATGCCAATTGCTGCTAATGTGGCCAGTTATTATGTCAAACGGTCAGGCAGCGAACATTTTCCCAATGACTTGTCATGCAACAGCAACAGCAGCAGCAGCATGCGGCAGCTGAGCAACTGTGGCAACTGTGGCAGCAGCAGCAGCAGCAGCATGTTGCCAGCGATACTCAGCTACTCAGTTAGAGGCCGATCAACCGGACCAACGACAACAACAACAACATCAACTACTATTGCTGCTTGTTACAGTTTGCCGACCCACACGCTCTCTGCAACTGCAACTTCAAATGAAAGATGTCCACGAAGCGCACACGATGAAAATTCCAAAAGCAATTAAAAATATTTACAACGCAAATGCAAACGGACCAGCGCCGATAGACAGTTTCCACACAGATCCACTGAGATGCACAGAGTCGCCGGCTCGCCGGTATCCATTCAGCAGCTGCCCCATGCCTCCTCAAAGTGTGCGATGATTTCACCAACCGAAAGCAACAGCAACAGCAACAACTGCAACAACTGCAACAACAGCAACAACTGCAACAACAGCAACAACTGCAACAACAGCAACAACAGCAACAGTTGTTGCAACAGTAGCAATCCAAGCTACGCATAGTGTTTGCAGTGCTACTCAAGTTGCAGATGCAGCTTGCAGCTTGGCTAGAATTTTGCTTTCATTCTTGCAACTTTTTTCTTTTTCTTAGAGAATACAGTTGGCATTTTTTTAATGTAAAAACCGCTGCATTTGTCTAAAGATTTTCTGAATAATATTTGATTAGTTAAAGTCAATTTTCCAATAACAAATTCTGCATTTGTATATATATTTATATATATTTTATATATATAAATCGACATCAGTTGGAATAAGCACCCTGTAAAACAACTCAATCTTACCAATTGTGGTGCTCGGCAATAAAATGTGTTTTACATTAAGCTGAAACTCGAACCGACTAATTACCATTTTTTTAAGCACACATCTTTAGTTTAAAGACGTAACTAATTGCAGTTAAATGTTTTTTAATTGTTTGCAATAAACATAATACTTATGGCCATTGTTTACAGTAAAAAAAAGTTTAATTATCCATCTTAGCCATATTTGAACAAAGCTTTGCAAATAAAGCAATTGATGACTCCAAATTCAACTTTCAAAAGTCAATCAATCTCAATATTACATTGTATGATATAATAAAGGATCGTTTAATATTATTATTTGAGTTTATTATGATAATCATATTTTACTTATGAATATGTATTGGCTAAAGTTATTTTGTCTAAGAAGAAATAGTTGCATCTGCAAGATATTAAATCCATTTCAATGGGGAAGTCTCTTGTCAGTAATCTGGGTAGGGTAGATAAGTAATAGGTACTCAAGTCCTGCCAGAATGGTGCATAAGGATCTTATGTAAATCCCTCGTCAGCTTAAAGAAGGCAGCTTTAGATAATGTGCTGAAAATGTTGCATAAATTGATGATTTGCTCGACAGAGTATTCAGTTTGCTTGGCGATTCGAGCAAGACAAGAACTTTTCCGAGTCGAATAATAGAACTATAACTAAAAAAAGATATAAAATCAAATATGTTGACGGAAAAGCAGAAAACGCTTTTGAAACAGGAGAGACTCAGGCAAGAGTTGCTCAAACTGATGAAGCAAGGTGCAAGCCTCAATTTGATTGAGCCAATTGTGACTGAGCTTATTGCAAATAACGCAAAGATATTAAGCTGCATCGATCACAGACATTTTTGCAACAAAATATTCGAGCGAACACTTGCCCACTTTGCGGCATACAGGCAGAAGTTGCCACGAGCAGAGCCAGCTGAGAAACGAGAGGAACTCAACACAGACGATGGACAGTCACAGAAAATGGACGTCCTTGCAGAACGAGTGGACAGACATGCAGTCCGGCTGCGAGAGGAGCTGGAAATAGCCACCAGTTGCCTGGCTAATCCCACAAAAGAAGAACTGATAAATATAAAAGATGTGCTCAGAATTCGAATGGAAACAATCCTGAGCCTAGTCACAAACCTCGAGCTTAACTCCGATCGTTGGGCGGCAATTGATGAGCTGACGTTTGAAGTTAAGGTTCTATCGAATAAAATCGATAGGAAACTATCAGAAATTCAATCCGAAAAGTGCGACAAATTGGCGAAGGACCAGATTGAAATCAAAACTGATCAGCTCAAGGAGCAACTTGACAAGCTTCGCAAGCAGCTGGAGGAACTGCAGACGCAGCTGGCCAAGCCCAACGAGGAGTCTACGCTCAGCCTCTTTCCCGACAAGGACAGGCACCAAAAGGATCTGGAGCCGAGCAGCAGGACAACTAAGTTAGGCAACAATATTAGCCACAAAAGACGAAAGGGAATTGGGCAAAAGCAAAAGCTTAAATCCAAAAAAAAATAATGAAAAATAATAAAAATCATTTTTTATAATTAAAAAAATATGTTTCTAAAAAAAATCGAAAAAAATTGTATCTAAAAACAAGAAAAACTTTGTAGTTTTCCGGAATAATATGTTAAAAGTGCTACTAAAATTAAGAGTAGTTTAAGTATTCGTTTTTCAATGTGCGCTTAAATAAAGAAAATAAGAAAAATTGATTTTATGTTTGCTATTTTAAAATATGCAGCGATCCAGTTAGTAAATGTGTGTGTGGTCTTGTGTGTGTGTGTGTGTGTGTGTGTGTGTGCGAGTGTGTGTGTGTGTGTGAGTGAGTGTGCATCTTTGTTGTGTGTCCAGTCACAGCAGAAGATCAGGCAGTAGAGCAGTTGCTTAGTGGCAACTGCAACTGCTGCTGTTGTTGTTGCTGCTGTTGCTGGTGGCAGCTGCGTGGCCGTTAGAAATGCTAATGAAAGTCAAGCGACGAATTGCCCGCTATACTGAATCCAGATCCCGTCTCGATATTTGCCACTGGCAGCTGTTGTTGTTGTTGTTGTTGTTGCTGGTGCGTTGCAATTTGATTGCATGGGCATAGAAAGTTGCCAGCCAGCTACTGTTTTGGAAGTAGCAGCAGCAGCAGCAGCAGCAGCAGCAGCAGCAGCAGCAGCAGCGGCAGCAGCAGCAGCAGCGGCGGCAGCAGCAGCAGCAGCAGCAGCAGCAGCAGCAGCAGCAGCAGCAGCAGCAGCAGCAGCAGCAGCAGCAGCAGCAGCTGCTTCTGGATATATATTGCAGCAATTGCTGCTGCAACAAACGGCGGCAAGCAGCGACATATGCGGCACAGAGGCGCTGATCATCATCGATAGCATTGAAATGTTTGCGCTACTACACTTAGAAAAATAATAGTAACCTTAATATATATCATATTAAGTGGCAAGCTGTGATTCATATATAAAAGAAAATTGGCCAAGCGTTTCTTTGTGAAAATCGAAAATACAATTTATTATTTTAAAGATGTTCTATAAATATATATAAACGTAATAAACATATTTTTAAAGTTTTCTTAAGTAAAAAAAGTTCATATTTGCACTTTAATAATCAAATGACTTTCTAGGAAATAATAAAAGAAAAATGTATTTTGATGGCTGTCGATTTAGAAACAATCTTTTCTACTTTTAAATACAATTTTGTTTGTTCAGAGCAATTTTAGTTTTCAGAAATTTATTGCTTAAATGCACACAAAATAAAAAGAAAATATATTGCTTAAAAAAGTATATTTTAATATACATATATTTAAGGACATTTTAAAATAACAACGAACAAAAATGATTTATTTCTTAGCACATATTTTTTCCAACTTTTTTTTCTGAGTGTGTTTCGCAGTTTTTCCTTTTGCGCGGAAATTCAGCACACGTGGCATTTATATTATTGATATATATATATATATATATATATGTTTTTTTCAAGTTTTTATGACGGCGCTTCCTGCTGAAAGCAGCTTGTGGTGTTCTGGGCAAGGACGTTTGGTTTTTGCCTGCCTTTTGGCATTGGGCCTACCCTCGGCCACAGCCGCGACCTCGACGGCTTCCCCCCGTGACACATGTGCCTTTTGTTTCAGTTGCACACACACTCGCGCGCACACACATGCCACACAGCCGTGGCGAGAAATGGGCATGGGATGTGATCGGGATTGGGATCGTGAGCTGAGAATCGAGACAGCAGCAGCAGCAGCAGCGGCAGCAGCAGCAGCAGCAGCAGCAGGCAACCAGTTCCAGTTGCTGCATCATTTTTATGGCCCAGCCGAGCCAAACCCAGCGCACCGAATAATTTTCACAATATTTTTAACCCCAAAAAGAGAAGCAACAACAACAACAACAACAGCCAACAACAGCCAACAACAATGCATTATTATTGAAGTTGTGTAAAGTACGCCGTTTATGCCACATACTTGGCGGACATGTGCAGCAGCTGTGTGCCTCTGTCTCTGACTTATCTGCCTGCCTCATGTGTCACTCGTTGCAAGTTGCAAGCTTGCTCCGCTGCTGCTGCTGCTGCTGATAAACTAAATCTCCGTACTAACCCGCATCGGAGGGTTTCCTTGGGCATCTTGCATATGGATTTATGTGTGCCTGCTGGAAATGCTTTCCTCCAGATGCGTCATGGGAAATCGTGTGAAAATTCCACTGATAACAGATTTATGCTGTGCATGCGAAAATCCATCGAGTTTGTAGATTTCTTAAATTATTGTTTAGCTATTTTTATAAAATATTCTCTATAAATTTGCTGATTGATTATATTGATTGATTATAATTTTTTACACAATTTTGTAAGATATTTCCCACATTTTTAAGTTGCATTCAATCAATATAAAGACTAGTATTTAAGATCGTTAATTATTCTATATCGTGCTTATAAATATAGTATATGAAATGCAAAACACAACTGTTAATTGTAATTATTGTGTGGAAATGGCTATTAAATGAATGGATTAACTTTTGAGCCCACAACGAAGACAGCTGATTAATGTTGAACATCTCCGATTTCCACGATGTGGTAAAGAGCAGGCCAATCGCATTTAGAGATCACAAATGTCGGCTTAGCTCAGCTGAGAGGTGCACATCTCTCTCTCCCTCTCTCTCTCTCTCTCTCTCTCTCTCGCACTGTCTCTCGCTGTCTCTATCTCCATCTGTGTCGCTGTAAGGTGAACAGCAGCCAACGTTTTGTGGGCTCAGTTGAGCCGTCAGCCGCAACAGGCTCATCCATCAACATGGCAAATATGAAAGGGGATCAACAGTTCACAAATATAAATATGTATATATATATATATATATATATATATATGTTTATGTATATATTTGTGTGCATATTTAAGTGGCCAACGGCTGACAAGTTTATCTTTCTTTGGCTTGGCAATTAGCAACTGGCGACAAATTGACGAGCCCCGAAAATCCTGCAGCTAGTTTTAGTGACCACCTGCCGAGAGTTGGCTGTGTGCGAAATTTGTGTGTTGTGATTGGCATTGGCCAGCGTCGCTTGTGGCCATAATATTTATGCCCGGATGAGCAGCTACCTGTTGCGACTTGTCGCGACTGCCAAATGACTCACTTTTCCACATTGCCAAGCCAAATGGCTTGACCCGGCTTGTCGTCTAGCAGGCAGCCTTCTTGTTATCGCTTAGGCACGTCTAGACAGCGTGCAACTGCAACGTCGCCGGCTGCATAATGAGCTGCAAATGCAACTGCAACTGCAACAGCAATTGCAACTGAAACTGCAACTGATCTAAAGGTCCTTCAGCCCACATGGCATATTTTTGTGGGCATATTGTTGAAGTGGCATTAGTCGCCCTGCAGTTGCCTCACCTTCAACGCAGGCATCCACCTCAGCTGCTCCCAATTAACACGCCAGCAGTCGGCGAATAAACAAAATAATTGGAGCAGAAGCAAAGCATACGCAGTTCCCTGGAATTGATAAAGATAGCTTTCATATATATATATAAATGAGCTCAATTGAAGGGTTTACTTAGTGAGTGTAGCAAGTGAAGCATGTTCGTTTTTTAAAGACTATCGACAATTATTATATATCAATATTTATAGATGATCTTTGTTAAAATTAAATGCATAACCAATGACTATAGAGATTACTTATTATTATTATTATACAATTTTTAATATATATATATATATTTTAAATACATTTTAAAACTAAAAATAGTTTGAATATTTGGCATAAACTATATTTATTTATTATTATTAAATATTTGTTTATATAGTTATGGATATAGTATAGTATAGTATAGTAATATAAATTAAATTAAATAAATGAATAAAAATAAATTATTACAAACCGAGCATACCCCATTTAAGTACTAAAAAGGAACAGGGTATATCAAAAGCCCGGTGGCCGCTGTCCGTTCAGTTTATTGCCAGTTGCCGTTTGTCATTGGCCTCCACGGCTCTTGACGGCTGCAACGGTAAAAATGCAATACAAATAACGGCAGCCGGCCAAACCAACAACAACAACAAAAACCAAACGAAAAACACAAAAAAAAACTGCAGATGCAATAGTCGCAGGACCCTCTCCGCTTTCCCACTCTCGTTCTCCCTCTCTCTCTCTCTCTCTCTCTCTCTGTTTGTCGCTCTCTCTCTCCCGCTCTCTCAATTAGGGTAGCAAAAATATAGTGAGAATATGTTGAGTGCGAGGCGGCTGCGCACATTTGCCTAAATTCCCATTCCCATTCCCAGCCGCATTCCCCTTGCAGCAGCGAAAAAATGTTGTAGCATATGTCGCGGCGTGCGGCGCAGTTGTTATCCTTGTTGGCTGTTGCCTGCCACTGCTGGCATTGTTAATCGTATCCTGCGTAATAGCATAATAATCCCTAATCGCATCTGATCTGTTCACCTGGTTTGCCGCACACTCTCTCTCTCTCTTTCTCTCACTCTGTCTCTCCTTATCTATGTATCTCTCTCTCGCTCACTCTATTGCCGGCTGCACATTCTCATCGATATCGTTTGGCAGCTTTACAAATAGCGCAACGCGTCCTTTGTCCGCCTTTTGTCGCCCGTCCTTATTTTTTTTTTCCATAATAGGCAGGGGTTATTTTGACAGCAGTTCATTTGCCTTCTGCCTTCTGCAACATTTGTCATACACTCTCTCTCTCTCACTCTCTCTCTACTCTCTCCTTCACTCTCTTTCTCTTTCTGTGGCTTCTTTTGGAGTAGCTTCGTTTACAAATGTGTCGACTTTTAGTTGGCTTCCTTTCATTCACATTTTGTTCCATGAATGCGGCTGCATTTGTTTTTCATTATGTTTATTTTTTAGCTGTTGTTGTTGTTGTTCTTGTTGCTATGCATTGTCCTGGATTTTTGGTTGTTGTTCGCCTTGCTTGACTAATGGCCATTTACATTTTGGTAAATTAGCAGCTATTTAGTGAATAGCTCATTAATATCAATGTTCAATTTCATTGGTTTTTCTTGTGGCCGATAAATATGGTCGTTTATAGCTACTGACTTAATATGAGTACTTTATCAGATTATTATTTCAAATTGTTCATTTTTCTTTTTACTAGAGTTTTTACATTTTTTTACTGTTTATTGCTGCTGTTTATGCAGTCAGTTTTTTGATGATGTCATCGTATTTATTGCAAAAGCCGCTCAATTGCGAAAGCACAAGAAAATAACAGTTTTGTCGCGCGTCCTTGACTAGCTTTCAAATTGCAAATGAGTTGTTTTTTTTTGTGAGCTTTTGCAATTACATATGCCTCTGTCCCTTTCTCTTTCCCTTTCCCTTGCATACGAAATGCGCTGATTAGCAAGTCGAGCTTTCGACTGATCAAAGAGCGCACTCTCACGCACACTCTCTCTCTCAAGCTGCGCACCTCTCTCGCTCTCGCTCTGACGCACTTGCGTAAGCCAAACCAAATAAACGCCATTTCAGTTTCAGTTTCCCATTCCCACGCAAAGCGGCTGATTCTTGTTTTGTTTTGTTCTTCTTTTTTTCTCAACAACAACGGCAAAAATAAACAAAAGCTCCACGGAGTGTCGAGTGCCGAGTTTATTGAGAAGCGCTTCGACCGATGGATGAATTAGTATTCAGTTACCATAACAATTGTGGAGGCCGGATGCGAACTGGAAGCCAATATATATTTAGTTTAAAAGTCGTTGAAATATATTGCAAAAAACGGGGATGCCATTGAAATGGCAGAGGGCAGAGCGGGCGAGCGAGCGAGAGGGGAGCATATGCAAAAATCAGTGTTGTTGTAGCTAAAAATAAAAGCCAAGAAACACAGAAAAAACAAAAAAAAACAACAGAATATCAACAAACAAAACGGCTAGCGTCGAAAAATTGTCGCACCGAATTCATTAATGAGATTCGCGTATGCAACATGTCACCCAGCAAGCAACGTCAGCAATGATGGGGATAATGGGATGAGTGGGGGGGGGGGTGCAGGCAGTCACCCTTCAGGTTTTTGGCTCTTAATGGCCTAGACGCGAACAGCGGACAGTGGATGAGTGACGCGTATTGGATTTCGACATGCCAAACCCAACGCAACCCAACCCAAGTGATCCATGCACACGGCATGCGGCATGCGGCATGCATATCTGCAACGCCATCTTGCAGCTCTTGCAGCTCCCCCATCTCCCCCCGCCCAAGTCCAGCTGCCGTTGCAGCCTCAGCTTCAGCTACAGGTCCAAGCTGGAAGACAAGTGCCCGCTGATTGACATGTGATCGCATCGCATCGCATCGGATTGCTTTCCATCCCTATTTAGTTTTCCACATACCCTGTAATTATTACAATTACAGTTGCGAAAGAATTTAATAGCAACAATACAACTATTTTTTCTGAGAAATGATTTATTTGATGTATTCTTTAGTATTCTTTAAGGTTTGAATAAGTTGAAATAATGAATAAAATTATGATTTTCTTCTGGCTGATTTATTGTTAAAGAGTCTTCTTCTACTCCAAAAAACCTATTAATAAATTCCATAAAATTAGAAATCTAAAAAAGGCATATTTAACAATATTTCTTATGTTTTTAGCAACTCTACGTAAATAAAATAAAATTAAAATTGTAATAATAAATATATAACAAATGCAGCTAAAATTTATAGCTGCTTTAAAATTGAACTGTACTTTTTATTCAGTTGTGCGCGTTGAGTAGAGAGTATCTGTTAGTCGATCAGCTTGAAGTGGGGCACACTTTGGTCTACGCTCAACCTGTTGCATCTGCGTCGTCGCCGTTGCTGCTCATTTGTCATTCATGCGAAACACTCGAGAGTCGTAAAGTGAAGTAAAGTCCTGGCCTGCAAGTCTCGCCTCGTCGGCCTGCTCCGCACCGGAGGAGGAGAGTCATAAAATTATGATCGGTATTTTTGCTGGAAATTTGAACTGTGTTTTTTTTGGTTTTTTTTTTGCTCATATTTTTGCTGGCCACTTTTTTTTTTTTTGTTAATTATTTGCAGTGTTCAGTTTTTTTGACACGATTTCTTGTGTATTTTATGCAACACCTTCGTCGGCGTTTACTTGGAAACGGGCGCGAAATTCCAGAGTATACAGATTTCAGTTACGCTCAGCTTCCCACTTTCCCCCACCCCACCACTTCCAGTCAGCTCTATGGGAATGCAAATGAATGGCGCTAATTTGAGTCAATGAAATTGCTTGTGGAGAGAACACTTTCCATCTATCTCCCCCTTTCGTAATGAATGAATGCTGCTGTGCCTCAATTAGCACATGGGGCTGGAATACGATCCAGACAGACAGACAGACAGACAGGCGGACAGACAGAGAAAGAGAGTGGGAGGGAGAGCGGAGAGAGAGAGAGAGAGAGCGAGGGGGGCTCGCAGACAATTTCCAGACGTGTCATTTTTCACAAAACAACAAACGCCTTCAGGCCTCCGGCCTCAAGCCTCGCTTTCAATGAAAATTTCCTTTACAATTTCCTCAATGACTTCTCAAGTCTCAAATCCAAATCAAAACACTCGACTGGCGTCGTCGTCGTTTTTTTCTTTCTTGTGGTTCGTGGTTTGCTCGTGTGTAATTTGATCGTGATTTGATGCCCAGCACCAGAAACCCTACAAGTGTGTGGGAGGGGGAGAGAGAGTGAGGGGCAGAGAGAGGAGGGAGTCAAGAGTGTAGATATCATAAATCCAAATTAAGATAAGCCACGCAGAAAGTAGAAAGAAAATAATGTCTCTCATTTTCCCATAGTCTTTTTTCATTCACAAAATCACGCATTGAGAGCGCGGAGAGTGAGCATAGATCAAGAGAGAGAGAGAGAGCGCATTATAGCAGCCGACCAATCGCAGCTCAGTTGTGGAAGCTGGGGAAACGCTACGGTTTGCTCAATCGTATGTGGCCACATTCTCCACAGCTGAGAGTTGTGGAGTGTGTGCGTTGTGGAAGCCATGTGGACTCTACACAATTGGGAACGTAACTTTAAAGCCGAGTTTTGTGTGGAACTGGGGAAGGGATCTGAGACTTTGTACCACTCTACAAAAGAGCTGAGAGTAGCAGCTTGTGGAAACAAAACGGAGAGTTGAGAGTTATGAAGACCTTTTGTGGATAACAACTTTGATACTTATGTAAATCTGAGCTGAGCTTAAAATTTAAACAATTAAGTTTTAAAATATTTATGCTCTTTTAGAAAAACATAAATAAAATTTGTTTAAATTAATTTTTATCAAGTGAATTTATTCTCATTATTGTATAACTTTAAATATGCACCTGACAATTTTACACCTCAAATAAAATCCTCTGCGCAGAACTTTATTGCTCACCACAAAGTAACTCAGTATTTCCCCTTGCTGCTGCTGCATATTCACAGGCAAAACACACCATTCTCCACAAATGTTCAATTCCTGCTGCGATACATTTCTCACCTCTACACTGATTTACCCCTTTTGAAATGAAAACCACAAATTGCTTTGATTTCAACCAGCAGCAAGTACTCTACACAACTTGAGATCCTGCTGCAAAGCTCTACAAATCAATGCCCCTTAAGTCTACAACAGTAGACTTAGAATGCTGCGAGTGCGCTCGCTTCCACTTGCTCTCGCTCTCTCTCTCTCTCCCCATCTCTATCAGTTTTAGTCTCCCGCTCTGTGATAGGCGGAGCCAGTTTGATTGCGTTCGTGCGGCTGTTTAACCGTTCGTGTTTTTAGTGTGTTTCGCTCTCTCTCTCTCTCTCTCTCTATCTCTGAGAGGGATGCTTACAGAGTTGTCAACGAAAAAAACAGCAAACTGTTAATTTTTAGTATTTACAACCTTTTAATAATAAATAAATGAAATATGTTCAAAATATAGTAAATATTTATATATTACTTAACAATTTCCCCTTTTTGTGTTGCGTGGAACGAGTTTCTGGCCATGGCTCTGACTGGCGGTGGTTGGTTGGTTGGTCGCTGGCCGTCGAGAGAGAGAGAGAGAGGGAAAGAGAGCAGTGCGCTCGCGTGGAGAGTGAGAGAGCGCTCGTGTGTGTGTGGCGAAAAACACGAAGTATTCGTATCTTTTCATTTGCTGCCGTCGCTCGGCTCTTCAGCTGCGGGTATAAATAGCCCACACCGAGCGCTCTCCCATTCAAATACAAATATATCGTGGTCGTTGATGGTTGTTGCTAGTTCGCGCTACACAAAAAAAAATTCAAAAACAAATCTAAATTTGAGCAGCAAAATTCAAATTGATTTTCAGCAACAATCGACGCCAACAAAAAATGCAATAAAAGAAAAAGAAAGAAAAAACAACACGCTGGATTAAAGTGTTTGCTTATTGTGTTGTGATCAATAATAAATTAAAACAAAAATAATTAAAGTGAGCGTGTAAAGTGAACAAATAAAAACAAAGAATCAACAAAATTGCCAACTCGCCGAAGCTCGCAGCTAAAAACCACAACAGAAACCAAAAAGAAAAAAACAAAGCAAAACAAAACAAAAGAAAAGAAAAAAGTTAATAATCAATACAAAAAGAAAAATACGTATTGAAAAAAAGAAAACCCTCGCAAACAGTAACCGGTACGACCGTGTAAAAAGCCGCCAAAATTCTACTCAAGGAGCGTAAAGCGATCATTTCGAAAATGAAATCATTGACGGCCGTTTGCCAAACAGGCGCCTCAATGCCGGCCATCAATCCGAACGGGCGCATCACGCGTCATGCGCCGCATCGCGGCGACGGCGAGAATGCCGAGATGAAAATGTATCTGTCCAAGCTGAAGGATCTGGTGCCGTTCATGCCCAAGAATCGCAAACTCTCCAAATTGGAGATCATCCAGCATGTGATCGATTACATTTGCGATCTGCAAACGGAATTGGAGACTCATCCCGAGATTAATAATTTCGATGCAGCCGCTGCGCTCAGCGGCGTCGCAGCCGCTGCAGCAGTCGCTGCCGGCAACTCGGAAGGAGACGATGATGATGACGACGAAGAGGTGGTGGAGGAGGAGGAGGATGATGCGATGCGGGGGGTGGTGGAGGAGAGGAGCGAACAGTTGGTGGCGGGCAGCGATGTGCTCGCCCAGCGCTTGGCCGCCGAGAAAATCTCTAGTCCCGTTGCTGCCACACGCATCCCGCTCATCGATCGCCAGACGCCAAACACAATTCTGCCAGCGACGGCGGCAGCAGCGACGTTAGCGTCAACAGCGGCGCCTGTGCAACAACAGCAACAACAACAGCAGCTGCAGCTGCACAGCAGTTTAACAACGGTAAGTTAAAATTACTCCACTTTTTTTGTAGAGTTTTTCTCAGTGTTGCTGTTTTGGCCGCAAGCGTGAAATATTTCGCACTCCTTAAAATACATATTTTTGGCTTGAAATAATGACTGCGTTTCGAATTAGTTTTTAGACTTGATTGTTGGTTTTTATAAATAAAACACGCCATTTAAATTTAAACAAATTTTGTATATATTTCAAGCTAATTCAAGCAATTTTCAAATTCCGGCAACACTGTTTTTTGCATTGCAAATGAAATGTCACCAAAAAAAAGTCAAGTTAAACAAAAAATAGGCACTCGGGCAAATTAAGCAACTAATTGTTGTTGTTGTTGTTGTTGTTGTGACCTCATTTGTTGTTGCTGCCCCTAAGCGGGGCAAGTAAAGGACGCTCGTTTGTTCTTTCAATTATAATTCATTTTTACATTTGCGTGTGCGACAGAAAAATTTACATTTCTTCTGGCTGCGCCTTGCTTTCTTTTCCACTGCAACAACAACAACAAAATCAACGCAATTTCATTTTGTTTTGTAGATTTTTGCTGTCGTTTCTTTTTTCGTGTTTTTTGTTTTTTCTCTTGTTCATTTCTTTTGTTGTTGCCATACGTAGCTGTTAATATGTACAGCGTATTTGTTTTTTTTTTCTCGCGGCCTTTTTTTTCCTCCTCTCTTCTTCCATTTTTGTTGCTGTCTGTGATGTTTTTAAATGAACACCTGCAGATACTTAAATTTATTTCATGTGTGTGTGTGTGTGTGTATGTGTGTAGACTCTACACATATGCAGAAACTCGACACACACATACATAGACACGCACATTCGCTTTAAGCTCGACTTCGGCATTTGAAATTGGAGAATCATCCGTCAGCCTCCGTTTCAGTTATTTTTGCTGTTATTTTGTTGCTGTTGTTGCTGTCGTTGTTTATTTTGTTGCTTACTTCATTAGCGCAGTTTTTGGCTTTTCGCTATGATTATAAATTGATGTTGACGAAATAAAAATAAATAAATAAAATAAAATTGATTAATACACTTGGCCAGGAACAGGTTATAAATATTACTGTAGTTACACACAGCTCTTCACAATTTCAATAACATTTTTTTTCTACTCTCTCGCTAGCTTCTTTGGTGGTCAGCAACAATGTAATTATAGTTTTTTGTTATTTTGTTTTGTACGTACAGATGTTGATTAATGTTGCTTTGCATTTATTTTTTTGTTCTTTCGTTTTGTTCGTGAGAAAAAGTATGTGTATTTAAATGTTATTTAAAAACCCCCACAATTAGTTGGTCATTCAAAAGGCAAGCAAGAAAAAAACAAAAAACATCTGCACTGAGATTGAGACAGCGCCCACATCTCTCCAATCCAAAGCGCTGCCCGTCCCTACCCCCTCCCCTTTCGTATGTGGTATGTGTCACCCTGGCCGCAAGAAAAAAAAATCACAAATTCTTTCGTTCAGGCACAGAAACATTCACACACACTGTGCAAACACAAACACATATGTATGTACATGTAGGAATCGTAAGAAGAAATGCACGTGTTCAAAATGTTCTCGTTACGTTGTTGTTGTTGTTTTTGTTGTTGCTGTTTGCTCTGTTCTTTTTTTGTACTTTTTCGCGCCGCGCAGCTGTGCGCCAGTCGCCAGTCGGTCGCTTTCTACACATTGTGCTGTGCTGTGCTGTGCACCCCTCTCACTCCCTCCAACACTCACTCGCAAAAGCTCTGCGGTCACTCAACATAACAGGCAGGCAGGCAGGCAGCGACAGTAAAAACAACTATAACAACAACAGCTATAGCTCATTTGATTTTCTTAGTTTTCTGCGCTGGCGCCTCTTCTTTGACTGCCCTTTCTTCCTACCCGCCCTACTTCTCAATCGGCTCTGTCTCTTTCTCTCTCTGGCATTTGCAAGGCAATGAAAATAAAATAAAATAAAATACACTCGTAAACAAATGAGACGACAGACGACAAGTAAAGCAGTAAAGAGGAGCAAGCGAAAAGCGAAAACAACAGCAAATTAATTGATAATTCGTCAATTGTTGTGCAAGTCAGCCAAACACACACACACACCCATGCATACTCTTATACACAGACACTCTTATACTACCAAGCTAAGCTTAATGCGATTTGTACTAATTGTGTGCTTTTTTCACTTTCTCTCATTGCAGCAAAATAGCGGCGAAAAGGACAGCAGGCAATCGTAAAATGAGCATCTGGAAGAAGAAGAAGCAGCAGCAGCAGCGGCAACTACAACTAAAACTAAACATTTAAAGCTACATTAAATACATATAAATATATACATATATATATATAAAACATATTAACTAATGTTAGTAAGTAGCAGCAGCAGTGTAGTACAGTCAACTTCACTCTCAAACTCAACTCAACTCCACACAAAACTCAACTCAACTCGTGTGAAGATCTCCACAGCAACAACAACAACACCAACAACAGCAACAGCAAAACATTTAAAACACACACACACACACACACACATAGACACTGCAGCCACGCCCATAGATGGGCGCATGGATGTAAAAGCATTTCACACCAACACATTGAACGAGTTTTTTAGTTCTTAAATAAAAGCAGCAAAAAAAGAAAAATAAAACCTAACTAAGAATAGCATTAAATGAAAGCAAGTAAAAACCATTGTAAGCACTAATACTACATTATTATTAACATTTAACGTTTAACATTTAACTATTAGCAAGCAGATTAACTACGACGAAAAAGTAGATGAAGAAGAAGAAGATGAAGATGATGATGATGATGAAAAAACTTGGCAAAGCTTTAAACAATTTAATTTTTCCTTTAATCGCATTGATGAAATGAAATGAAAAAATGAATTTTTGTTTTTTATATGTTTAGTTTTTGGTTTAATTGAAGAATACAAAACAAAAAAAAAACAAATGTTAATAATTTTACGAAAATGATAAGAATGCAAAGCAAAAAAGAACAGAGAGCAGCAATAAAAGAAAACAAAAGAAAAACACACACAAAAACTGAAATAAAAACGCATGAAAACAAAAAAAAACAAAAAAAAATGCTAACAAATTTTCATTCTCATTTTTTTCAATTACAATACGCACGTTTTTCCTATTAATTTTAAACGAAAGTCGCTAGAAAATTTTCCTATTATTGTTTAGCCTCAGCCAGCAAACAACAACAATAACAACAACAACAACAACAAACAAACAAACAAACAACTCACATAAACATTTGAACAACAAATTCATTTATTTATATATATTTATGCTTAATTTTCACACACACACACACTCAACACACACACACATGCAAACCTCAAGGAACAATTTGTTTTATCATTTAGTTTTGAGCGTAGTTTTTCCTTCCCCCATCAAGTTTTCCTCTTTTAACCTTGAATATATAATATATTAAATAATACATAATATTAATAAATATATAAATATATATATATATATATATCGATATATATATATATATGTATATATGTTCTGTGATCTGTAGCATACTTTGTACAAAGTGTTTTTTTAGCATAATTATGCGTTTTATATATTTTAATGATTTGGAAAAGAAGAAAATGAAGAAAATTCGTAATTATCATTTGTTTATTCGGGCAACTCCCTCTTCCCCTAATTCATGATGTAACATAAAATGATGAAAAGAATGCAAGAAAAACAAAAACAAAAAAAGAAAATACAAAAAAAAATACAAACAAAAACAAACAAATTAAATTATAGCTATTACAAAATAAATTACATAAAATACAATTCAAATATGACAAAAAAAAAAAAACAAAAAAAACTGTTTTGATTTTCTTTGGGTTTTTTTTTTTGCTATTTGTGGTTTCTGTGGAATTTCCAGAAATCTTCAGATAGCCCGTGATTAATGCTACCTGTGCAGTAGCTGATGGAAAATTATGAGGAAAACTGAGCGTTAACAATGTGAAAAATCATTTCCCATGTAAACAAGTGCAACGAATTGCGGCAAGCAACAATAACAACAACAACAGCAACAACAACTAGGGGAATTTTAATGCCTTCCAGTGCAGGTCATAACGAGTTTTCTCACGCATTTCCATTGTCTGCCTCTCTTCGCTCTCTTTCTCTTTCTTCTTCTTCTTCTGGCTGTTGTTGTTGTTGTCCATTAAGGGTTTTCCTACGCAGGTAGCAGCCTCGCCGCCTCTGCTGCAACTTGCACATGTGCAAAATTCTCTTGAGAAATTTTATAGACTTTCGGTTGACAGTTGGCGGGCCAAAAGGGATTTAAATTTTTTTTTTGGGTTTAACCCACAGCTGAGGCTGCAGCTGCGTCGCAGTTGCTGCTGCGTCTGCCGTTTGCATTTGCTGCTTCAGTCGACGTCGTCGTCGCCGTCGCTGTCGTCTATTAGCGTTAATGATTGCCGCTTACAATGCAATTGACCAATTGCCTTGGGGGCTGCGACTGAGCCCGGTACGGAGGCTGAGAAACTCAGACTGCGACTGCGACTGAGGCGGAGGCGGAGGCAGAGGCTGCGAGTGGAGCTGGTCGGTGCCAGTCGCCCCATTCAAATGTCAATTTGGCTGCCCGCTTAACGAAATCAAATAATTTTCAAAGTGTAATTGCGCGACTTACAGCTACCACGCAATATATTGTGGTGGGGTATGATGATCAAAAGGCATTATTTGGACTAATGAGCGATTTTTGAAATTCGAGTAAAAAACCGTGTGGGGAAATTTACATATTTACAAATGAATATCAAAGAAAATCGGTTTATTTTTACAGAGCTACATCTATTTATTATTTTTAAACTTATAATATACATATTTATATCTATTATTTTATCATATATATTTTATTTAATTATATTTACAAAGAATACCACAATTAGTCTGTTTTCTTCTTCTTGTAAACACACCCCTTAAAATCGTGCATTTGCAGGGTACTTAAGCGAAAAAAAAAAAGCAAATCGTTTGTTTCACATGCATTGTTGTTACTGTTGTTTCCCCCTCACCGCGCCCCCTCGCACTTTGTGGTGCGTTCTCACAGTGGTATGCGCTAATTGTTTTGTGCATTCTGCTGCAGTCAGCTGCATGCAGCTTCCAACGGCAGCAGCACAAATGGAATTGTTTGGATTTGTTGGTCTTTCAAGCGGTTTCAATAAACGTTGTTTCTCTGGCAATTAGCGCGCTTAGCTCGATTTTCACCCATTTTGAGTTTTTGTTTTATTTTTTTTTTGGGTGCGACTCGGCAATGTGAAATCAGTGAAACTTGAATTACCATATAAACTCGTGTAACGGTCCAAACAGCTGCGACTGCGCAGCCGGCGCAAAAGAGCGAAAAACATTTTTGACATAATAATTGTCAAGCTGACATTTTCAACAACGCAGCTGACAGCTGAGCGCAGCCGAGCGACCAAAAACGAGCAAGCCGAAGACCAAAACGGCAGCAGCCGACTAAGCCGACGACGGCAACGACGAAGCCGAAGACCAAGACGAAGACGAAGCTGAGCTTTAAAATGAAAGCTGAGCCGAACGACGACGTCGACTTTGTAGGTGCGCATAAAAATTGCATTTAATTGCGATTTTCACACGAAATACAAAGCGCATGAGCAACTGGCGCCAGTTTGTGCGGATTAGCGGAGGGGGGAGGGGGGGGGGGGTGCGAATGCTTAGAGCACAGCGAAGGTGGCGGCAATTTGTGCAACTAGCGGTAAAGCGTAACTACTAAACAGCGCGAGACAAACAGCAAATGGAAGGGAAGAGGGGAAAGTGTGTGTGGGGAATTGGTGAATTGACTGAGTTGAGTCCAAGTTGAAGTCGCGACTGCTGCGCGCTGGCTGCTGCTTGTGGTGGTGGTTGCTTTTGGGAAACACCTGCAAACGCAAAACGCAAACGCACCTGTTTCGCTAAGCAGCAGCGGCAGCAAAAAACTAAAACAAAGTCAGACACCAACGCCAGCAATATTAACAACAACAACAGCAACAACAACAGCAACGCGGACACGGCTCGGCAACTTTCGTGGGTTGCCAGAGTGTGGAGGGAGGGGCTGTGCATGGTTTTTTTTTGCGGGGAGCGGGCAGCCGAGTTACAGCTGGCAACTCTGCATGACTTTGTGTAATTGAAGCAGCCGCAGCGAGTTGAGTTTTTGTGTCTTGACTTTCTTGGCTCCGTTTGTTGTCGCTGTTGTTGTTGTTGTTGTTTGTCTCTGATGGTGAATTAGGAAATCGAAACCGAAGCGTAGCTAAAAAGGGGGTTTGATGAGCTGCACGGGAAGTGTGTGTGTGGGGGGGGGGGGGTGCTATTGACCAGGTGAAACCACACGAAATGTTGCTTTGATTGGTTGTTGTTGTTGTTATTGGTTTGATCAGGTGCAAGTGCACATGTTGCACATGTTGCACATATATAAACATATGCTCTATGCGAATCGGAAGCACCTCGAGCGGTGCCACAGCCACGGCGGAAGCGTTTTTGGCCAGCAGCAAGCGGGCAGGCAGCAAGCAGCTGTCCGTCAGCTGCAACGGCAGCGGCAGCGGCAACTGCAACTGCAACAAAACAAACAAATAATATCTTTACAATATGGCAACTGGCCGGCGTGCATTGATTTCAGCTGCGTCACCTTCTTTTGTGGGCCAAGCGGCTGCAAACTGCAACTGCAACATGCTGCATGCCGCATGCCGCATGTTTGTCTAATGACAGCTTTTCCAGCAGCAGCAGCAGCAGCCCTCAACTGGCCAGCTTTCAGCTCCCAGCCAAACAATGACAACGACAAACAACAATTCCAAGGTGCGGCAACAACAACAGCAACAACAGCAACTGCAACTGCAACAACTGACATTTGATCGAAAGGCAGCCGCTGCTGCGTGACTCATGCTCCAGACAACACAGACTGTGCCACATGTTGCCACAGTTAACAACAAAGGCGCTGATTGAAATGGCCAAAAAAAAAGCACAATTCCCGACGCTCGACTCCCTGCCTCCTGCCTCCTGCTGCCTGCCGCCTGCTCCTGACTGCTAACTGCCACCACTTCAGTTTGCAACATGAAAATTAAAACTTTATTGCAGACAACTGCAAATACCTGGAAAAACACATGTTTAAAACATGGCTAAAAGTTGAAAAATGCATTTTTGTGTGTTTTGAGCCACAATAAAATGGCTTAGAAAATAGTTTAAAATCGATTTTATTTGCGAAAAAAACGAATAAAAATATTTATTACACAAATGGAATCATTATATATATATATATATATAGCATAACTGAGTTATAGTTCTTGATCCACTGCAATCTTTTAAATTTAGCAATTTGAATGAAGAGTTCTTATTTCTTAAGCATAAAGTTGAGTTGAGTCTAAATCTAAGTCTAATTCTACTTATTATGGCGAATCTGGCAGAATATGTTCCAAAGTTTTATGAAGTTTCTACTACATTTTCTACATTTTCACTCAATCTTAAGGAAACAGGAAAAAATAATGGCTTAATTGGAATATATATATAATTGTAATTACTTATATAATATATATAATAAGATGGAATATCTATAAAAAGAATATATTTATTTTGTGGAATCGGAAAAGTCTTCTCTTCCCTCTAGAAGAGCATAGGAAAGTGGCAAGGTCTTTTGGTTAAGGCTTAAAGCGACTCAAACTTGACTATAAAATAGACTTTGCAATAATTTGTGAGAATGCAGAAATGGTGATTAGTGAATAGTCTTTGCTATAATTTGACAGAGTTTTTATAGTCTTTGCTATAATTTGATATAGTTTTTATGGGAATCCAAACGAAACATAATCTTTTACCAACTCAATTAATAATAGCCCCTGCTATAAATATAAATTAAATATAGCTGCCATAAAAAGGATCGTTAAATTTGAGCAAATACTTAAAAAATATATGAAATATATTTGGCACATCAAAATCGAAAACTATTAAAAAACACAACAAGGCCAAAATGGTGGCAACGTGTGTAGTTACTGCAACAAAGTCTGTATTTGCTTGACGCCAATGATAAATTGATATTCTCGTGTTATTTTATGTCAATTATAAATCTAAATCAAACAAGCAGTTAATTGTTGGAGTTGTTTTTGTGGTGCTAAATCAACGGCTTATTGGCCAGAGTAGATTTCAAGATAAAAGTCAAATTCATTAAGACGGCATTCATAAAACTGTGCGCAATAAATTGCGAAAAGCGTTAAATACTCGTTGGCAATGGTCGATGGAAAAATGAAAAATGAAAATTGAAAATTGAAAAATGAAAAATGAAAATGATGCAGTGAAAAAATGCACAAATATTTATAAGTGCTGCCAAAAAGCCAAAAAGCAGCCGTCGACATTTTGCGGGCGTTTTTCGCGCTGACGTTTTGGCAACAATGTTGCCAAAAAGCTGATCCACCGATGCACAGATCCACAGCACACACACACACCACACACACACACACACACACACCACACACACACACCACACACACACTCAGATCAAAGAGGCGGCCGATGAGGGGTGGAGGCGATGACGACTTGGCGACTGGCGTTGGCGTTAATGTTAACGTTAACGTTGCAACTGCAACTGCAACTGCAACACCAACTCCAACAGCAACTGCATCAGCATCTGCATCTGCATCTGCATGCGGCAGCTACTGTCGCGACGCGTGAAAAATAATATTTATGGCAAACAAATTTTCATATCGACAGCAAACGGCGCCGCTTTTTTTTTGTCTACCCTTTACTAGTTTAATATGTGTTAAAGCGGGTATCTTGATTTAGCCAAAATTCATGTCACAATTCGTTAACGCAAATGGTTAAAGCCATAACTGATTGATCATAAAATTAGCTCTATATTTAAACTGCATTTCAATTCGCAAATGTCAATTTTTTATCAGTTTTGAATTTTAAGAAGAATCTTCCCAATTTTTGGCATAAAAGCCTGGCATTGGTATTTCAAGCAAAATTAAAAATTTATACATGAATTAAATACCGAAAAAAATTTTAAATCTGTTGATAAACTCGAAATTTAATCTAAAATTGAGAACTAAAAACAAAATTTGGAAAACATATTTTTAGTTTATTTTTATGCCTTAAGCAGTTATTTCAGAGTCACATCTAGGGTATCGTTCAGTCGTGCCACTCTCGATTCACACACACTCTTACTTGTCTATACTATGTTTTTTTTTTGGCGCACCCAACGCCAACGATGCTGCAAACAACAAAGATTGGCAACTATTGGTGGCATATGTGTGAATATGCGGCAGCCATATAAAATAATTAGGCAGCTCTAGTCATATAAAAAATGGCAAAAGGTGGGCCCCCAAAAATAAATGAAATCCAAGCCATGCATAAATAATACATATATATATTTATCTGTATATATATATGTGGATTTGTGTGTGTGGCAAGTTGATGTCAACGTAAATTTCACAGTGCGAATAAGTGCGTGCATCAGAGTCAAAGAAACAGACAGGCAGGCAGACAGGCAGACAGCCAGACAAATAGACAGACAGCCAGACAAATAGACAGACAGACAGACAAGCTGACTGTTAGTTGGCCAGCTCATAAGTTAGCCAAGTTAGTACTGGCAGCGAGCAGAGAGACTGCTGCGACTCCCGGACTCGACTCTCTTGTCGGCAACCTAAATCAAAGCGCTTGGCGCATACTCGTAAATTATAAAGTGAATTGAAAACTGTCAGTTGGCCATTTTTGGGCATCTTTCTGGCCTGGGCCCCAAAACTGTACGCTGACATGGCCGTGACAAATGTGCGACGGAAGTGGCTTAACTTGGCCAATGCGGCGGCTGCCTTTGAGCATCCTTTTTTCAGTTTCAAGTCTTTGACAAGTTCGTTGATTTTCATTGATTGCGCGCCTTAAACAAATGGTCCCCAAAGGGGCGGGGGGGGGGGGGAGGCAAGCAGTTACCATACCAGTCCACACTGCCTGGTAGCTCAAGCAATTAACTTGGTTATCGATCAAATTTTATTGTATCTTAAACGGAATTTGTATTTGCTGATCCCGAGTTGTGATAAGGCCAAAACAAAAAATGAAAAAATTAAAACAAAAAAGTGAAGCCGAAAATTTATTGAATTTAATAACGCGCCAAGTTTATCGCACAGTTTTTGTCAATTTAACAAATTGCAGGCAGCAACAAAAAACAGTTGCTGCTGCTGCACACCAAGCCCCCAGAAAATTTGTGGCAGCAACAACAGCAGCAGCAGCGGCAGCGGCACAATGGAAATGGAATTGAATTCCTCGACGGCTAATAATGTCTTTGTGCGCAATTGACGGCCAAGTTAACACGCTGGACACTAGCAACTACACTTTGAGAAATGGGTGGCTTAATTAAGCAATCAAATCAAGTCACAACACAAAATTAAATTCCTTTTTTTCGAGTTCCAATTTGAAGCACGAAGTTTTTAAGGAGTATATATTGAAGGATATATTAAGTAATCAAATCAAGTCCAAAATATCACAACAGAAAATTAAATTCCTTTTTTTCGAGTTCCAATTTGAAGCACGAAGTTTTTAAGGAGTATATGTTAAAGGATATATTAAGTAATCAAATCAAGTCCAAAATATCACAACAGAAAATTAAATTCCTTTTTGTTTTTGAGTTCTTATTTGAAGCTGGAAGTTTTTAAGGAGTATTTGTTAAAGGATATATTAAATCTAAGTTTGTGACGCATGGAAGGAGACAGCTCAGACCCCACAAATAGTTCTCTGTTTTAAAACTATCTTGATTAAAGTTGCTATATATATTTGTTGTTATATTTTATTGTTATATTTTATTTGCTATATATTTGTATTTTAGTTGCGGGCAGCACACATGTCCAGATCGGCTGACTATATCATATAGCTGCCTTTGAAAAGATTGATCGAAAGATTTAGTATGAAAAACTTGTTTGTTTATTAAACTATTTAAACCAAACTAACCCCATATGCAGCCCATTATGTCTGTCATATTTGGACAAAAAATTAAGAGGATCAAGAGGATATAGCTGCCATAGCTGCTGCTATGAAAATTAGTTTATTTACCAATCCAAAATTGGCATTGATGAGTCTTATGCAACTCTCTGCATTTCATCAAATAAATCATCAATATCGAATCACTATAACAACTATATACCTACATAATAAGAACAGCACTTTTCGCACAGTGTAGTCAGCTAGAAAGGTGGGTGGCAGCAAGGAGGGGATGGGGTGAGCAGTGTTGCAGACAGGCGTGTAAATGACTCGTGCAACGCGAAGGCTCAAACAAGAATTTATTTTACTGGCGTGTTTTTTGTTGTTGTTAGTGGGGAGTGGGTGGGGAGGCGGGGGGGAGGGTTAGGTGGAGGGGGCGGTGTCTCTGAGAGAGCTAAGCGGCTCTATCGCCCAAGATCAATGAATCAATTAGCGGAAAACGAAATGAAAATGAATGAAACCAAGCTAACAAAATGGCTAACAAGTTGGCCAGCAAAGTAACCTGGCTAGCTAGCTGGCTGGCTAGCTAGCTGGCTGGCTGGCTGGCTAGCTGGCTGGCTGGCTGCCTAGCTGTTAGCCTGGCCAAGGCGTGGGATGGCATTTATCAACGTCGCTTTTGCTTTGACTCTGGCTTTGGCTTCGGCATCGGCTTTGGCTTTATGCAGCTGTTATTTGGCTGGCTTTTGTTTTGCGTGTTGCAGTTGCAGTTGCAGTTGCCACTATTATTGCTTGGCTGCATATCGTATCAATCATTGGCAACTTTGGTGGCGCATTAGTCAGCGCCGTTGGCCAAAACAATTCAATTGCCGTCACTGATAAGCATTATGCACAATTCTATTTAATTTATATTTTGACACTCGCCATTTTATTAGCCGCAGGGCAGCACATATATCTATATCTATATATCTATATATATATATCTATATATATAATATATATAATATATGTACAATAATGTTCTTATCGATTTGTCTAATAAATTTAGTTTTAATGATCAAATTACTTGGGTAGCTTTCAGATTTTGTTGGTGTTTCTTAAGATTGTTTTGAAAGCGACAAGTTATCAAAAATGCTTGAAGAAAATTGTTTTGATTTAAATAGTGTTCTTGGTTTACTAATTATATATTTATATATTATATTTGCAACCTGTCAGGCTGTACTAATTGTGGCAAGTTAGTTGATATCCATCAAATTATAAATTAATTTGCTAAAAATCGCTCTTCCTCTTTTCAGCCAAAATGCTTTTAAAAACTCGTTTATTTTCGATACATTATGTTAATCGGAGTCTGTCAGCTGTCTAATTAGCGCAGAGGCTATCAATGCATCGAAAAAAGACAGCAAAATAAAATCAAAATTAATTTGGAGTCGGCAAACTCACAAAGCCCACAAATTGTGGCCAAGTTGCGTGAACTGTTTTTGTTGTTGCTTTTGTTGTTGCTTTTTATGTGGCTCGATTTGTGGATTGGTCTGCGTTGGATTGGTCTTTATAATCGCTGTGCAAAAATCTCATTAACGCCGTGTGGTAATGAAAACTGAAGCTCAACTGGGCCAATTAATAAAGAAGCGTGAAATTGAATTTCTTTACTCTTATGCGCAAATTTCACACCCCAGAAAAAAATGGTGCACCAAAAAAAGAAAACAAAAAAAAAACGAGCAGAAAGAAAGATTGAGTTGGAGATTGAGAGTGGGGGGGGGGGGAGTGGAGAGTGGGGAGGGGGTTGCAAATGCAACACAAACTGCGAAAAGTAACACAGACACACTCAAAAAATGCAGGTGTGGTTTGGTATTGGTTTGGTTTTGGTATTGGTTTGGTTCGCCTGGGTTCGGTACGGTTGCGACCTGGGTACGGCTATTAAAACTCAATCTGAAATTCAAATCGTAATATAATGCGCCGCACCAGAGTCCGATCCTCAGAACAAAAGCCACAAAACGACAAAGGTAAACCTTGAAAGTGACCAAAAATACAAAAAAAAAAAAAAAGAGAGAGAAAAAAAAAAAGAAAAAACATACGAAAACCGAAAAACTATTCACACAGTGAAGACTGGGCAAGAAGACTGCGCGAAATCAGAGGCCAAATGCAGCCAAGAATGTTTCTTAGGCGCAATTTTTGTTGTTGGTCCAAACACAAAAAAAAGAAGAAAAAAAAAAAGAAAAAAAAGAGAAAAAATGCCAAAGGAAAAGCAAAACGAAAACCGATCCCGATCCCGATTCCAGAGCTTCTTTGGCTATCTTTGCGTTTGATCTGCGACGAGTCGCGTCGAGTCGAGTCGAGTTGGAGTTGGAGTCGACTCGAGACGTCGACGGCTTTTGCCCCGCAAGGAATTCTTTCAATTCATTTCGTTTCCTCTTTTTGCCCCTCTCAGTTTATTTGGCAAAGATCCTTGAAGGAACAACGCGTCTGCGCATTTCAATGCTGCACGTGCAGCACAACCAAAACCAAAGTCGTTGCCTGCCTCCGCTGCCCTGCCACCCTTTCTCCCCGGGCTGCCTTTGAGCCGAGATTGAAATTTGTTGAACACCGGCGTGGCATAACCTTTTTTTTTTTCTTGGTCTTGGCCTGTGGTTTTTTCTTGCTGTTGTTGTTGTTGTATTTTTGGGTTCGACTGCGCTTCCTTTTGACGATGACGACTTTTATTAATATTTGGGGCTCGACTTGGAGCTGTGGCGTGTTGCTTCTTTGGAGCCGTCAAACAAAGCAATGCGTTTCTTGGAATTGCCCTTCTGCCGCAGCTTAGTCAGTCTTTGTCCAATGCATACCCTAGAACCACAAAACGTAGGGTATGCCTAGCTTTGAGGGAGTTACCTGGAAATGTTTGGCTTGTGGAAATTGGTATTGCAACTTTCAAAACTGCGGCAAGCCGTGTTGATAACTTTCTATGATTGCTAATAAATTGTCGTATAAAAATAGAATATTCTATTTTAATATTTCCTAACATTCATTTAGATATATTACAATTTAGACTACATATATTAAAATAAAATCGGAAAGACGAGCTTCGAAATAAATGAAAGTTTAGCTGAAGAACAGATTCAAGTATTGCTCTGTTAAACTATGAAAATGGGATGGCATATATAAGTTAATATATATATAATATAATATTACTTTAAATATATAATAAGTAAACTTGGTTAAGTTAAGATATATCTATCGAAAGAGATCAAAGATAAATCCTTTTTGACAGCAATCATTCAGATTAGAAACCTTTCTAATACTGCTAAAAACTTGTCTGTTAAGATTGGAAAACTAATGAAAGTTATGATAGCATATAGAAAAATATTACTTTAAATACAAAGTAGATTAAATTGGTTAAGATATTTATCGATTAGCAAAGATAAATCTATTTTGACAGCAAGCTCAAAAGTTGAACTGAGTTTTTAATTAGAAACGTTTCTCATATTGCTAAAAACTTGTCTGTTGGGATGACCAAAATATGCATTTCTATGATATAATACGATTAAAATAATATATATAATAATATGAAATAATACGATTAGTTTAAAGATTAAACAAGTTGAGAATTCTTGAATATTATACTTAAAATAAGCATAGCAAAATAGAGTTTGAGAGCAAACTTAAGACTTGAACTGAGATATTCCCAAAACAGGAATAAATATATATATTTTTCTTAACTCTCAACTGATTTTGCAAATATATATATGATATATATATATATATTTATATAAACTGCAGCTCATTGCATTAGTCGATCACATTGAATCGATGCGATTTCATTTGTTTAAAGCTTTGAGTTGTTTTTGTCTTTCTTTGTGAGTTGATTTTTGAAGACAAATCATGCCCCGTGGTCTGTTTTGGCTGATCGCTCTTCTCTCTTCGCTCTTCGCTCTTCGCTCTGCGCTCTTCTCTCTGCTGTGTTCTCTGTGGCTGCCACTTTTGGTTCGTTTTGGTTTTGCTTGCCACATTCATCGTCATCGTCGTCGTCGTCGTCGTCTTTGTCGCTTCGGGCCATTTGCAGCAATTCCAGGCGATTGCCAACTTTTTTCGTTAGCTCGAAATTAAGTTATAATTTTGCAATGCTCTGTTTTTTTTTTCTGCTGCTGCTTCTGCTTCTTCATCTTCATCTGCTTCTTCTCTCTTCAATGAGGCCAAGTTGGGTGGTCGTTATTTGCATTTAAATTGCAAACAAATCATGGCCTTTTGATTTATTGTGGAAAGTCCTCGCAGTCATCAATTAAATGACTTGTGGCAAAAACAGAAGCGGCTGCAAGTTGGCAAACAGTCTCCCACACACCCCCTCCACCTGCCCCTGCCCCCTGTCCCTGCCACTCTCCGTAGTGCCCCAAACCGCAACGGTAGCCTCAAAAGTGCCTCATCAAGCAGCCGTGAACCTTTCCTGTCCACATCAGCGTTGACTTATCTTTATCTTTAATTTTGATTTTTTTTAAGCGTATTTTTATTTAATTTTTTTTGTACTTTTTTTGGTTAAGCTAACAAACTTAAACGTAAGCCGGAAAATGAGGTGCGTCGCTGCGCAGATACAGATACAGATAGTGAGATGGAGATGGAGATGGAGTTGGAGATGGAGATGGAGTTGGAGATGGAGTGGGGCAGATAAGGCTGTCTCAGTGGCATGACGACAAACGACGACACATCGACAACAATCGTCTGCAAAGAATGCAACAATTCATAAAAACTGAAAATAACAACACAAAAATCACAAACAATTCTTGCTGCGGCTGCTGCTGCTGCTGCCACTTGGCAACGAACGTCACGTAGCAGTGGCATCATTAGCCACACAGCCACCAGCCACCAACCACCATCAACAGCCCAGCCACAGTCAGAGTCAGAGTCAGAGTCGAAGCTGGAGTCGGAATCGGAATCGGAGTCGGAGACACAACCAGCAACCAGCAAGCCAGGCCACAGACACACTGCTTTATCGCCTCAACTTGTTGTTGAACAAAATACACTAACAAAATGGCATTGCCAGTTCTTCGAGACGGTTTGGCAGGCAGGCGAAAGAATCAAGTTAAGTGTATAACTTACAGAAAAGAGAGAAAAGTATTTTTGTATAAACTATTTTATGTTTAAACTTTATTGGATATTTATTAAATATTATTATATTATATTATATATTATATTAATATATACTAAGAGTAATAATAAAATATAAAAGTCAGTTAAGAAGTTAATTTGTAAAGCAGAGAGAAAAGTATATTTCTGTTTTACCTAATTATTTAATTTTATTTTCTTGTGCTTTTTATAATGGTTTAAATTGAGATTAAATTAAGATTAAGAGAAAATAAATTTTAATTTTTAATTTTACCAGAATATTTGTATTAAATAATTATATATTTTTCAACGCCTCCAATAATTTAATTATTTTTATTTTTATTACAATCGAACATTTTATTAGATATTTATACAATTTTTGCTGAATCATTTTAATATTTTCCACATCAAGCATTTTTCATGTTTCCAATAAAATTCAAAATAAAATGTATTTTTATTATATTCTATTATATTACATTATATTCTATTATTATCTATTATATTCTATAATATTCTATTATATTCTATTATTTTCTATTATATTATATTATTTTATATTATATATTTCAACGCCAGAATATTTTATTAAATAAATATAAATATTTCCAATTATTTATTTTAACACTGGCTTATTTTAATAAACATTTACACAAGTTGCAGCATTTAATATTATATTTGTGTACATAGAACATATATTTATAGTATCTAAACTTCATTCTTGTAGGGTATTCAGACTTCGACTAGCTGTCGGCTTCGGAGACATTTCTTACATGTTGCTTATTTGCCGTTTGTTTGTTTGTTTGCTCAATGAGCGGCCTTTCCATTTTCCCACTCACTTTGTTTGTTGTTGCTGTTGTTGCTGTTTTTGTCTGTCGACTGTTGCTCATTAATCCCGATTCCGATCCCGGCGCAGCCGCAGTGGCTGGCTGCCCCAGCTGCACCTACTTTTTAACGCTTTTGTTTGGCCGCAATGTCGAGATCGGCACACCTGAGAGGAAATGCGTAACGCTCACTCGCTGCATCTCTCGCTGTCTCTCTCTCGCTCGCACTCCTACTCCCCTTCTTCCAGTTGCAGTAATTTCCACGAAATTAGCTGCACCTCTCTCTCTCTCTCTCTCGCTCGCACTCTATCACACTTTCCAGCGCTTTGTTAAACACCCAGCTGCACTGAGATTTTTGTCCACGTCGGCGGTCATCAGCTGAAGAAGAAGCGCAACAGCAGCAGCAGCAACAGCAGCAGCAGCAGCACACATGCGGGTTAAGGGTCTACTATTTTGAGGTTCTTTCAAGTGTGTTTCGCCCTATTGACAGGCATTCAAGTGGAATTCCCGCGCCTCTTTCCAGGCAGCATCTTTTAATTGTGCCATAATTAATGTGGGAACTGATTGGGAAATGTGCCGTTGATTGAACCATTACACGCACCCGGACTTGAACAGACATAAACAAAGACCAACAGCAGACAGCAAACAACAAACAATACCAGCAAAAGCAAAAGCAAAAGCAGAAGACGGAAATGACAATTTTTTTGAGGCCATGTTGAAATTGTCAGCAGTTTTATGTGTTGTGAAGAGTTGACGACTTTCAAACACTTGAAATGTTTGCAATGGAAATGGGCAACGAATTGGAACGAATACAGTAATATGATAGACATTTAATGGCAGAGTGCAAAGATATTCCACGCTTCAGTTCGGCAACCAAATCGAGGCGTTTCTAATGGGGCCTTTGAGTGGGCCAAAAAAAAAAAAACACTCTCTCGTTCTTAAAACGGTTTCTAAGTAACCTGACCCCAAAATATGTTCAACGCTTCAATGACTTGTATAATGTGGAAATTTAAATTTAAAAATTAATGAACGTTAAGAAACTATAATTTACAGTACTTAGAATCGTCGTATTTAATGGATAAAGAATTTCACTAATATATACAAGCATAATTTTGCACATATAAAGCAATTGTGCTATTAATTTAAGTTCATTTTGATTTAAATTCATATTTTAAGCACATTGGAGCTATGAGGTACAATTGTAACGCAACTGGTACACTTTTTATAATTGTACATAAATAGTACACGTTTATTACGCAATGGCACACATTTATTACGCAAATGGTACACATTTATTATGTAAGTGGTACATATATATTACGCAAATGGTACACGTATACATATGCTTATGGTACCAAAACGCACACACACACACATACGTGTGCTGTAAGCTTAGGGCTTTTACGTAAAATAAAGGACAAGACAAATACTTAAATGAGATCAAGATCGAGAGAGAGAGGGAGAGAGGGAGAGAGTGAGAGTGACACTTGTCACAAGAGCAACCAAATCAAAGTCAGTTGGTGTGAATCATTTCACGTGTACAGCTCGATGACAGCCAATTAACCGTTATATATACGTATACGTAGTACGCAATGAACTCGTTGTTCGTTTTACTTATGTTCTTATTTTCTCTTGTACACATTATTTACTGTTGTTGCTTAAAGCTCAGTGCAAAGAATTTTCGCGGCAAGTATAAAGAAATTTAAAATAGTTACTAAAATGCTTATAACAGGTTTTTAAATTTATCTTTTGGCGTGTGAAGTGAATGAATATTCATAATAATTTTAAATTTTAAAGAAAGCATCAGCTGCTCTTTAAGTTCCTTCTGTAAGAAAGTTTAAGTGAAATAATTTATTTTATAGCTGTGAGAGAGGATTCTTATATTGCTGCTGCTGTTGTTGTTGAGATTTCTCTTGAAGCAATTAATTCTCTTATACACAGATACATAAAAAGTCCCACCTTTAAAAATCAGTTTCCTATAACCTCGAAATGAAATATAATCGCAGACTAAGAGGAATGAAGCATATTTAGTCATAAAATATTATTAATTATGTTGACTTTTTTAAGCTGCTTGTCTCGCGTCTGGACAGATAAAGTTTTTGTTTATTTTTTGTGTTTTTTTTTCGTATTTATTTCCAAGTAATGCCAGCGTCACGATGCAATTATAATCCCTAGAACATGAACACGGACAGCTGACAACTCAATTTTTGACTGTTTGCTTGTTATGGTTTATAGAACCAGATGCAGATGCAGGCGCAGACGCAGACTGAACCCAACCCACCCAGACGCTAATCCGTTAACAGGCAGCTCGCTTTGGACTCTTTGGTCGGTCGGTCAGTCAGTCAGTCAGTCAATCATTTGGCACATTTAATCCACGCGTCAACAGGCGACTCCAAAATTGTTGTTGTTGTTGTTGTTATTCTTGCTGTTGCCTGTGCGCATAGTTTAGGCCAGATAAATCTCAAGTTAAATGGCCAAAAGTCAAAATAAATTAAGCCCACATGCAGCCAAAACAAAAAAAAAAACAAAAAACAAACAGAAAAAGGCAAAAAAAAACCGTTGACGGCGACAGTCACCAAGAAACAAACGTCACACCCTTTTGGCCAGGCAGGCATTTGACCCACCACACACACAGAGAAACCTGGCCCAAACCCAAACCCAAACCCAAACCCAGCCACAAAATCAAATTCGAATTCAAAAATTGGCGTCCGCAAAACGACGCCCACATGCAGATGCCTGCCTATCTCTGTCTGCCTCTCTGCCTGCCACACAATGTGTGGAGACACAATGGGGCACGGCACGGTTAGCGGTGTCTGTGTGTGTCTTTCTGTCTGTGTGTGTGTGTTTCCAGTGCAGATTTGTCACCAGCTCGTTTTCCAGCGCCGGCGTCGAAACAGTTGACGAAATGACTGCAAATTCAAATGGGGGGCGCACAAATAAAACAAATAAATAAATATATATATATATACATATATATATATATTGAACAGCAGCAGCAGCAGAATTTGAATTGCAACTGGAACACAATCACTGCTCATGTTTTGCTTGCTGCTTTGCCCTCGAAAATGTCAACGCCCTATTGGAATGTTTGCCCGTTTATTGCTTTCCAGTCTCACCTCCTCAAAGCTTTCTTGCTCGTGTGCATGTGTCAGTGTGTCTGTGTGTGTGTGTGACATACTTTTACTCCTGAACACATTTAATTATTCAGATTGAGACATTTCGTTGTATGTGTGTGTGTGTGTGTGTGTGTGTGCAAGTTGAAATAAAACTGTTTGTTTTGCATTTCGCATTTTGCACGCGCTTTGCGATCGGCAAATTTTTCATTTCAGCGAGCAGCGAGCAGCGACGCAACGTCAGCGTCTGTCGCCCAATTATTTGGAACTCCCCCAATCCCCCTCGCTATATTTTGGCTGACATTTGAGTTCAAACACCTGCAATGTACTCGCTCTCTCTCGCTCGCTCGCACTCCCGCTCGCAGTCAGAGTTTGACTTGCATTTATTTTTTTATGCAGCGAACGTTGCGCTAATTTGAGTAAATTTTTTAATTTATAACCATTGCGGTTGCAGGTTATAAATTTAACTTAATAGACTTTAATTGCCAACAGCCAACAGGCTGGCGATGTCAGCGTCAGCATCAGCAGCGGCAGCGGCACCTGTGCCTGCGTCAGCGTCAGCGCCCCCTTCCAGTCCAACATGCAAAGTCTAGGCCTAAGCTTGGAAGGCATCAGCTTCGAATATACAGTGTGCGCTAGATATGTGAAACCATTCGTTTTCGTAGGAATTGTATTTCAGCTTAATAAAATAAAATAAATAACTAAAAAATATAAAGTTGTATGCAAATTCTATTTAGCAATCGAGTACTGTATTATATTTTTATCGGCGAAAATAGACATCTATGATTATTATGTTACAAATATTTTTTAAAAAATTGCAAGCTATTTATTTATATTATTATATTATTTTTAGTCATATATATTATTTATATTTAGCGAACGAGCACTGTATACTAAAAATGGTGTGTAAACTTGGCAAATCACAAGATCAACAGATAAACAACAAAAAATTCCCATGCTGACCGAGCAACCGAAAAGCAGCCAGCAAAATGAAAATGACGTTAACGTTAAGTTTGATCAGGTGCGCATACAAATCTTGCGGCAACTTTTAGTTAAGCAAAACAACAACGAAGAAGGAGAAGAAAACGACGACAGAGTAAGCAAAAGTTAATGAGAAAGTCAAATAAACGAAACAAATAACATGCAAAGTGCCTGGCTGTAAGTGTGTTTGTGCGTGAGTGTGAGCGATAAAGCACTATTGCGGGGGCGACGGCAAGAAAGAGAGCCAGCTGCGCCGGCGTATTCTGTAAAGCTTTTTGCGAACAACAACAACAACTGCTTTCATAGAAGCGATGCTCAACACATGATGATTAAGTGAGCAGAGGCAGAAGCAGCGGCAGCGGCAGAGGCAGAGAGGCTGCACAAGTGGCCTGGCCTGGCCCTGGTGTAAAAGTCGCTGGCAGCATTGCAACAAACATTGCAAAGTTCAACAGCTGAAAAGCAAACTGCTGCAGCTGTGTCAATAACGAATCTTCAATATCAACAACAGCTAAATTCGAAGTCGAAGTCGAATTCGATGTCGAAGGCGCAGTCGAAGTTGAAGCGTCGCTGCTGTTATTATTGAACTGCGTCTGGGCAAACTGAAACCGAAAGTGGCGCTTACAAGTGCAGCGACGGCGACTGCAGCTGATAAACAAGAGCAGCACCAGAAAAACAGCAACAACAACATCAAACAGTAATCTTAATGCAGCGACTGAGCCAGATTGCGGTGTCTGTGTGCGTGTGTGTGTGTGCGTGAGTGATCGGAAGCTTTTTGGGTGGCCCTTGCAGTTATGTGTGTGTGTGTATGACTCAAGCAGCGCTTATCGCTGGACTTCTTCAGGCGTGGTCTCGGGTTGGTCTGGCTGCACTCAACTTGAAAGCTCATCGGCACGTTTTATCTTCATAAGTAAACCGAGGAAGATAAGCACAAAGATGGAGAAAGCTCAGACTTAATGCGGTTTTGCATTTGCAAGCGTTTTTTGCTCAAACTTGATTTCATTGATAAAAATTGAAGACTTAATTTTTGGGGTAAATGAGTCATAAGCTGAAAATGATATTCGTAGTCGTGCAGAAATAAATAATAAAAAAGTGTAAAAATTGACTTCACCCAAAAATCATAAATTCTGGATATTTGAATTTTAAAGCCAGGTGTTAGCATAAATAAGATTTAAAGATAAGGTTTGGTCACCGGGCATTTTCAAAGTTCATTCTTGAATTTATATTATAATTTATGTTCTTCAACAGCTGAAAGCTTAAGTTCTTTTTTTATATGGCCAATGAGTCTTCATCCTATTATTCATTTTGATTTTTATTACGAAATTATTCAGCCTATTGTGGCGCTTGCGGGCATTTATTTATTCTGTAAACAACAGAAGTAACTTTTGGGCGAATTACACTTTGAGAGACTCGCTCTGAGCCACTCTAAAGCGACTTGTGAGTTTTGTTTGTATTTAATATTAATAAAAATAGTTCACTTTTGTACCATATTAAGTATTTCCTCGAATCGCGTCAATTTGCTTGATTTTTTTTATTTTCATCTTTTTTTTTTGTTATTGGCGCCAAGCTTTGTCGTCTGGAGCAGCTCTCAAAGTCTTAATCTGATTTGCTTGTGCGCCCGATTCGATTTCGTTCAGTTTTACAGTTACAGTTGACACTGGACTCTATCACTATCTCTCTCTCTCTCTCTCTCTCTCTATTTGGAACATTAAACGCATAAAATTGTTGTTTATTTTGATTAGTTTTAGCTTGTAAAGTGCTTAAGGTCGCCACGACAGGCGCCCATCTCGATTGCTTAACATTCATTACACCATTAATTTGAATCTGGAAATATTTACTGTTATTCTGTCTGTCTGTGTCTATCGTCGCTTTTCATAATTTATAATTATTGTACAACATGACATGACATGTGAATTTGCCTTGTTCGCTTCGCAAAGTTTTTGCCAATTGCAAAAATCATTTTTCCAACATTAAGTTATTATTATTAATGTCATACAATGGTCATTTGTCACGGCTGTTGTTGTAGTTGTTGTTGCTGCTGCTGTGCCTTATGGCCATTGCATTGCATTTTATTTTTATTCAGTTAGAAACGATTATGGCAATAACAACAACAAGAAAAACATCAATTACGATTGCACTAACAGCAACAACAACAACAACAACAATAGCAGTAAATAGTCGCAACGCTTTATGCCCAACGTAATTAGCGCAATTTGCATTTCCTGACTGACTCCCGCCGAGGTTGATTTCTCGGTAATCGCAGTAAATACTGAGTACTCGTAACTCTTTACTCTTTACTCTTTACTGTTTACCGGTACTCGGTACGCGAGAATTTGAGCTTTACTTATTGCTATGTGTTTTTTCCCCATTGTTTCGCTGCTGCATTTTGCAATTCATTTGAAATCGAATTGTAACTGTTTTAATTTTTTCTTCTTCTTTTTGTTGCTGTTGTTTTCTTTGCGGTTTTGTTTTGCTTAAGGCGGGTCAAGCACCGTGCCAATTGGAGCTGAGATCTGATTGTTACGTTAACGTTAAAGCTGTCGTTGCCATTTTAACGGGCTTTTCGTAATCGCGACACGATTCGATTGCACCTGTTCTCGCATCGAAAGTGAAAAGCATAAAATTTACATTATTTACACATTGACTACAAACACTGTGTGGGCCATTGAAAGTAAAACTGTTAAGCTGCTAAGCAATTTTCACTTTTCATTAGCTAATACATATTAATAATAATGCATATTTTGATTTAATATGCCACTATTTGTATTTAAAGGCTGTTTAAACGCTCAATTTTATATTTAATAAAGCTTCTCAATTTCAACATTACTTTTCTTATCAGAATATTTACTGACCAGCCGAATTTACAGCAGCCGAAATATATTTCAAATGTCACACACACACACACAAGCGCACGTAACGAACGAAAATTCAGAGAGAGAGCAGCGAAGAGTGAGAGAGAGCGCGCGCGAGAGAGAGAGAGAGCGTTTCAGAGAGAGCGCAAGCACAGAAATATTCTCTCTGTGTGTGCGAATATTCTAGTTCTCAACGTCGGCCAGCTTTACATGCGCATTTGGCAGCCCTCGACCAACAGCTCCAGTGGCGCAATTGGTTAGCGCACGGTACTTATAATCAGTACTCTGTGTATGAGCTATGCCGGGGTTGTGAGTTCGAGCCTCACCTGGAGCAGGTCTTGTCGACAATTTTTTCGTATTTTTTTTCAATTAATTTTCCATTGTTTTGCTTATTTCAGCAATTTTCACGTTTCTAGCTTGAAAATTGCGACCAGTAGAAAGGTTTGAATATTGCAAGAAATAATTGTTTTTATACTGTTTTTTTTTTGTTTTGATTGCATTTTTGTGTAGTTTAGCAGTGGATGCTTTGCTGATGGCCAAATTGTGGTTTATTTACGGGTTTGCTTTGAAATGTTATTAATTATAACTTGAAATTTGTTTTTACATATAATTATAATATTTTGTACTTGTACGTTGGGCATGGGTTAAGAGTTTCTATATCCATAACTTTTACAAAACTTAAGCGATATTAAAAACCATGTTTTTTTTATCATGATATGAACTCTAGATTAATACTCTATTTTAAGTCTTAAGCGGGGATTCGTCAACAATTAATTCCTATTTAATTATTCATTACTTTTTTAGCCCTCTTCATTTTAGACACTTATAAGTCCAAAGAGCTCTAAGCACTTCAGCAGTCAGTGTTGAAGGCAACTTTTTGTTTTAATAAAGAATACAGTGAGATTCTGACATTGTGCACACACACATCTTGTGCCGGGAAAATTGCTTATAAACATTTCACATATCTGTCAAAAATTGATACACCCAAAGTAGAGAAAAAAAAACAGAAAACGTGAAGGCAAACACAAATCAACATGGAAATCAATTGAGCACATGGCCAGATGATGAGGAGATGTGTGCCGACAACGAACGATGGCCAGATTTCTCCCGAATCGTTCCCGATGATTCCCTGGTGGCAGCTTCAAGCAGCTGTGCTTGAGGCTGAACATGCCACCCAAACAAATCGAGTGGCAGAGTGGGCAAAGTATGTTTAAAAATTCAACAACAACATCAACACACACAGGGCTCACTCGCTCTATCTGCGAGGGAGCCCCGAAGTGGGCAACAGGCAACCGGCAACAGGCAACTCAAACAACAAGTTAATCATATGACGATGGAGGCAACCAGCAACCGGCAACCGGCAAGCAGCAAGCAGCAAGAGGCAACAAGCAACCAGCAACCAGCACACTTTCAGCTCAGTTCACTTCAAAACCAAATATGTATTCTCAATAAAGATTTGAGGTGCGGGCGCTGAAGCGTCAAAATCTTCCATTAATCAATACGCTAAATTCAACAATATCCGCTTCACCTCACTCAGAGAAAATAAATACAGACTTCTTCGTAGATCGAAAGAGATTAAAAAAAAACAGTCAAGTTCCCAAATAAGATCTTGTTTAAGCAAAGTATTATACTATATGATTATATATGTGATTATAGATTATATGGTGTTTATTTAAAGTAAAGTTAAAGTTTTTAAATAAAAAGTTATATTAAAGAAAATAAATTTAGACTTTTTCGTAGATCGAAATAAATTTAATGAGTAAAATTAACACTGATTATTTTATAGAAAAACAGTAAATTTCCCAAATCAGATTTTGTTTAAATAATGTTTTAGTTTTTAAGTTAGTTTGTGAATAAAAATTGATATTAAAGAAAATAAATTTATATTTTCAAAAGTGCTGGAAACTCTTGGTTGCTTAATTTAAGTACTTAAAATACTTAAATCAATACTGATAAAAACCGAAAATTGAATTAAATCGATATAAATCGAGCATTTCGATTTTTAAAAATTTTACACAAATTTTAAGCACAAAATTGATGGAAATAAATATTTAGTGCTTGATTCAAGTATTTCTATGTTCTAACTGAACATTAAAGATCGATTTCTGTTAATGACTTAAAACTATTTGAGCTTATTCAAGCACAAGTTGTATTTACAAATCAACACCAACTTTTCTGCGAGTGTAGAAATTATGAATAGATCGCGGTGCTGAAGAGTTAGTCAGTTGCCAGGCAATCGATGAAAATACAAATACAACAAATCGAAACGCCAAACAGATGCGTTTTGCCGCAAGAAGAAGGTGTTGAAAATGAGGCAGAGTTGTTGAGCTGGGGAGTTGCCACAGCTGTGGGCGTTGTGGCATGGTGGAGTGGCGGCTGCTGCTGCTGCTGCCTCCCACTGCATTGTTGTTTGAAGTCTAAACTCAATAAAAATGAGGCAAGAGAGAGAGAGAGAGAGAGAGAGAGAGAGAGAGAGAGAGAGAAGAGAACAGAGAGAACAACAAGCGTGGCCAATAAAATGTTTGCAGACACATTCAACTCAAAAATTATTGTTTACAGAGCAAAGACGAACTTTCAACACTTGGCATATTTTGCGCTGTGGCAGCAACAGCAGCAGCTGCTGCAACATCATCGATCGATCTTTGATGGTGGTCCACAACACACACACACACATGCCTGTGTGGGCGCGCATGCGATGCCAGCTTCGATCTTGCCCCAAGGGGGCAAGCTGGCCGGCAACGTGATGGGCAGTGGCGTGCGGAATTTTAAACAAATATTTAGCCAAGCAAAAAGTTGCAGGGCATCATCAGCAGACCCATCAACATCAACATCATCATCATCATCAACATCATCATCATCATCATCATGCTGCGATTGGCATTCATTATGTGTTTACAGCTGCAATATTTGGGGCAACATTTATGCAAAATAAACAACACAGCTCTGCTGCTCTCTCTCTCTCTCTCTCTCTCTCGCTCTCTCTCTCACTCTCTTGCCACGCTCATCCTGTTTGCCCAACTCCTACAGCTTCTCGCCACTCCCCACTCCCCTCTCTCCACCGTTGCAAGCTTTCGTTATGCTGTGCTTCGAGGGCCGCAATTGATTTGGAACAGACCACCCAACATATCAGCTCACACGTACCGGAACGAGCCATAGCTGCCCCAAACCCCTCCCCTTGCGACTTGCAGCTGCAACACCTCCTCCTGCTCGCAACATGATCTTCGCCCCGCCGCGAACTCATCCACACTGAGCAAATAAATACTATCATTTAATAATATTTAGCAAATAGAAAAGGTTTCTTTTTTTTTTTAAATCATTTCTCAATTTATGAAATCAATTTCTTTAAATCTTTAAAACTGTAGATTCAAGCCAAGTTTAAGTTCGTTTTTTTTGTAGAATTAAAAAAGTTCTAATCATTTACAGGGATTGTAGAAACGCTTTGTAGAATTGGCTATGTAAATCATATCTTATCTTAACTGATTTTCCTAAAAACATAAATAAATTTCTTTTATTTAATGATTTAAACACTTTTAGTGGGTTGATCAATCTTTATTTATATTTATTTTCTACGCTGCTATTTGGGGAAATACCAAATGAACATTTGTTGTTCTCAGTGTGCTGTATAATCAAAGTTTTGCCTGTCTGACACTCATGTTGCCAGCTTGTTCTGTTTCTGTTTCTTGTTCCTTATGTTGCACGGTTTTTTTCCTTCGTTTTTTGTTGTTGTTGTTGTTGTTGTTATGTTTATTTATGAGCTGTCCGTCCCGTTTCCAGCTCGATTGCTGCGTGGGCTCACCAAAAAAACGAAGAACGAAGAAGAAGAAGCAGAAGCAGAAGTGAAGTGAGAATTAGGCCAATTAGTAGTATTAGTTCTTCCTCACTCGCTCCCTCTCCCTCCCCCTCTCTCTATCTATCTCTCTCTCTCTCTCTCTCACTCGCTCAGTGGGTTTCTGGCCAAGATCGGCGGCGTGTTTGTGTCTTTTAACACTAATTGCAATGTGGTTTGGTGCAACATTTTCAAGTGGTGGCACCACAAATGAACTGAGGTGTTTTTTTTTTTTTTTTTTTTTTTGTGTTCTCTGTAAAAGTGTGAAAACTGGCAACACATAAAACTGATAAAGGTTTATCAGCCGAATGACTTTATTATGACACTTTATACAAAAATATTTCGTTTTAACTTGAATTTATTTCGTATATTAATTGCTCAACACATTCAAAGAAAAAACACTTGCTTTTCAACTGGATTCTCGTTCTTAATACGCTTTTAATTTAAATTTTGTACTCATTTTAATTAGGCATGGGAATTTCATGCATTAATTTTATTTCTGAGCGATAAAAAGCTAAAATAAAATGACAATTTAAATGCCTGTCGACTCATTTGTCGTTTCATAATTTATATCTTTTTTTTGCAAATAACTAAGAATAAAAAATGTAATTTAAAAGTACATTTTCTATAAGAAAGTTTGCTTTGTATTTATACAATTTTTATTACACAACTAGTTACAAATATTCTGCTTTCAGCTCACAGTTAAAGAATTTAATTTAGTATATTATATATTCTTTTAAGTACATATATACAGCTTTAAATGATTTTTAACACGTAGTCGGCACGTGTGAATTTTTCTTGCTGTAATAATAAACATTTTTATTGTTCAAAAAACTAGTATTTCAAGTTGACAAACTTACCTAGAAGATGGTATTTTGTAATTTTATAAATATATATATGTATATATATATACTCTTGATCAGTATAATTAGCCGAGTCGATATAGTCGTGTTCCACTGCCAATTTTGAACTATCTTTTAAAGCTAACTGTTGAAATTATTATTTTAGTTGGGCAACAAATTTCCCCAACTCTTTCAACAGTTTTGAGCAACAGGTGTCGCTCTGAGCAGACGTGTCTGGCAATGATGTTGATGATGATGTGGATGATAGCCCTGCCCAACATAGCCTTGACGAATCTGTATACATAACTAAATATACATGCAAGCATATACTACACACACACACACATACAGACACATATATATATATATATATATATATATATGTAATACTATGTATGCGATTGTCACACAGCATTAGCATTTAGCTGGCGACGGCGACAATGCCAAAGTCACGCCCAGGTAGATCTCGATCTCACTTTGCTGCTCGACTGGAGATCACAGATTGCCGAACCGCATGTAACACCTTTGTCTACCCTCTCGCTCTCTCTCTCTCCCTCTGCTTCGCTCCCCTTGCAAAAGTCGGCATCAATCTGCGATTGACGCATGCGCTTACGTCAATTTGCTAGGCGACGTTGTCGAATTCGAACTCGAACTCGAACTAGACATGTCAATGCTGCTTAATTACATGCAATGGCAACACCAGCCAACAAAAGACAACAAAAAAAGCAACAACAACAACTGTTGCTGATTACGGTAGCTGCACACACACACACGCACACACACACACACTAAAAAAAAGACGGCAAACCACAAAAGTTCACAAAGTGCACGCAACACATCGTCGACTGCAATTCCGAAACTAAATTTTGAGAACGAGTGCGAAAACCAATTCGAATACGTGCTCGAGTGCGAGCGGGATAGAGAGAGAGAGGGAGCGTTTGAGAGAGGGAGAAAGAGTGATCGTTGCGTTTGTTTTGTAACATAGTGCAAAACGTGCCGCTGACAAAGCCGAAATGCGGTAGCTACAACAACAACAACAACAACATAGCGCAATGTGCCATTGTTAATTGCATGACATAATCCACAGTTAATTCAAAAACGAAAACTCAATCGAAAAGCAAAGCAAAAGCACAGCAACTAGAAAGAAAACCAAAATAAAATTACAAAAACATCGACGATTGAATGCTCTTTTTTGGGTGGTTAGGATTTAATATACAAATATTTGAGTTGTTTGAATATATGAATTATATTCAGCAGTGCTAATTATTTATAGCTTATATTAAATTATATTTAAATAGAGTTGTAAATATTATTATAATAATTCTATAATATATAGCAGAGGCAGATAAAGTTTATATCATTTTATTTCCGGTAGAAACAAAAGACACAATTGTAAAGATATAATCTAAAAATTGCCATATAATAAACCCTGACATTTTATTTATGAACTGTGAAAATTTCATTAAGATCGAATAAGAAACATAGATTATATTAACCAAAACATTTACGTATTTGACGACTTGCTTTTAATAATAATATTGCAATTTTTAGCTTATTAGAAAATGTTGCAAAATATATATTTATTTTTAAAGTAGTTTAAATAGTTAATTTAATATATCTTTATATATATATATACTTATGTATTTCAACTGATTAATATTATAATACTTTTTTTCAGCTCGTTGCAAGTTGGATGACAATCTCTCAGATGCCCCGCGTCATACACTGCGTATAAAAATCAAAGCCGACAAATTGTGGTAAGTGGCCAAAAACAAATAAAAGACAACAACAACAAATAGCCGCTTTTAATAGCTGTCTGCATTTATGTCTGGTGTCTTTTAATTGCTTAACTATGCCCAGCGGCCAATTGTTAATAACAATTAGAAAATTTGCATTTGAATGCCCGAGGCGCTGCTCCAAACAGATCGTCAGATCAAGATCTATGTCCAGATCGAAAGATAGCGACCACAATCGGCTAATTTGAGTGACTCGCGTATTCGCGACTCAAGCTCGAACTGGATCTCGATCTCGATCTGGATCTGGATCTGGATCTGTGAGTGGCGATCAACAACGCTGGCAGCGCTGGCAACGCTGGTGGCCAATTGGTGGCGACTGCTGGCCAACTGGACACTCGACGAATGCTCGGGGGACGTTTGACAGACAACTTTGTCAGTGGGTTGTTGTGTTTCCTCTGTTTTTTATTTGTTTTTTTTTTTGTTTTTCGCCCGTTTCTTTTTCATTATTGTGGCAGTTGTATCTTTGTCTCGGTCTCAATTTAGCCACACGTCGCGTTTCAATTACGAGTAGCCAGCAAGCCGCAATATTCATATTTTATACACATATATATATATATATATGTATTTGTACACTCAGAAATGATATATAGAAAAATGTCGTACTTGAATCATGTCTGAGCATTGTCAAAATCCAATCAAGTTTGACAAATCCCGACCAAAAAAGTAAATTCGCATTTCAACAAGGTTTCTCAACTTTGAAGATATTCGTTTGCTTTGGCTTGTTTCTCATTTTAAAACAGTTCTTAAAACAGGTGTAAATATTTCTTAAGTCAATCAATTAACTGCTTACAGTAAACTACTTAGTTTTTAGCTAATATTTGAAAACTGGTTGAAATGAAAGAAATACATTTATCTCTTATTGGAAGTTAAATCAATACCAAATCTTTAGTGTTTAATTATCTGATTTTAAAGGTATGTTTTTTGGGATATTACGATTTTTCTTAACTTCTAACATTTATATATTTTATATATTTGAAGAGAAGAAATTGTTTGCTTAGTTTGTTTATTAATTATTAATATAAACAAATCTTTTGCTGTCTTTAGAAGTTTTTTATTTCCCTGTTTCGATATATTTTTTGGAAACCCGACCGGGTTGGTCTTCAGGCGAATATTCGAATCGTTCGAATCGAATTCGTTGCTTAGTTTCGATTATTTTGTTCATTTTAGTAGCAAGAAATAAATATTAAATTTTCATTTGAAGTATTAAAGTACCTAAAACTATTCTGCATTCCTTTGCGAATAGTACTTTTCTCTCAGTGTGCGTATGTGCATAAATAGTGCACATACATATAGACATTGATGTACGTGAATTTAGTGCTCGAGACCACAGCTGACAAATGCCATATATAAACAAATAAAACGCGCTCGATTTCATTAGCACGCCAAAAACGGCCAGCTGTGAAAATTGGAGCACAGCAAATGTCTGATGATGATGATCATGATGACGATGATGATGACGATGATGATCATGTTTATAGATGCTGATAATTAAGATGAGATGCGGATGTGGCTGCCAACCCCAACCCCAATCCCAGCCCGATCCCCTGCACAATTGAGCGTGCAGCCAGCTCGCTGACCATTTGTGGCATTTATTATGATGGACTTTTACATTTGAGAGCTCTCTGTTTGCACAGATGTTCATTATACAAAAAAAAAAACAGAAAAACAGAAAAAAAAAACAGAAAAAGCAAAAGAAACACAAAATTTAACGTTACGTAAAAGTTTGACAAACTGAAATGTTATTTTCATTGAAATTCATTGAATGGAAATTTCATTGAGTGACGAGAGGCGAGAACAGAGATCTCTGCTCAAGATCATAATTGTTGTCTGTTGCATGTAGCGTGTTGCCTGTTGCAGTTGCAGTTTGCTGCCAGTAGGTGGCGCTGCTAAAGACACACACACACACACACACACGAAAGCTTAAACATTGATTGATGCTTTTTAGCTGCAGCTGTGCAACTGTGCAACTGTGCAACTGTTCAACTGTGCAGTAAGTAGGTTGCCCCACTGTCGTTTATGATGATGTTGTTGTTATTGTTGCCGTTGCTGTTGACGTTGATGCACCACAGTCATCGTCACCGTCACCGTCACCGTCACCGTCACAGTCACAGTTGTTCCCCCTGCAAGCCAAAAAACTGACAGCCAGCCGCCAATCTTGGCTGGCTATTAACTGCAGTTTTCTGTCGGCTGGCCAACATATGGATGGATCTATGGATTCCGTTGCTGCTGCTACTGCTGCTGCTGCTTGCCACACAGTTCACTTTGATCATATCGCTCGGTGTTCGGTCCGCTCGGCATTCGTCGTCGTCGTCGTCGTCGGCACCGGTTGTTTGCTTTGGCACCGGCCACTGGGTCACTTGACAGCCCAGCCACCATGGGCGTCACTCGGGCAATTAGTGCACATAAAAACAAATCAAAATCAAAAACAAAACAAAGCAACAAACTTGGTGAGCTAGATACTTTACTGGGTCATAAACCCCACGGGTCAAGTGAGACGCAGACAAGATTTGAGTAATGCGAATTGAAGGTTGCAAAGCGCTTGGAGATGTTTTTACAACAAGAAGCTGTTGCAACGATCTCCACGAAAGCTTAGTTTAATGCTTAAAATCATAGTAATTTGAATTACTCCCAAGGCGACGACAGGCTTCTCTTATCAGATTCAGCTATTCAATATTTAGCAGCTGAGAATTGAGAGCAGAGTGCAAACCCGTATCGAAAACACAACTTTACCGATTGAAGTTAAGAGAAGTGTTTAGCAACAGTTACAGAAACCGCTATTCCTAGTTCATAATAGTTAGAACTAAAGTATAATTATCTTTCTGTGGTTCAAATAGAATCATAATAAACTAAGAACCGCAAAAAATGATGAACCAATACATAACTTGACTCACTTTACAAACTGGAACCTGAACCGAGGTACGGTTTGGTTTGACACCCTCTTAACTCAAGAGCATAGTTATATTCCTCAGTGTATTCACTCCATTCTAAAGTCTTTTTAAATACCATTTACCAATCCAATCTCCAACTTCATCTACATTCTCCATGGATATATTTCCCACACTAAGCCGAAGTTTTGTTGGCACAATTTCTACTACCACAAAACTCACACAATTTCTAAGCCCTCCCCAATCTTTCGCTTACCCAAGCGTAACCCATCTAATCCCAGCAAATCCAAGCAAATCCCATAGGTAATTCCAGATCAACCCATTGTACACATCGCCTTGGACATGTTGCGTTTTGAAAGCGTTCAGCTCAAAAATATACAAAATGTATTTGTTTTCGATGCCCAACCTGCTCCTCACTGAGGAGCACCCAAAAACGCAAAAAAAATCTTACAACATTTGTTGGAAAATTGGCAATGCATCTTATTTAGTTGACCCATTGAGTAAATTTATAATACAGCAGCGAACAATTTGGCAATTTGGCAATTTGGCAGGCACTCAAGAACGCATCCGTGAATGTTTACGCTAATAGCGGACACGTACGGCATACACAAGCGACACGTGTTAACTTTTGACGTCAACCCTTTTGCACTCCATGCACCTCTGCCCACTCCAACCCCCTCCCCCTGCCCCTTGAGCACTCTAAGAGCCATTAAGGAGCGGCTCAAAAATGCGCACATGCCGTATGAAAAATTTAATAACTTTTTTCAACAGTAGCACGTACCATGACTCACACACACACACACACACACACACACACACACACACACACACACACACACACACACACACACACACACACACACACAGATACACACTACACACACACAGATACACACTCACACACACACACAGATACACCCACGAAAGCAATCATGACATGTGGCTGAGACTGCAGAAAAGCGAAGCTGATGCTGAGCAGGAGACGGAAACGGCGTCGTGGATACGCTTGTGGCAGAGACGAAGACTGAGACTGCGACTGCGACTGAGACTGAGACTGCGACTGAGACTGTGGCTGTGGCTGTGCTTGTGCCGCGCCTGTTGGGGCACACAGGCCACATGCCAAAAGCGCAGCCAAGCACTTGAGAAACTGCCAGTCCAGCAGCAATGGCGATGGCCAGTAGGTATACAGACGAAGATACCCTGTGATCAGCTCAAAGCTGCACATATTGAAAGCTGCGCTATTTGAAAAAATATGTTTGCATATAACATTCAAATAGGTAAATCTTCAGATTATATATACCAAAAAAGAAGAAGAAAATATTGCACAAAACTTAGCTAGTCGATTTACAATTAAAGTCAGCCCGAAAAGCTGAAAAATAATAAAAAAATACTTTAAAACTTGCTGTACAAATATGCTCATCCTGAAAACATTTCTAAATTAAACAATAAGTTTCTTAAAAGCTGCTGATTTTATACATCCAGAGAAAAATATAGCTTGATGGAACTCTAAAAGTCGCTTAAAAGTTGAAGTAAGCCTGAAAAACTAAAATATATTCTTGGTTTTCTTGAAAATATGTCTAAGTTAAGAATTTGCTTAAAAGTTGAGTTAAAATTCCCAAAAATATCTTAGTTAGACAAACTGATTTGCCTACAAATCAGAATACTTCAAATAATATAGAAACCTAATCAAATATTTTCCAAGTAAAATCTTTAAATCAAAAAATAAGTAACTTAGACAGATAAGCATATCTATAAAGACTGAGCTGATCAGGAATAATTACAAAATATTCCATAAGCTTTGAATATGACTCTCGCTGCAGCAACTTTATCATACCCAATTCGATGCATTTTTAATGGGTATCTGGTATAATAAGCAAGCGGCAAGCAGCAGCCATCTGTCATAATCGTCAGGCGGACTCGCATCAAATTGTAACCTAATAATTCCCCATGGCCGCCCAGATGTTGCCCTGGTTGCCACCGTTGTTGCCCGTTCTTGTTGTTCTTGTTCTTGTTGTTGTTGTTGTTGCCTGTTGCACTGTTGCGTCGGCAACTCAATTAGTGCATGTCTTAAATTACGCATACGCCGCGTGTGCAACCTCGCAACACAATGCGACATATGGCAGACATGTTAAGAGCGCGTCGGAGAGGATTTGGGGGGGGGGGGGGGGGGGGGTTGCGGAGAAGGCTGTCTGCCGAAAAAACGGCCAACCCCTAAAAGCAAAAAAATTGCGCCTCATTTATGAATTATGCATCATGGCCAAGATGTGTGGGGCGAGTTGAGTTGAGTGCATGAAGAGATGAAGAGATTTCCCCGCGGACTTTTGAATGCTGAAACGTGTTTGCCATCAGTTAAGGAGCTGGGAGTGATTGCTCTAACCGAGTGTTATAATATATATTCCGTTCCGTTTCGAGGGGTTGAATAATAGATAAAACACTGATAAAGTTGTTCGAGTTGGTTATTTTGTTCCCCATTCACCCTTAAACTCTGCCCGATTGCTTTTGCACGTGTCTTAATTGTTTTGTTTATCAATCAAATCAACGAAAAATTTTCCATATTTTGCTTAAATATTTTTTATTTATAGTGATTGTTGCTGTTGCTGTTGCTGCTGTTGTTGTTGTTGTTGTTGTCGTTTTCATTGTTGCTTTTCTTTAAGTAGCTTGGCAAAACAAAAAATTAAAAATCCATTTCGACTTGTTGTTGTTGTTGTTGTGCAAGTCTCGGCAAACGGCAAACGGCATTGCAATGTCATCTCTGTTTGTCTGTCTAACTGTCAGTCAGTCAGTCAGTCAGTCAATCAGGCAGTCAGTCCGCCAGTCAGTCAATAATTGTGGCACACACCTGCCGCCAGTCGACTTTGTTGTTCTCATTGCTGTTGTTGTTGTCGCTTCTCGTTTGTTGTCTCATTGCATCAACCCACGCCCCAAAACTACAACGAGACTCGTCTCTGTCTGCCCTCTCCCTCTCTCCCCCTCTCCCCTCTCTCCCCCTCTCTCTCGCTCTCTGTCAGCTGCTTGTTTGAGCGGCGGCATCGCATTGCGGAAAACTGCATCGCACGTTCGCGTTTTGTATTTATGTTGCTGTTTTTTTGAAGGTTGCCTTCGCGAAACATCGCTTTTCATTTCAACTGTTTGCTTGTTTGTTTATTGGCTTTCAGCTTTTGTTTATTTATGTGAACAAGTCGTCTTTGACAGCGGTCAGCGGAAGATTAAGTAACTGCCCAAAAACCTTGACCAAGCCGCGAACTCTTCTTTCATTTTCATCACAATAGATTTGCAATTTATAGCGAAAAGTCTTTGCTGATTTTCAGCTACCATTAACTGGTCAAAACTAAACCGTTTTTCAGCGCTTTTCGGTCATAATTTGACTTGCAGTTGAAAACTACATTCAAAGTTTTGGAAGCAACTCAAACTCGATTTCCATGTGGAAATTAGACTCGTGAAAAGCGATTTTTGTATCTGTTCAAATCAAAATTTTTCAAATCTAGAGATTTTTAATTATGGCTTAAACTCCGTATTAAAGCCATATTCAAAGTGAACAACGCGTGTCAAAATTATGCCTTAAAAACGTGGTCAAAACTTTGCACAACTTGGCACAAACTTTGCTCAAAACTTAAACGATTTTCAAAAAAACCAGTGCAATACGAGAATAATTCCCACATTTAAATTAGAAAATTGCGATTTTTGTCAAATTCATGTTCAAATTTTAGGTGAAAAAATCAATCAGCTGAGTAAATCATACATTAAATAAACAGTTTCTCTTGAGCAATTTAGCCAACTTGGCCGCCCACACGTCAAAAACTGAATTACTATCAAAGGTTTTGCGTGGCAAGTGTGTTGCTTAATTGGCTGCCCGCCCATTGCAGATACAAAGATCTATCGGATCGCATCGCATCGCATCGCATCGGATCGGATCGGATTGGAGTGGAGTGGATTGGAGTGGATTGGAATGGATTGGCAGTCTACATGCCACGCGTTGTAAACGCCTTCATAAAAAATGGCAAGCGCCGTCAAATAATTTGGGATGCTGAACTTTGACCGTTGCGCTCATAAAAACTTCAAAAAATGGCTTATGACAACAACAACAACAATAGCAATAACAAAAACAACAATAATAATAATAACAACAATAAAACTAACTGCAACAACGAGTTTGCCCAATTCTGCGACATTTAACGCAACAAAAAGTGCAAATTAGCGTCAGGCAGCAGGCAGGCAGCAGCAGGAGGCTTATGGAGAGGAGGGTCGTTGGGGGAGGGGAGCGGGAGGGGGAGGGGGGAGGGAGTGGAGGGGTAGCTAGAGGCGCAGCCGCCTATGTATAAAATTTAACGAATCTGTCAACCTGCCGACTGGGCCAAGATTTACGAGACGCTGCTCGCCGCATTTGCGGCTAGGTGCAGTTAACAAATTGTTTAAATATGGACTCCTAGCTGTGGCATACACTGAGCAAAAACGTAGTGTTAATGTGTCTACACAGAGATTATTTGCAGTCGCTGATGTGATTATGAAAATACGATTTGAGGGGCAACAACTCATTTTAGTGTCTTGAATAACGTCATATTTAATTATACAAAAATAAATAAAATGAAATCTATTTATTTATATTCAAATCCATATTTGTGTGCACTTTGAAAATACCTGTTAAAAATTAATGTTTAAAACAACATCTTATTTTGGTGAGTTAAACAAAGAGGCCAATAAATATATATAGTTGTGTATATCCATATACATTTTTTATATAGCTAAAAACGCGTTTTCAACACTGACAGACACCAATCAAAATTAATTGCCAACAACTCAATTAAAGGTGTTTAAGTTAAAGGTTGCATACACTAAGCGACAGCATTTTTATTTGTATATATTTGTGGCAAAGGCAGGTCTTATTTCGTCAAGTGTAGCTCAAGCTTGGCTTGTGCAGGCGGGTGGGATGCTGACAGACAAAAAAGCTAACAAAAATCGTTTGAAATTTATGCGACGGGCTAAAATTAAATCGATAGCCGTGCTTAAATGTCGGCTAATGCAAAGCGGCAACAGCAAACAAATATCAATACCACAGCCGCAGCAGCAGCAGCAGCCGCAGCAGCAGCCGCAGCAGCAGCAGCAGCAACAGCGATAATTGCTGAGCTTGTTGTTGTTGTTGTTGTTGTTGCTGTTTGTTGCTGTTTGTTGTTGAGTCACCTTACTCCATGCACAGCCTGAGCTTGTAAGCCACCTGTGCGCCCAGCAGCGACGTCAGCTCGGCTCGGCTAAGCGCCGGTCTTCAAGCTAACGGCCTGGCTTGGCTTGGCTTGGCTTGGCTTGACTTGACTTGGCCTGCACCTGCGCCAATCGCTAGCCAGCTGCCAAACGTTGCCTCTCTCTCTCTCTCTCGCTCTCTCTCCCTCTCCCTGTGCCTCTCCCTCTGTATCTCCCTTTCATTCTCGCTCGCATTCTAGCGCCTCGCGCTGGCGCCGCTCTCTTTCTCGCACGAAGCCTCAGCTTAAAATTTAGCTTTAGTTTTGTTTTTAGCTTTTTTTCGTTGTTTTTGTTTTTTTTTTTTTGGTTTTATTTTGTTTTGTTTTGCTGGCAATTAGCCGCTGTCGACGTCGTTTTTCTAATTAGTTTACGAGTTTGTTGCCAGGCTAACCTTTTCAATTGTTTCTTTTGACTGCTTTGCCTGCCCACTTTATGGCTCTGCTGCCTGCTGCCAGCTTCCCCCCCATCTTCCCTCCCCTTCGCCTTTGCGCAATTTCAATTTTTATTTTAATTTTCAATTTCTTGTCGCCTGCGTGTCAAGTTTCGTTGGCATTTCAATTGAGTTATTTACTATATAAATAGCTATACACCCCGAAGCCGAATTGAATACCCTGCCCTGCCCTGCCCTGCTCTGCTCTGCTTCCACTTGTCTTTTAAGCCTCTCATTTAGCCTCTGTTATCTGTTATGCAATCGGTGCTAATTGCCTATTTTAAAGCCGCCACTTGAATTGTTTGTTAAAATGCGTGCAGTGTTTTGTAATTGATAGATTTGCTGTGCAGACTTAACAACACTGCTTAAAGATATGAACAATATATATATAGATATATGTATATATATATATGTATGTAAAGTTATGTAAGTTGGTTGGTAACTAAATGAGTTTGCAGATATTTTTGTTAAAGATACAGCTGCAATTTTAATATTATTGCTGAGAAATTAATTGCTTACCAACACTTAACTTGGCGGCTATGATTTAAGTGCCTCTTAAGTTCCCATAAATTAGCTGTTGAGCGAAAAATTAGTTATAAAACGAGCTTCATAAACATTTTACAAGTTTTTGGTATGAAAAAAGCACGCAAATTTTTGATTAAATTTGTTTACAAATTTATGATCAATAAGAGCTTAAATTAATACTTATTTTAAGTTATGTATATATTTAAAACAGCCTCTAATACACTGAGCAAAAACCGAATAACGTAGCATGCCTTTAGATGGGGTGACTCAATTTGCTGGGTATTATGATTAATCATTGCATTCGTGTTACACAATACAACACAACACAACACAAGACACACACTAATTTTCGGGGTGACTTGCCACCCAGCAAAGCTGCACACTGACAGGCGACATGCCCCAAAGCACATCCGCTACACACTGCGGCAGATCAATCGCCAATAATGGGATATGTTGATAAACAGGTAAATGCATTTTGGAGATGGGCTGTTGTCGAATTGTGCTCGGCTGTCGGAAATTCAAGTTCACATTTCTCATTGATAACAGTTCAGGCGCACTTCGATATCAATTTAAAGAGCCTATAAATTGTGTAAGCACCTTGTTCTCACTTTATCAACTTGGACAGGCTCCGCAGCTATATATAAAAAAAAAATAAATCAATGGGAACATAAAAAAGTAAGTGCATGAAAACAACGCCAAAAAGAGAAATTCGCGCAAAATCAATTAATTTTTACTTTGCGCAATCTTGCCCAAAAAAAGTCAAGAAAAGCAGATGTAAGAAATTAATACATAAATTAATGAACAACTTCGAGTTGCTCTGTATTTGACAAGGCAACGAGGCGCTGAGCAGGCATTAAGAATTTAAATCAACAAATTTAACTTAAACACATAATTCATGTAGATGATATGCAACATGAAAAGACTTAGTTTTACTAAACATTTACATGGATTTATTTGACTTTCAGCATAGCTTCTCGAGTGTTTTAAATAGTGATGGCAAAGCAGTCTCTGCAAAGTTAAACTGGGCTCAAATTGAACCAAGTCCCAAGCTTCTAAGCTACCCAAAAAGGGAGTGTCACACATTCCAGGGCATAAGCATATATACACATGCAATAAAAACCAAAGCACAAAATTAAGCGCAAAGCACTTGAAACTTGCATGCACTCGATATCGGGGCAAATAAAAAAAAGAAGGCAAAAACAACAAACGAGGACCCAGCAATAAATTCATCACCTTAATTACAAGTGCAAACAAAAAAAAAACAAAAACACGCACACACCAAAAAAAGGCAACAAAATACAAGCAGCACACGTAAAAAACAAAAGCGGCACGAGAAAAAAGCAACAGCAACAAAAAAATATAATGCTAAAAGCGTGCGCCAGATAAGAAAACTACGATCACTAATGGCAAACCTTGGGCCTTGGAGCCCATTGTAGGCATTGTAGGTGCAACCACCTGTTTTATGGTAAACGGCTGTGTAGCAAGGGGGGGTGGGGGTGGTGGTAAAAGCAACAACGCAACTCATACACAACATTGGAAAACACGTAACAGCGACGACGACGACGACGACGACGACGAAGACGAGAACTGATAAGAGCATGTCTGCTACACTCGTGTGTCTGCTTATAGCACACACACCCACACACACGTGCACAACACACACACACACACACACACACACACACACACACACACACACACTTATGCATGTTGAGCTTCGCACCGAGTTTTCGCTTTGGCCATCTGGCACTGATAAGCCAAAGCGCAAGAGCTGTGCGGGCGTAATGCGTAGCTGCCACCGATAACAGAAAATGACAGAGACAGAGACAGAGAGAGAGAGAAAGAGAGAGAGAAAGAAAAAGAGAGAAAAAGAGAGAAAGAGAGAAGAGCCATTGGCAGTGCTTGGGTACTCAGAGTGCACTCGAAATGAAAAATATGTTGCGGACTATGAATCAAGTTTTATGTCACTTCAAAGTGCCAAACTGATAAGCCAAAAAGACGGAAAAAGTATTTGTTTATACGTCGTCATTTTGAAAAATTTGGAATTGCTTTGCACTCAAAGTTGGCCGTTTAGCGGGACGTTGAAGGTGGCCGGTGTTTGGCACTTGGCCAGGTGCAAGATGGGGTGCTTTATGGCCATAAGCCCAAGTGGGCACAGGTGTCAACTCATTGCCGAAATATATACAGATATATATATATATATATATATCATAAAGAAATTAGTGATATCGCCGTATCTACGGGTGCAAATAAACAGATACAGCTACAGCTACAGCTATATAGAGATACAGGTACAGGTACAGGTACATGTACAGATAGAAGTACAGGTACAGGTACAGGTACGGTACAGGTACAGGTACAGGTACAACTGCTACAAGCGTTTCGTTTGTTTTTCCTTTGCTGAAACATTTGAATTTCTAATCTGTTTTTTATCTGGGTTCGTTAGTTGTTTTTTTTTTGTTTCTTTTTGCTTTTTTTTTTTTTTTGGTTTTTGGGTGTTTCTGCCTGCGTCTTCCAAACTTTCTTTTGAGCGCGGCCGGTTTTGTCAACAGGTGTTTTGCACTAATCAAATACTATTTGGATTTTATTTTTATTTATTTGTTTTTTTTTCTGATAGTTGCTCTAATTAATTTATGGCATTTGCCGTTCATTGAAATCTTCGTTTCTTGGCGTGGGAGAGCCGGAAGTTTTTGATTTTAATGGATTTTTGTTTGTTTTCAAGATGTTTATTTTGTTGTTTTTTTTAGATAGTGTTCTTTGAGTGGTTGGTTAGTTTTGCTTCCGTGGATTAATCAGTAATTTTAGACTTTTAAAATTCACTTAAATAACTTTAATTTTTGTTTAAATATTTAATGGATTTACGCGATTTTTAAGATGCTTCTCGAGTGTTTTAAATTGTGAAATTATAGTGTTTGTGCTAGTTTCTTTAAATAGATTAATAATTTATTTTATAAGTTTAAAGAATGCATGTAAATTATCATTAATTTTATTATTTTTCGCTGGCTTTTGTCTTTATTTACTCGGATATATTTAGATGAGGTCACCAAACAATAAACCATTAAAAAAGCAAAGCATCAACAGAATATAATCACATAAATATGCAGATAAGATGGTAAAATGTATATATTTTTATTAAACCGCAAAAAAGTTTAGTGGATGAACTAAATTATTGCAAACATTATTGCTATATATATGAATATATATATATTTGGATATAGATGCAGCTTTGTACGCTGTTTTAATTGGCACTTATCAAATATTGGTTTATTTTATGCCATAAAAATATAAAATATATGAAATCGAGTTGATCATTCTTCGTGTTAATTATGTTTACAGTAATTTATAACTATATAACTATAAGGAAAGTTTATTTTTGATACGCACAATATTAGATACGTGTGAAGAAATTTCAATTTATATATATTATACAGACAGGTATTTGGCAAATATATATTTTATTTTTTATGGGAATATACTGAGATGCTTCCTTCTGCTTTGAATCTACTTTTCACCACTCTCTGTAACAATTGGCAATGTCTGCTTACAAAGTAAATAAATTTATAAATTTATCAATAAAAAAAAATCGTAATAGTTTTGCATATCAGTAAAACTTGATTAAACCGACTAGAATAAATATCTTAAGAACGTTTCGATTGGGAGTCTCGGCGTTTTTTCAAGTCCATTGACGATTTGAGAGCGACAGGCATCAATTAAACCGCATAAACAAGTTAACAACATGTTGTTAACAATTGTTGTTACTTTTATTGTTTGCTTGCGTTACAATGTTGTGCATATATTTGTAGTTACATTTTCATTTTCGCTGGCCCAGCTGGCAAAATGTTGGAATATAAAAATGGTTACAGGTATAAATAATACACAGACAGTTTTAAGGTTTTGCGTTAACGCTAATGTGTTAAACACGTCTTGGCCATTATGGCAAAACGTAGACATCGACTACACATACCGTATGCGTTATGACAATGCCAAATGGCCAAATGAATTTTGCTTTTTGACTCTTTTTGATGATGATTGTTTTTTTTTTTTTTTTGGTTTTTTGGTTTTTTTGGGAGGGGCGGGGGAAGTTTTAAAGACAGTTGCTGTTGGCTGTCCGCTTTGTTGGATCTTGGCCCATTCGCACACCTGTTGGGCACGCTGTGTTGGCCATGGCCAAAAACGTTGCTCATACGGTTTTCTATGCCAGCATTCAGCATTCAAATTTGCACATTTGTGAGTCTTGTTATGTTTTTTGTTTTTTTTTCTTTCGTTTTTTTTTTTTTCTGATATTTGCCGGCAGCTGACAACATTTTGTTTTGTTTTGTGTGTGTGTGTGTGTGTGAGAAACGCTGATGATGACATAAAATGGAACAAATGGCCTATGAACGGCACAAATTAGGGCAGTGCAAACAGCAAACCCAATTGGAAATGGCAAAACAAAAGAGACACACACACAAAAACACAACATTTGGCGGCTCAACGCCCAACGCAACCCCTCTCTCCACACCCCTCACCCCTCACCGCTCGTCATCACACAGTGTTAGACCTTAACACCCTGTCATCTGCCTTATGAGTCTCGTGTTAAATTTATTCAAAACCTCTTGACTCCAGCATACCAGCCGAAGAGCCAACCCTCTGTGCCTTCTCCGAAGGGGTGTTTTTTGTTGCTGCTGAGTGCTTGAGTGCTCGAGTGCTGTGAGTTTCTGCTTGGACACTCCACCCCTTACCCCTTACCCCTCACCTCTGCCTTTGACAACTTTGTTCCCCTTTTGTTAAGTGTTTTTTTTTTGCTGTTTGTTGCTGGCCTCGTCTGATGTTATTATTACGTTTGTTTAGCCCATTTGTCGCGACGCCGATTGGCGCATAAATTGCCCGGCTATATGAGTTTATAGCGAAATCTGCGCCAGCACAATTAGATGTGCCACGCCCACACCGCAAGGCAGCCCCCTGCAGCCACCTGCTATTTACACATTTCACATTTGTCATCAGCACACCTGCTACAGCCTATGATCAATTGTTTGATACGCATTTTTGCTATTTTTATTTTTATTTTTATTTAATTTTTTTATTTTTATTTTTTCTTTTATAAAACTAATGGCTTTTGATATTTTCTATTTTTGTATAGTTGTTTCACGCAGGTGGCAGATGTTAATCTTGTTGAGCTTTAAATAATGTCGAAATATTCGAAACGGCATTTTTGGCAGCTGCAAAAGCAGCAACTTAATCATCTGATTTGTAATGTCATACAGAAAATGTGTGAAACGGCGGAAATGTGCTGCCAGATCGCTGTCATTGTTAAAGCATTCCTTGAGAATGGGCACAAATGGTATAAGGCAGTTGGGCAAAACTGGGAAACAGCCAAAAGGAAGCAGCTCCGACCTCATCAAGCATATATATGCCTCATCTGGATCAGCGGACGAGCTGATTTGGCCAGATCCGTTTGTTCATCTGCAAGAACAAGTGGATCGCAGAGACTAGATTAGAACCAGATACTTCGAATTTGGATTATGAGCTCTCATCAGATCATGATTATTTAATTTGATTGATAACTTAAAAAGCCCAATTTTTAATATGTATCTTTCTAATCCGATCAATCTGTTTTATCACAATCGGTTGAAAGAAAATCGAATTTTTTTTATATGTATTTGCTTCCAAGGAATAATTGTTTTCTTAATCACCGTGGTTTCCTATCTGTTCTGCCAAAAATTGGTGTTAATTGTATTATCAGAACACTTCCGATTTGGGTGCAAAACTAATCGATTCGTTATCTATTCTGTTACAATTTCCTTTGCCACATTTAATTGCTGATATTGATAGAGCTAATCTATAACTTTCCACCCAATAACGGAATATTTCTAAAAATTAAACTGATTTCCTTATTTAATACAAATTTTATCACTTCCTTTTCCGATATGGCATAATTCCAATTTATCTATTAACGTACAAACAAAATTGATATTAAATATAAATATAAATAGAAATAAATTGATTGAAAATATTTGTCGCACTTCCGATTCGAGTGCAAAACTAATTGATTTATTATCAAATTTATTTGCTGAACATTCAAATTCCAAATGGATAAGGGCCAATTTGTGTTGAGAAATAACGATAACTATATCTAAATAAATGATTAATAAAAATGGGGTTTAACCCATTTCTTTGTGCCTTGACTTTTGAGGAATTCTATAAATACTGATATCGAATTTCCGATTAATGTCATTTCAGACGCGGCTATGAATCAACGCAAGTGCAACGCTTGTGCAGCTGAACGCCATTTTGTATCAGTTGAACTAAATCACCCACATTCAACACCCCCGCCCCGCTGACGAGTCACCTGTGCAATAAGCCTTCGTAATTGAAGCGCAAATGGGTAAGTACAGACAAATAGAACTATCTACGTAGCAGACACACATTTGAATTGAGTAATTACGCGGCCCAGTGCACTGGGACCCCCCAAAGCTGGAATACATATATATATATATATATATGTATATATATGTGGGTCTATCTATATGGTATAGTATATAGTATATACTGTGAGTTGATGTGTGAGCGGGCAACGGCCGTTGGCTGATAGCGAGTCAGCGGCAGCTAGCGAGAATCAAGTGCATAACACCTGAGCAAATGGAATGAATGCCTAACAATGCTTTTTTTTCTTCTTTTTTTTTATTTATTTATTAACGATTTCATCGTTGCGAGATCGCTAGTCATTGGCATTTTCGAACAGGTGTCATTGTCACGCCCATTCCAGAAGTCGGCCAAACGCCTTCACTTCAGTCAATTGCACTCGGCATTTTGGCCGAGAGACGACGACGACGCCGACGGCGACTTTGACGCTTATCAGCCAACTGCTTCCGCCGTCGCATTGGGTAAAATACAGTTTTGTTGCTGCTTGGTTCCGTTTTATTTTTATTTTATTGTTTCTTTTCTCACTGATAAAGCGAAGTTGTTTCATTTGTTTGCACTTGGAACTGTGGTATTTATAGTACTACTATGAGTACTGTGTGTACTCGCTATGTGTTATCTGCTCGATGACGTGCCCGCTTTTGCCCCTATCGCCTTAGATGTTGTAGCTGCTCGTGGCTAAGGCTGTCCCTGGGGTCATGTTTGCCATTTCTAAAGAGTTGCCCACGTCATCGTCTGTGATTTTGTAGTTTAATTTTTTAATGCGACTCCACGCACTCCACACACACACATAGACACACACACACACACACACACACACACACACACCCATAGACACACACACACACATGCAAATGTATATGGGCCTCACAATTTTCGCTCAAATGCGGCTCGTAAACTGCACAGATTATGCAGCTGCTGCCGTCGAACATGAAAAACAATTTTGAAACGCCACAAATCAGCGGCTCAATGACCGCGAATGCAATTGCAACAGCTACGGATACAGCTGCACTCGCAAAAATAGTTTGCCACATTTTTTTTAGAAAGTGATCGCAACATGAAAGCATGGCTATCTGAGGCATGCCGCATATTTCACAGGAGACAACCCGCTAACCGCTTATTGCTATTAAAACTATATATGATTTTGTAATCTGATCCGGCCGATGCCGATATTTGTACTCACCAAAGCAAAGGGACGGATATGATCTAAGTTTCACTCAGATCGCTTTGAGACTGAGCAGCTAGTTTAGCATACAAAATTTGTGGATACAATTTAGAAAATAATCAGCCATGCTCCAATTTAAGATAAAACTTTTAATTTTCTGTTTTTAACAGAGGCAAAAGTTCTTCCATTCCATAAAATTTCTATTAGATGTTATTTAGTAATTTAATTTTTTTAGTTTTCATTATTGGCATCAATTGTCATCATTTTTTTTGAGTGTACAATCACAACAGCAGCAGCGACTACAACTAAAGATACAGATACAGAGCGCAATCAATAAAGCGCAATGCATTGCAACAGGTGCAACAGAGACGAGGAGGCTGCAACGCAGCAGCAACGCAGCAGCAGCAGCAGCAGCAGCAAATGACAGGGCATGGTGCAGGTGAAGGGAAACTTGAGGGAAACTGGCTGCTGTTGCCTCCTGATGACACCATTCGCCGCAACGAATATGGCCCGCAGCAGTGGGTGGCAACTCTGGCCTGAAAGCTGTCAATGATGTGTTGCAGCTGTGCGCCACATGTTGCTGGCGGTCTGTTGTAGTTGCTGTTGTTGCTGCTGCTGCTGCTCTTTTTTTTTTTTGTTTAGGGCGGGGTCTGCTGCTGCGGCTGCTGTGCCTGCTGCTGGTGCTGTTGGTGTTGGTGTTGTTGTTGTTGTTGGGCGCCCATTAGTGGACAGGCTGCGTGAAATGAGCACAGCAGCTGCAGGTGCGCCTATACCCAAAAAGTTGACAAATTCACAGCTAAAGAGCGATCCGCTCTCAAAAATGGCCGACAGCAATTCATTCGAGTGCCTTCAGGCCGTCCTGTCCGCCTGTCTGCCCCTGAAGATGGCTAACAGCGGACGAATTGATGGACGCTAAATGGCCAACAGATTTATGAGCAACGACGCCTGCAAGTGTAGCAACTATTCAGTTATATTTCTATATAAATATATATGCATATATACAGATATATATGTGTGTATTCAACTAGTTTGCTTGGCCGCCTTTCAATGCTACTGATACGCACCTGTGACCGTCGTCTGTCCGCCCGTCTGTCGTCAGTCTATCTGTGACATTCATTTGCAATATTTTCACGCTGTTTGAGTTGTCACAACAATTGACACTTAAAGTTTTTAAATACATGCCTCAAATGTGGCTGCTGCTGTTGCTGTGCAATTGGCAACGACTGCTGTTTGTGGCAACCATTGAAAGACACATCGACAGCAGCTGCGCGCCAAATTAACAAAAATTTGAAATTTGAAATTCGAAATTCGAAATGTGCCCCCGATGAAGACAAAGTAAAAATTATGTCTCGCATTTAAAACCAAAAATTTCACAAATATTTCTTGCATTAATTTATGACATTCATAAAAACCAAAAAAAAAAATAAAATAAAAAAAAACAAAACAAAAACTGAAAACATATCAAACCAAAGAACACTCACCAAACTCAAGGTAGATAAGGCAATAAATTGAATAGAAACATAAAAATAATTTAATAACACTTAGAAAACAACTGTTAAAAATGTTAATCAACTGTGACTAAGCTAAAGATCTGTTTGCTCATTAAAATAATTTAATTACGAATATTGTTAGCCATGAAATATAGCCACTGTTTCAAAAATTCATTCAAATTACAAAATATTAATTATGATTAGGCAACTAAATATACATTTGGGGCTATATATATTATATAGCTGATAGTCGATGGTATTTTGTAAAGGTTAACATTTATGACAGCTAAAAAATTCTTTAATATTCATTTGCGGTCTGGCAAATATTTAATTTCGAAAGGTCAAAAGAGTTAAGACGCAATGCATATGAAATTAATTAAACAAAGACTCAAATATATTATTTTTAACGGGTTATAAATAAACAAGATAGACTGCTCTATTCGAGAAAACTCGACTAGCAGATACCCTATCAACTGATCTTGATGCATATATATCCCTGATCAGATGGGAGACGCTTCCTTCCTGTCTGTTGCATATTTTTGCTCAACTTTTCAATGGGCATAAAAATTCATGGTAACAAATGTTAAAAAACAATTGTTGTTTGATTAAATTTATGTTACCATTGGTAGTAAACATCATTTGTGTTTCCTTTTTATGCTCAAGCACAATCTTAGACACATTTATCTAAAAGAATAGTTTTTGTAAATTTTTTTTGCATTTTTCACAACTCAATTTGGGGTTTTTACTCATCATAAAATGTATAATTGGCTTTTTTAACAATAGATTAGTTTGCAGCTATGCTTTATGCCGCACAAATATATGACAGCTATATAAAATTGGTAGAGGAATGTTTATTTGCTGATAGTATTTGTCAAATTTGTTGTCAATTACCAACTCAATTAGCTGTGAATTTTAGACACTTATTGATGAATGCTGCTGCAAATTGGGAAGTAATGAAATGTGGAAGTGTTGCCACAATTATTGCATTAAAAGTATTACATGGATAATTTGACAAAAATTGCCACAATATTTAAAATTACCTTTCGCTTGCGTTGGCAGCGCAAACAATGAGACCTTTACACACATTTGGCCAATGGCAGCTGCTCTCTTTTCCATCCGTCTGAATTTCCTGGCATTTTTCCAGCTGCAGTTTGCCAGTAGCCAGCTGCACAGCTGACAACATGAACAGCAACAAAAACAACGAGCATTTTGCCACTTTAACGTTTGAATTAAACGCCAACATTAATTAACTTGCAATTTAGCATAAATACATCATCGCTCAAACGTGGAACGTGCAACTTGGAGTTGCAATTGGAGTTTGGAGTTTGGAGTTTGGCCGCTTGGCATTTCACTTCACTTCACTTCAGTTCGGTTTGCTTTGGTTGGAAAACTCGTCGCTGCCAATTGGAAAACTGCTCCAGTTTAAGCCGGTGCACGTTTTCGACAGGCAGCAGCAGGTAGCCAACAAGCCAACCAACAGCCAACCTGGCCACCTGTTGCCGGCTGCATTGGCAATACTTTGGCTTTTGGTTAGTCAGCCGCTGGGAAATACCAGTTAACTGGGCGCAAGTTGTTGCTGCTTGTTACACTCGAAGATAAAATGCTTTTTGATTGGATTTGATATTTCTGATTTCCCTCATTTGAATCGATAACTGCCCCAATTTCGCAACTATCGATATAAATCGATAGATAATCTTTAAGTGGAAGATTGATTTTGTTGAGCAACTTTTATAAGTTGAAATCCCTTTAGTGTTTCCTAGTACACTTTACTCTTTTATATTCCCAATCGATATATAATATAACCAGGCATATTATTGATATATTGTTGCTTAATGTTGTTAACTAAAAAGTATTTTCATATTGTACAAACGAATGTGGGCAAGCAAAGTGCAGGGTATCTGCCGGTCGAGCACTCTCGACTAGGGCAATCCTATATTTTTCTCAGTGTAGTTGGTGGCTGCTTGCTGTTGGTTGCTGGTTGAAGTGTTGCGCAGACGCCGTGGGCCGTCGCCTCGCCGCCTCGTCGCCAGTTTGTTACAGTTACAACGCGGCCAGTGGCCTCATGTTGCACCGTTGCAGTTACAGGCAGAGTTGCATGCAGATTGGCTGGCGATAAGAGCTCGCTGGCAACTAGCAGCCAGCAGCTAGTAGTAAGCAGGCAGCACACTTGCAATGGACTGCTTACAACGGCTTCGTCCATAGTCTATTGGCAGCTTTGCATCTGCATCTCCATCTGCATCTGCATGCACATCTAATGGCCTTTCCTTTTGACGTCTAATTGCGGGGCGTTGTTTTTCAGTTTTTCTGTTTTTCAGTTTTTCTGTTTTTCAGTTTTTGGTTTTGTTTTTACATAGTTGTTTCTGTTGTTGTTTTTTTTTGTTTTGTTTTGCTGCAGCTTTGGCTGCAATTTGTCTAAATGACACTAACTAATTGTAAGACTAACGCCCCACAAATGGCTGAGAGCAGCGAGCGAGAGAAGAAGAAGAAGAAGACAATGGCATCGCACACTTTCACCCATGTGAAATGGCATTCTACTGGGCAGGTGCTGGACACAGTGGGGCCCCAAAGAGAAAGGTGCATCTTTCGCTGCGTTGTGCAATTGTGCGTGACCAGTTCTCACGTGCAACAACAACCTGGCTTAGATACACGCGAAGCCCTCAGGGAATGGGTTTGAATATTGCTTTGCTTGGCTTGAAGTAGAAATGAGAAAGTAATATGCTTCAGACCTAAATGAGAGATCGATTTTCAGCTGCATTCAAAATGTATGTTAATAAATCATCTACCAGAATTAATTATTTTAAAATCGGTAAATCATTCAATTGAATTTGATTACATTTTACTGTAGCTCAGTGCCAAAAGCAGTTAAGCAAACTTTTGTCATTTGACATCCATTCAGGGTTTCCTGTACCCTCTTCACTTTTTATACTGTTACAATCTAATCTGAGCTAACCTAACCTTTCCTAACTTCATTCAACTTAGGCTATCAGCTGCATTTTTAAGCGAACAATAAACAGTCTTATTTGATGTGCGTTCCATATGCGATCACCACTTTGGCCACATTAGCATTTCATAAACTGAATATTAAAAAATACAAAAATACTTTATATCATAGCTTCATATTCATGAATCTTTATATCTTCAAAGGAAGGCATAAAATTTCGCATTTCGCACATATTTAGAAGCAACAACATTTACAGAGAATGGCGCCAGAAATGCGCTTAATGCGTTTAATAGTTTGAATAATGATATTAACTTTATTTTGTTGATTGAAGCAGATGTAAGTATTATTGCTGTTTTGCTATTGTTGCAGCTAACGTTGTTGTTGTTGTTGTTGTTGGATGCACTGCAGGTGTACTGTGTACTATGGATGAATTTTTATAACATTTTGCTTATTAAATTTGTAGGCATTTATGCAGCCGTTATGCAGATGTACGTCTGCAACCCGCCAGCCACACTCCTACACCCCTCCCCCCCAGGAGAGCCGAGTGAATGAATGCATTTGTTTAAACAAGCGAATTGTGCAATAAAACGCGAAGGAATGAAATGAAATTTATGATCAAGCTGAGATAGCAAATGGCGCGCTTTAGTGCCAGAGAAAAGCGATAAAAGCGCCCCGACTAAAGCTAATTAGAAAATGGCAAGAAAATTGCACCTGTTTTCATATGCGAACAAAGTCGAGTCGAGTCGAGACGAGGCGCTGATTGAATATGCGAATGCGAATGTGAATGCGAATGCGAATCTGAATGTAAATGTGAATGTGAATGTGAATGTGAGTACTGAGTACTGTGGCATGAATGAACATATAAATGCTGTGGGGTGCATAGTAGACCCCAGGCCGTTTGAGGGGGGGGGGTCTCTAAATGGAGGCCAAGAGCAGGGATGGGGTAGCTGGAGGGGAGGTAGCTCTATGAATTCATTATGCAGCCAGTCAGCAAGCAACACCTGCCAGCCAGCAAGCCAGCAAGCCAGCCAGCCAGCTAGTCAGTTAGCCAGCTATCAACATGGCCCACAGCAACAGCAACAGCAACATTTGCCCAGCAGCAACTGCAACAGCAACAGCAACATTGCAGCTGCAGCATGCAAAACAACAACACAAACTTTACTGTGGCTGCTGCACTTGTAATTCATTTGATCAAACGAATGGCTAAATAGGTTTATGGGCAGAAACGGGAGGCGGGGGGGTTATTATGGGACAAGCAGCTTGGAAAGTTGGCCAGCAATCTGAAGATGCTCCTCTCTGCCGCTGTCGCTGTTGCTGTTGCTGTTGTTACCAAAGCGTTTTGTCAGAAATTATGTTTATTTATTGGCAAGTGGCTCGACTGTGTGCTCTGCGCTGTTTGGCTATTGTCTTGTTTACCTTCTTGGCCACAGATAACACACAATGTTGCAATTGTTTGCCTACACACACACACAAAGTTGCCCAGCAGTGAAAGATTAACAATAAGCTGGGCAAATGTTTTTAACTCACAAATATGGCACCGCTTGCCAAGTATAACTCGTAATATGCTCAGAAGATCTCTTAGGGCTGGCAGCTGTGGATAAATTGTTAGCAAGCTAAACAACTGATAAGATACGATGCACAGTTCTACAACTGAGAGTTGTTGAACGTTTCTCGTTTTGAGATTGATTATTTTTGTGGATTTCTTGCGCTTGCTCGAAAGTCTTTGCTCGCATTCGCATTGATCTTCAGCTGCAGTTTAAAGGTCGTCGGGCGTTGTGGAGCGATTTGTCTGGCTGCTTAAAGTGAATCCCTAGCAATAATAAATAGACAAACAAACAGAAGAGGGATGCGGACAATGTTCCAAAGTCAAATAGGCGCAGACAAACAGTCAAACATAATAAACTGTCAACAGACACAAACAGAAGCCGCAAAACAATCATTTTTTTTTCTTCTTTTTACAATCAAAATAGACACGCGACGACGCTGGCAATTTGGCCTCCGTATCGAATTGAACCGAACCGAACTGAACCGAACCAAAACCGAACCGCTCCGAACAGTTTTCGAAGCTGAGGCCAAGTGACAAATGAGCAGTTTTAGAGACACGAGCAGCGCTCTTTTGGTGTTGACGTTCAACGTGAAGTGGAATTCCAATTGGAAATTAAGTTAAAGATGCATGTTTGTCTATTTTGGACTTTGAATGTTTTATTTTTTTCCCATTGCAACATTTGTTGCCATTAATCATCCGCCAGCTGTGCTCTGGCACATTTTTAGGAGAAATGCTGTCGCATCAAAAAAGCAAAAAAAAACACAACAAAAAAACCAACAAAAAAAAAATCAATTAAGTTTAGTAATAAGAAAAAGTAAAACAAAAACAAAAAAACACACACACAGACACGCACCAATACAGTTGCAATTGAGTTGTCAATCAGACGCTGATTTTTGTCGCCGTTTGCCGTCAATCAGCAATGGCAACAACATCAACAACGGCAACAACGGCAACAATTGCAAACGGCCATCAATTATTTGTATGAATGTTGTGTTGTGTTGTTCCTTTGTTGCACGTGCGTCGCAGCGACTGCCGCATTGCATGTTGCCGGCTCATTAGTTTGGCTTTTATTTTTGGAAAAGCCAACGCGACGCATTTGCCGGCCGACTGTCTGTGCCTCAAAAAAATCAGTTGCTGTTGTTGTTGTTGCTGTTGCTCTTGCTGTTGTTGTTGTTGTTGCTGTTGCTGTTGCTGTTGCTCTTGCTGTTGTTGTTGTTGTTGCTGTTGTCGTTGTCGTTGCAGTTGTCGATCGTTAGTTGCCAGCGCTGTCGTCTGTTTGCTGCCACTGCCACTGCTGATCGTCGATCGTCGTGTGTTGCACCAAAAAATTATTAATAGACCTTTGTCTGCTGCTGCTGTTGTTGTTGCTGCTGCTGTCTGCTGCTGTTGCTGCTGCTGCTGCTGTTGGCAAATGCCAAACGCTGCAATTGTTGCTGTCATTGTTCTGTTACACTTGCAATCGCTTCATTTATTATTGTCGCGACTCACCCCCCCTCTCCGCATCCCTGCCCGTCTCCCCGCATATAGTCCATCATTCAGCTCTCAGTCTGTAAGTCAGTCAGTTGTCGCGGTCGTTGGCTCAGTCACAGTGTCTCCCAATGGCAAACGCCACTGCCACAGCCACAGCCACAGCCATAGCCATTGCCATAGCCATAGCCATTGCTATCGTGAGTGCGCCAAGACAGACACCTAAATTTAATGCGACAACCGTCAACCAGCTGCATTCAATTATTTAGTCGCAAATCGTCATCATCGTCAACATCATCAACATCATCACATCACATTGCTATGAGTATATATTACTCTCGATTTCAATATGCCTATGTGTGTGTGTGTGTGTGTGTATCTGTGTTGGTTTCTTTGCTTGTGTTTTTGTCTAGCCGTCGAAGCAGACAATAAAACATCATTAAAAAAAATCAGAGGCGTTGTAACATGCTCTGCAAATATTTTAATTGTTTTTCAGTTTCAATTTATTTTGTGCTAAATATGTCTGTTTTTTTATGGTTTGATATTAGGCGTTGCTTTTTTCATAGGTCTGCGTGACCTTAAGGATCTAATATATATATAGCCTTTGATCTAGAAGTTTATGGCTCTACTTCGTATTTGCCAGAATTGTAAAAGTGTTGATCACAATGAGATTTTCTTCACGAGGTTGAGGAATCTGTAGCTTTAAAGGGGTTTTCCGAGCTAAATTCAATTAGACTTGATAATTTATATTTATCGCTTTACTTGCCCAAACCTTGGTATATATATAATTCAGAATGAGCTCTCTGGAATTTAATTATAGATAAACAGAAGTAAACAGATATTTATTTGCAACCAAAACATTACTTATAGTTAAACATAAAGTTACACATTGTACAAATTCCCACATAGAATTCCGACTAATGCATTTCTTATCTTGTATATTTCAGGCTTTATTTCGGCTAAATCATAAAACGGAATTTACAAAACCTCTTAAGCTAAGCTATAAGCAAATATTCATGAACAAACTCATTATAGGTAAACAAGAATCGAAGCACACACAAAGAATATGCCTGAAGCCATTCATTAAAATATATTTCATTCAAGACTTTACACGAAAATCAATCAAAACTCAAACAAAATATCATTCATTATGAATCGAGCTGAGCCACGCCCCCTCAGATCCGCTTACCAGCGACTAGTTTCTTTCATATTATTTTACAAGGGGTAAGCGAGGCAGTCAGGGGTGCCCCGAGGCAAAGACCTTAGCACACCTGTCCGACCTGTCTGTCTATCAGTGTGTATATTATTTTTTTTAATTAAATACCATGGCAGTTGCAGTACGAAATTAAATTTACACTGTGGCTGGCAATCAATCAACATGGAAATTATTATAACCAAAGTGCCAAAGCCGCAAAATAAGACAGAAGAAAAAAGAAAAAATAACAGGCGAAAGCCGAGAGAGAAAACTAATCCATCAGGCACAAAGTGCTCATTTGCATAGCATTAGAGAGGGGGTGAGGCGGGCATGAGGAGGTAGGCAGGGTGACCAGTAAAATAAAATACACATAATGAAATAAAATGAAACCTTATGTTCGGTACAAATTTTTGAGACATACGGATAGAAAACAGAGAGAGAGATAAAGAGAGAGAGAGAGGGAGAGAGGGAGTCGAACTATATAATAGAACATATGGATGCCGTGTCGAATGATGTTGTTGGGGAGCTGTTGTTGTTGTTGTTGTCGTTGAAATGCAGGATATTCAGGGCATATTCGGGAGGACATTGAAGTGCATTTTGTGGCATGTGTCGTTTAATTATGCTAAAAGCTAACAACAAAACACAAGTCAAACAAATGGCTTGCAGAGCAACAGCAGCAACAACAGCAACAACTGCTGTTGTTTTGGGATGGTCATTGATACACCCTGAAGAGGGTGCAAAGCACAACAACAACAACAGCAACCCCTTTGTCTATATCTAGAGCAGAAAGTAGACGTGCCCTTTGGGAAATTCATTCGGACAGCTGACTGACAGACAACTGTTCAAATGTGCCCACTGACGCGTTTATCAGCCCATTTCACAGAGCCGCACAACAAACGGCAACAAACAGCCCAGTCGGTTAATGAAAAAATTACTCTTCTTTGCTAATATGCTGCATAAATACCAAGATGATGACGATGACGATGAGTGACCAATGGTCGCGCGATGGCCTCACCAAACGCTCATGTGCGAGAGATCTTTATCAACACGTCATGCTTAAGTCTTCATTAGCGACGTTTTCGAGTGGCCGACACAGAGCCAGCCACAGCCACAGCCACACAACAGCAGACAAAGCCAGGCCAAGCTAAGCACATTTAGCCAACATAATGATCATCAACATGCAGCTAAAGCGAAAATTGCCCAGACGCGCGCTAACGTGTCTAACTGCCAAACAGCACGCGGACTTCCAAACCAACTCCAACTCGTAGTCATAGTCATAGTCATAGTCATACTCATACTCATAGTTGGACTCGTCGTCGAGGTCTCTCAATGACAGTGTACGCCTAGAAGCCACTGTGGTGCTAAATACTGAAAAATATGATGACAGCCCAGTATATTTTTTGCTAACTTAAGTAAGGCATCCCTTTTGATGTAAGCCAATTGGAATTTGTTTAGACAACGTTTAAATTGCAATTAACGCCTTTGTTGGGCTTTTGTTTCTTATTTGTATACTCTGTAAACTACTTCTAAATAAATCATTTAATTTTATTGTGAGAATATAAATCTACTATTCTAAATTCAAGTATTAAACTGATTTATCAGTAGACACCTTGTTAAATGTCAAACACTTTAAATCGATGGGGAGTCTTACTTAGATCATATTGTTGATGTCAATCGTGATTTGTGTGCTGTGTTATAAAGTATACTTTATTTATAATATTTTCAAGCATACTTTAACTATGCTTTACACAACTACACTGCTCAAATCCGTTTACATTCAGCAGCTTCGTGGCCACTGTGCGCTTAGACAAACGCCTCGTCCGCTGTCTGGCTTGACTACCGGTATTAGCTGCTCCAGCTCCAGGTCCAGGTCCAGCTCCAGCTGTAGTCTCGCCTGTGTTCCAGCTAAACACATCCATATCCACGTTCACATGCATAGTCTGGGCTAAAAACGTTTTTCTTTTTCTTTTTTTCCTCTTTTTTTTGGCCAGCCTGCGCACGCGAAAATGCAGGCACATTTCCCGCTGTGTGGCGTGGCCAAGACGCCGCAGTTGGCTAACTGAGCTGAGAGCTGCGAGCTGCGAGCTAAGAGCTGAGTCGAGGTGAGTCTCGTCGAGCCGTTGCCTTCATGTTTTTCACGCTGTTGTTGCATATTTCACACACAGCTTGCGGCAACACCTCGTGCAGCAGCAGGACCCCCTAGCCCCTTCCTACTGCTGACTGACTTGGCTAGAAAATTAGTGCAAAATAGGCAACGTTTGCGGTGTATGTGTGTGTGTGTGTGTGTGTGTGTGGATTTGGTGTGCATAAATTTGTGTGCATGATCGGCAGCAATAATTTTATTTGTTTACGATTATGTTCGCTGCCCAAACACAGGCGAACAAGCGATCTCAGTCGCGTCACTCATACGCCCCGACGACAGCAGCAGCAGCAACAGCAGCAACAGCAACAGCAGCAGCAACGATCCACAGACTTTGTGGCAACCGTGTCCAGCTGGCCAAATGGATTCGGGCCAACAGCAGAGTCGACTTCTTGGCTTGCCGCTGTTGTTGCAGGCGCCTGCTTTGCTCCGCTCGCTCCTTCAATTCATGTGAAAATTGCTATAAATTTGCAGCAGCAAGTTTTTTTTCTTCTCTTTTGTGTTTTATTTTTGCTTTGTTGGTCTAGGGATTTATTGTTTATTGAAATTGCCACAAAACGGTGCAAAATAATGAGAAAATCGCTGCAGTTGGACAGTTTTATGTTTTCATTTCAAAACTTGTTTGCATTTTGTAGCAATTTGAGTCATGTAACCGTAGACGTCATTAAATCTAAGCCTTACCATTTAAATCTCGGTTCTCCAATGCTCACTCTCTCTCTCTCTCTATCTTTGCCTCGGTGGCACGTGCAGCTCTTTTGTTTGTCATTGGAGTGCTTGAGAGTGCTTTTTCTCCCTTGGCTTGTTAATTTTTATGTTTTTGTGCGTGTGTCCTAAGATCAGAAATCACATCTAATCAAGATTGATAGCGCGTAACGCATTTATGTCTGACTTTCGACGCCGTCGACGCTCTTTGCAACCCCCAACAAATGTTTGAGGCGAGTTCCACCCCCAAAATGGGAATGGTATTTGCTTGCCACATTTGCGCATTTGTTGGTCAAATGTTTACGCCGCAAGTTCCACAAGGGCGACATTTAGAACATCCCAAAAAACCAAAAATCAAAACTCAAACTCAAACTCAAAGCCCACATGAGCCATTAGCGACGGCTGCGTTGATTAAGTTATAAAATGCAATTTCCCCCTTTTAACAGACTCCATTAAATGCTCATTGCAAAATACTAAATAGACTGGTTCTTTTTTGCAATGCGTATAAAGTAGAAATCAGCTCTCATCACTGCTCGTAAAACGTTTCCAGCCTTAGTTTTTGGTATACTAAATGGACTTATTTCCAAAACCTTTCACATTTTGAAGTTCTCTTTAGACTTCCTTTAAAAACTTCGTTCACTTTCTCAGTTTCTCATTGAATGCGTTTGGTGCAATGTGTTCTAAGGCCCTTGTAAAATAATAATTAGTAAAGCACTTGAGCACAGCTGCCAGTTGGTCATTAAACAACTGTCGAAGCGACTTATAATACACATATATATATACATATATCGCACTGACAATTTGAACAGATTTCTCATTTGAATGGCAAATATTTGCGCTGAGACAAATAATGCATTGCGAAACGCCGCCGAAATTATAAAACAAATGTCCGAAAACAGTGTTTTTGCTTGGGTTTTTATTTGCTTTTCGGATTTTCACAACATTTGCCAATAATTCGCACGTAAGTCTGTGCACATTTTTTTTATTTATTTATTTTTCTTCTTTTTGGCTGCATTGCATTCTTGGAGGGTTGAAAAAATAAGCGAAAAGAACTCAAAGGTTGAGCGACTATGAGTTATCCTGGCAAATATTGTCAAGCAAGCTACACAAAATGGCACCTAATAGGAATGAATAAATGTGTGAATATTGCTCTTATATTCTAAATAATTTTGCATAATTCTACAAAATATTTCTGAGTGCAACATTATGAAATTCTATCGTCGATTTTCTACTCTTCTTGTTTTGTTATAATTTTATTAATGTAGCCAAGAACTATGCATTTTACTATTACATTTACACAAGTTTAACACACCCCTGTTCTAAGCTAAATACAGGGCATCGAAACAATAGTGCAAATGCTTGAATGTGAGTGTTTTGGGTGCGTGACTGAGTGCGTATATGAGTGGGCATTAGAGGTGCCATCAATCGATTACGTTGCCAACCAAGTTCGACCAACCCTCGAGTGTTGTGGTGCTGCTATTTCTGCTGATGGAAATTGTCCAATGACACGAAATCTGTGCAATTAACTTAATTAAAATGGAATAACAAGTGTTCAGCAATCGCCAAATGTTGCTTCTAAGCCTGCTAGTCCTGCGTTCCTCACCCTCCTCTAACCAGTCCTCTAACCAGCTTGTTTGCCTTTGTGCTCGAACAAATGTCAACCTTTTTCTCATTTCGTTCAATTCGAATGTTTGTCGAGTTGTGTTTGCTTTGCGTATGAGATAATAAAGTAAAGTAAAGTAAAGTAAAGTATTTTAATTTGTACAGGCACTAAAACTGAAATTGTTTGACAAATATGCTCAAGTTTATTTGGTCTGTTTGATTTGGCTGACTAATTAAAAATGGGGGCCCTGAGAATAGATGAAACTCAACAATATTTATTGTGGTTGTTTGTTGTGTGTGCGGAATGTAATTGAAATGCTATACACCTAACTTGTGTGGAGAACAAATGGGAAGATATGCACTTTAAGCTGCTAGTTAATAAGTAGATAAATCATTTGTGGGTTTGTTGTAGCACTTGTCGAGATTATTACAAAATAAATGATTAATTACTAGTAGTTCTGTAAATATCAATTAACTCAATCACTCATATGTAAAGATCATTTTTTAGAAATGTAGTCATTTGCTTAAATGTCATTAATTTGTAGACACTTTGTATTACATTGTCTGTAGAACATTTGCTTAAGCTAAAACAGAATTCCTCTGCTCAACCCTGCCTTCAACTAAATTCCTCTCCGAATGAATACCTATGCACTGACATTTTCATTTGTGCTATTCATCGTTCATCGTATGTTCAGCAGCCCCTCCCCCCGCAGCACGTGTAGAGAGCAGCACGAATTCATGCAGCTGCAAAAGTCAATATGCGTGGCATGTTATTTACCCGCTCAGATTTCAATGGCTAACAAATAGCTTTAAGGCTGGCAAAATCGGCCACAGATACCCCAAGCGAACAAGCCAACTTTAATGGAACTGAACCTAAACCGAACTGGGAATCAACAAACCGAAACCGAAGCGCCTGCCATGGCAGCAACTCAAACTTCCTGTATTGTGCTCACAGCTAAAAGCTTTCAGGGCAAATTTATTACGCCAAACGCCAACCGCCACCCGCCGCCCGCCGCCCCAAAACCCCCCTCGGTTAGGGGAGCAACAGCAAGAATTCTAATAAATGTCAGACGCTCCCCAAAGCAAATTCCTTTTGATGAACTCGAAATTGTGCACGTGCAAAGCCAAAGCATATATACATATATATATGTGTATACATATATATATATCCTTGCCAGGACACGCCACAGGGCTGACTGAAACTACCCCCACAAAATGTCGGAGAGTTAACGAGTTCAAATGTATTCATGAGCTGGCTCTTACCAGCAGGCGTGGTTGGGGATTCGGGTTGGGGTTGGATTGGGGTTGGGTTGGAATTGGGATTGGGGAGGTTAGAGTGCTTGATGGAGGGGTTGGCCGCATTATACGGCTTCCTGTCAGCTGTTTTTGCTTTGTCCTTGGGGGTTGGCCAGCTGCCTCTGACTTATTGCCTTGCATACCATTTAGACATGCGGTCGCTTTCGGTTGCCAGACTTTAACAGTTGTTTCTGTTGTTGTGTGACGAATCTTTATATGTTGTGCAATTTGCAGGTGTTCAAATGCGCATCTGTAGATATTTTATATACATGTATCCGTCTATCTATGTATCTGTGTATTTGTGTGTGTGTGTGTGTGTGTGTGTGTGTTTGTTGTGTGAAAAGTGCGTAGGCATTGATCGAAAAACAAACATTTCACCGCCAACGAGGTGATAACAGCAGCACACAGACAAAATAGACAGAAGAATAACGCAAGTGTTAAGTATCTGCTGTCCAATGATGCTGTGCAGAACTCTTCAAGAACCACAGATGCCCCCCGATCGGCGATCAGTTGAGCGAACTATATAAAATCAAATATTTCCACATAGATTTTCCGCTGTATTGAAAATATCAGCGGCAGCTCATTAAATGCCCCAACATAGCAAAAAAAAAAAAAAAAAAAAAGGTACAAAAAAGAAACACTTGAAAAAAAAATGGTGAACTGAACGAAGATCGAGAGTCCTAAAACAGTCGAAATTCATATTTCCAGCAAGTGTTTTGTAATATTCTCTGGCCAAATGTGTAGTTCAGCTGTCTGGCAGCTAAAGTGTTGCCTCTTTCCCTTCCACGTTCGCCATCTCTCTCGCACACACGTGCTGTATCTTGTGGATACATCAATTATCAATGTGGTAAATTTAGTGGGCAGTTTGCTGCCGCAACAAATCGGCTTCATTAGGCGCACAAATCGCGCACTTATCGCCCGTTTTACAAAGACATACACATATGCATTTATTATTATGTGAATTTATGCGAATTTATTATGTGCACCCAAAATGTGAGTGCAAATTGTAAATATGCCATTCAGTACAGTAGTTAAACGCTATGCGAGCCATGTTAGCACCGGGACTGCCCGCTGTGCTTGACGATCGTGCCACTGAAAATAGTCGTTACAAGTACGTCATGTGTGTGTGTGTGTGTGTGTCTGCTGTGTGTGTTGTGTCTGCTGTGTGTGTCTGCTGTGTGTGTGTTTGTGTGTTATGTTATGTGTTAGGTGGCCCGTCAGCAGCAAAAGAGCAGCTAAGGTGTTAAGTGTTAAGTGTGGCGAATCGGCCGCTGCGCAACTGGGCTTTAATGAAGCGGCCATAAGCACCAAGACTCAGCCATGGCCAAAGATTCGCTTAGCTGCACGAATAGTTGATGGCAGAAGTGCCTGCAGTCTGCTTAAATACATAAATTAAACTAGACTGCTTAGTCTCTCTCTTTTTTTTAACAACATAATTCAATATACGTTATTCTATATTTTATTAGTATTTTTTATGGTTGTACAATATTACACAGGAGCTGGGCTAATAGTTGTAGTAGCTAAGTAGTAGTTAACTTAGTGCATGCAGCTTGGACAATTTGTTCAGTAATGAGTGCGAGTATACTTTAATGGTGTACTCCAATTATTAAGGTAATAATCTTTAATTGCCCTTACCAATCTGTAAATCTGGACTCGTTTCTTAGTTATGATTAACTTAAGGTTATATTCAGCTTTATATTAGGGTATATTTCAATCGCTTTCAACTAGAGAATTGCTCTTAAATGAAGACATTATAGTTGATGTGAATGAAAAGTTTGTCCGAATTATCTCGTAGCTCACCTGCTCTTGGCATCTGCTCTTCATCCGGAACCCGTCCAACATGAATGGAACCCATTCATGTGCGCTGCCAATCAAAGTTTGGGCCAACGAAAGGTGAGGCTGAAATTCTTTTTTTCTTGTGTTCTTTTTTTGTTTTTTTTTTTTTTTGTGTGGATATTTCACTTTATTTATCTGGTGCATAAATAAAATATTTTTGTACATTTTGGTCAGCTGTTTCCCATCAACGGCGCCTGCTAACCAAGAAGCCACAACCAAACATATCTCGAGATCTCGAGAAACCGTCGGTGGTCCGCACAAGAGTTCTGTTTTTTTTTTTTGTCGGGTTGGAGGGGTGTGGACTGCCTTGGGGCGGTGGGCTTGTCTGTAGATTTGTATCACCTCAAGTTTGTGGCCGGATTTCTTGTGGCAGTGGCATAAAAAATAGCTAATGTTGCATTAAATTCAAATGAAATCAACTGGTAAGTGGCTTTCAGTGAGCTATTTAATTTTCCAACACCAAAAAAGAGCTAAGCAAATAATTACCAAATTTTATTTTCATAAATATTCACGTTAAATATTTGGCTGTTTTCACAAAATCAAACTGACTGATCTATCGGCAAATATTTATTTACACATACATATACATATATATATATTTTATTTACTGATTCCAATGAATCGAAGTGCGATCATAAAATAAACGTGATGCGTACTTTCAATGTTTCAATATCATTCATGTTTATGCAGCTGTCAAAAGATGATTTTCAGAAAAGCGCTCGATTATATAGAAAATAATAGTAAATAAATCGAGAAAAGTAAAAAAGGAAATATAGAGTATCTAAAAGTATTAAATAAACTGATTAATATCAAGGTCTTTTTGAAAAAGTGAATAGACTTGAACCAATAGTTTTTCGGGCATTTTGCGTATGGATTTCTGTTGCAAATACAGTCGTAGTCAAAAGTTAAGCACCTTGATTTCAAGTCATTATTTTTGTAAAGCATAAATAGGTTTTTAGCTCACATTCTTCTCATTATTATAATCAAATTATGTAAAGCCTTGAAGCTGCTTGTACTCAGAATTTGAAAGTCTGCGCTCTGAGGTCAGGGTTCACAATGCTACTCAGTCAGTTAGTCAGTCACTCAGCCAAAAAGTAAGAGGTAAAAGGTTATGGTTATGTTACTCAAAGAGTTCACAACCAGTTGAATTTCGGATATATCCGTCAATTCATCTGCTGTTGTCAAATTCAGCTGTCTGCCATTTGTGTTCCCTTCAGATGCGACTTGTCATCACGAAGTATTTGACGAATGCCTCTAAAAAGACAGAAAGACACTAAAAACACAAGAGCGACACATGTTGCCTGCCTGTTTGCGGCCATGTTGCAACACACAAAATTCTAACAAGCAAATAATTCTCCATTCTCTTATTCGATGTATGTAGGTACTCACAGATATATATTTATTGCAGACATGCCACGGCGACGAAAGGCTTCTTAAAATCAAACGCAAGAAGGGGGGAAGTTGGTGTAGGAGCTGAGGTTGAAGTTGAAGTTGAAGTTGGAGGCGTGCCACAAAAGCAGCTGGCTGTTGCAAGGGGTGTGTGCGTGTGTCTGCACTCAGAAAAGAATCGAGATCCGGTCAAGTTCAAAAATTCTAGACAAAAAAACCAAGTTCCTGTTTTAAGATCGTTTTTGTAGTCTTAAAAATTCCATAATCTAAGACAAAAATGCTTGTAACGAGTTCTTTTTACTCGCTTTAAGAATTTATCAAGCATAATTTAGAAGAATAATAATATTTGCAGAATAAAACGTTAGAAATTCTATTCCGGTAGAACAGCTTTTTTCTCTGAGTGTGTGTGTGTGTGTGTGTCAGTTGCCTGTATGTAAATATACACGAGCGATTGACTGTCGTGAAGCTTCGTTTAAATGCACTTTTAATTAATTATGCGACGCGCGTGCCACATGCAACATCAGCAGCAAGCAGCAGGCAGCAGTCAGCAGTCAGCACTCGGCAGTCAGAAGCAGGCAGCGAGTCATAAAAATGCAGCAAGAAATTTTCAAATTTGTAAAACGCACAGCATTCCCAAATGCATGCCGCAACAGTCAAACCGTGCCTCATCCGTAACGTTGTCATATGTATGTGCCCCCTGCCCACCACTACCACTACACCTACCCCTAGCCTTGTCCGCGCCACGCATGTGTTAATCTGCGTGGAGCACAATTAATTTTCTGCAAATGCTTGGAGACGACGCATTTTTGGACTAACAATGAGACAGGCGGCGACGGTCGGGTTGCAAGTTGTGCCCCCTCGGGTCCAGTAGGCAGCAGCAGCAGCAGCAGGCAATGTCTGGCCCGAGGTTTATGTTTTATTAATTGCGGAGCGGATCGGAGCACGGGGATGGCCTTGCCTCATGGGGAGGCGCTGCCTGGCGGCCTGGCTAATTACTAAAAAATTGGCAGTTGTCGTTGATTTTATGCTAAATTATTTGTCAGAGATGAAGATGCCAATGCATGGCAAAGTCACAGCTGCCACAGCTGTTGCTTGTTGCAAGTGCTTGCCCCCCGCCCTCGGCAGCTCCATGTCTGCACCGTGCACCGTTAGCAGTGACAGATTTATGGCAGCCATTTGAATTTTTATGAATATCTGAATGCAGATTTGCTTTGACATTTACATTGGGAGCTGATTCAGTAGCAACAACTGAAGCCAAGCAGACATCGAAATAAATAGTTGGGGCATAGTTAATGTTGGCTTTAATGGTCCGCTGCTTAAGTGTTAACCGTTCCGACTGCCAACCGTAAACAAATTGTATTGAATTACTTGATTTGCAGCGTTTTTTATTGCTCACCATATTTTATCCGGCTTAAATAGCATACCTTTATGCTAATTCAAGAGAGAAATTACAAGTATTTATTGGGTTACGATGGAGGTATTGAAAACCCCTTGATACACTCAAGCATAGGTGTTACCATTTAGATACGCCATATCAATATTATGATTTACAAGTTGTTCCTTAACTGCACTATACTTTATAAATAATATCTGTGGGTTAATCAAGTGCTATAAACGGTAATTGCTATCCAGACCAGTTCTATGTAGATCTTAGCTGTAGTTCTTAGTGTTCTTTAAGGTCACATTAAAGTTTCGGTGCCAATGCGTAGAACTCCAAATAAAAGTTACGTCTTTTAGAATTTAGTATTTTACCACCAGAAAAGCTACCTCTTCTGGCGACATTAAACGCCGCTGTAAGCCAATTTATCGAGAAGCTAAAAGTCTTTGAACCCGGGCTATAAAAAGGGCTTGTCACTGGGCCCACACATAACACATGTAATTAAAAATGTTCAAGCAGCTTTTTTATACCCTATGCTCGTAAAATATGTAAAGTGGATGTTGTCAACTTGTCCATAACTGTGTAACAGATTCACAGAACTGAAATGCCTATGTCTTTTACAGTTTATAAGAGTTAAACTTACTAAATTGTAGCTGAAAGGTTCTGTTCTCAGTTCAAGTTTGTGAACAACACTTAGCAATGGCAGATACGACTAGTCACTTACAGGGTATCTTGTCCGTCTCTCACAATCTGTGCTTGCATTCCGGGTTGGTTTTACGATGCAGCTGCCTAAGATTACAACTAATCAAGGTTCTTGTGCTGCTTTATAGACGCCACATGCTTTGCATACTTTGCATTGACTAATTCTGAATCTTGGCTATGCGTACGAATACTACCTGCCGGCACTGTGTGCCAACCATTTTTATGTACATGGCAACATTTTTGCCGGTTTTTTGTTTTTTTGTTTTTTTTTGTTTTTCTGTTTTTCGTTAACCAAATACAAATGTCTCATAAATTATCAGCTGATTAGTGCAACGAAACCGACTAACTACCACTCAGTGGCAAAAGAGACGTCGTCTAATTGCAGGATGCCGGAGAGAGTGAGCCGAAATGTATCTGCTAGATGCACAGATGGGGAAGGGGAAGGGGAAGAGGCGGCATGGCGCTACAATTTACAAGCTGCAATAAAAATCAAATTGCAACAACTAAACGACCAAAACGACTAATTTTGCACAAGTTCATAAATTGTGCGGGGAAACAGAAAACGGAGGGAATAACACGATTCGAGTGGCTTGGGGGATTGAGAGCGGGCAACTGGTTGATCTTCATATTTAGTGTGCAACAAATTATGGCTGCAATTTCCAAGGCGCAATTTGCCAAAAACAAAAAAATCCGCAAAAAAAAAACAAAAACAAAACAAAACACAAAAAATGCAGCAACAACAACGCACGGAAAACATATGGAAAATTATAGTAATAAATATTTGCAGACTGAGAATTGAGAGAATTGCTGAGGAGGCCGAGTTGCCGAAGCAGACGACACGCAGCTTAAAGAGGGGGAAGTGCAGAGATGGGGAGGGGGAGGGGGAGGGGGCTTATTGCAGCTAAGTCTGAAGAAAAACGATAATGGCAGCACTAATAAATTGCAGCCAACATGTTGCATGCTGCACGCGGCAGCCTCGGTCCAGCCAGCGCACCTGAGAGGAGAGCGCGTGAGCCAAAAACGGGGCGTGCAATTAGAGTACGAGTGAAACACATTTTTCGGGCTGCGACTGCGAAATGCGAACTGGAATTGTTAGCCGGGAATTGGACATGCCGCATGCGGCATACGGCATGCGGCATGCGGCATGTGGTGTGGTGGCAAGGCGCTCATGCAAATGAAACCGACGACGGGCACAACGCATGGCCGCAAGGGACACTTATTAAAAACAGTTATTAAATGCGACAGGCAACGCGCATTGGAGATTCTGTTTTTTTATATTTTTTCTCTCTTTCTGGGTGCGTGGCCCAGCTCAAAGTCCAGCTCCAGCTTCGACTCCTACTCCCAGCTACAGCTACAGCCACAGCTCGGAGTCCACAACTCACAGGCCTCGCCTCGCCTCGTCACAAAAGTCGTGCAAGTCCCCCGCGGCTTTGCACGTGTTCCACGCTCTCGACTCTGTACTCCTTACTCCTTACTCCTTCCTCCTTGCACTCACACTCGCACTTGAAGTACACTCAGAAAAATAAGTGATCTGCAATTTTGAGAAAATGTAAAGCACAAATAGAGCAAAGGGAAAAGCTTGATTTATTTTTATATAATTACTCGGAGAAAAAGAGAAGCACTTAAAAATAAAGTTCAGGAACAAACTTGTATTAAAACTTAACAAATCGATCTTAAAGCTAGCCACAATAATTAAAAATATTTCTATAATTTATATATTTTAATAATATTAATATTTGCTTTTCAGAAAGTCGTTCTTTTTCGAAATAAAACCTGCTTTTTAGCTCATTAATATATTTTATGTATTTTAATTATATTTATGTAGGCTGCTACGCTGCTAAGCAAAGCTTTCTTCAAGAGCATATTTTTCGCTGAGTGTATCCTTAAGCAGTCTGTATCTGAGTGTTTGGATAGGGACATGCGTACGAGCGTCGACGTTGGCATCGCTGGCATCACCATCGTCGTCGTCGTCGTCGTCGTCGTCGTCATCGTCATCATCATCGACATGGCCGCTGGCCGCTATTACAATTTCATGTGGCCGCCGTTTGCCGTTTGGCGAATCGCATATTGGATTTCATGTTTGCCACTTTTGTGTACATCTCTCGACGTTGCGCTTAACCCACCGCACACCGCCGCCCCCCCTCCCCCTCCCCTGTTGCTGGCAACATTTTATGCTGATTACACGTCTAATCCGCAGCGTGTGCCTCAAACTGATGCCCCCTGCCTCTTTGTGTATCTTACTTACTATGGTATACTCTGTACATACATGCCCAAGTTCCTCCTCCTCGTTCCACTGATTGGGGTTGAAATCGCCTCATTCAATTGCCGTTTGCGCTATTTGCCGTTTAACTTGAAATTGTAGAACTTTAATTGAGTACAGGGTGCTGTTTTGCATGCCCCTTTCGATACGAGCGAAGCCTTAAAGTCTTGCCTCTCTTTTCTTTACTAGGTCTTCAGCTGCCATAGAAACAACTGACCCAAAATTCCTCACATTTTGTTTGTGGCAGTTGTCAGAAAAGCTGTAGAAGTTGCAGTTTGTAGATGAATATGAATTTGAATTTTAAATTTCCGTTCTTTGAAAATGAGTTAGCAGTAAGAATGTCCCAAGAGCAGAAGAATATCTTAGTGAAATTTATTATTTTATTGAAAACAGCTTTGGAATAATCAAAATCCTAGATTTGAACAATTATTCTACAATCAAAGAAAGTTTAAAACCATTGTTGTTGTCTTTAGAAAGCATAATCCTTAAATACCAATCGATTTCTATGAAGATTCATATATTTAATTATGTGCAACATAGTGTAATAGCTAGATTTATGTATAGAATTATATCGACACCCTGTATAATAATATTGACAGCTCTTGCCCCATCCCGGTCGAAGTGCCGAACCCAATGCCAGACATTGGCATTGGCGTTTAATTGGAATTTTGAGCAAATATAGAAACAAATAAAAACATGGCAAAAATCCAATAAATGTCCTGCGCTGCACGTGCAACACGGAGCACGTAGTGAGACGCCGTGGGAGACAGAGAGAGAGAGGAGAGAGAGGAAAGAGAGGAGAGAGAGAGAGAGAGTACGTTTACGTTCCAGTGGACAGCGTTAATTGAGGCAAGCAGCCTGGCAACGGCAACGGCAACGGCAACGGCAACGCCATGAAATTGGATAAATTGCTCAAGAGATGTGGGAAGGCAACGGTGGCGGGGCACAGGGGGCTGGCTGCTGCTGCTGCTTGCCACACAATGCAGTGTCACAACAATCGATTGTCCTTTTTTTATTTTTGTATTTGCCCGCATGCTGACATCATCAACATTGGCGTAGCCACCCTCGCAGCAAGCAGCGACGTCGACAGCGGACGCACTTCCGATTTCCGGACGTGCCTTGATGGATGTGCAGCAGTCGGCGGCATTCAATTGATGCCACGCGTGACACGTGTTTCGTTGCTTGTATATATTCTACGGATCTACCCTCCATTTACCGTTATGTGTGCGTAATGTGCACGTGTGGCTTGAAAGGATTCGTCGACGGCGGCTGGCCGGATGGCCATAAAACAGCCGCAGTCGGAAACCTTATCGCTTTGGGAAAATCGATTTTTACATCAGACGATGGGAGGCAGCGCTGGCGATGGGAGGCGCCTCGCCAGGACGCCATTGCTGCGCAGTAAAATGCCACAGTTGAGTTTTCTCTATTTTATTTTTGAGAGAATGCCGCTCCCGTTTTGTAGACATTCCCCAAAAAAGTGGGCACAAAAATGAGCGGCGCCTAGCCGATGGAGTCGCAAATGAACGCCCTGAAAAATGTCTACACCAAAATCATGTACAACACATTGGTGGCGCCTCCCCAAGCTCCCCCAGCACCGGCTGGCTGTCCAAACAATTGCCTGCGTCGATCTGTTTGAAAACTGTGTTCGAACAAACGTCGCATTAACGCAACATTTTGACCATTTTTATGGGCAAGAGAGCTCCCAGCTCAGCTGCCTGTTATCCAACACGGCTGTAACGACAGATGGACAGATGGACCGATGGACAGACAGACAGACAGACAGACAGACAGCCAGACAGCCAGTCTCTCCCAGTCTCACAGTCTACAGCTGCCAGTTGTCCAGTTATGCGCCAAAAGCAGTGCAGTCTCCAGCTGTGACTTGAACTCTTGCCAAACACGCGCCTGCGCAGCGGCTGCCAAGTTTCCCAGTTTTCCAGCTTGCCTTTTGTCTTTTTACTGCTTTTTTTTTGTACTCTTATGCAGTGGTGCAGTACTGCTGCAGTGTCGTGTGGCTGGGGGTGGTGCTGCACATTTGGAAAGCCAGCGGAATGCCAGAGTCAGAGTTGGGGCGCTTATCTCGACAGTCATTTAGCGTAATCAGTGCAATGGAGTACATGGCAACTTGGCTATAACCTTTAAACGATCTGCTAAGCCTGGCTGGAAAGAGCTGAACTTTAAGCAAAATAATCAATATTAATGAGAAGACTAGCCGAAGACTAGCAGCCATTAACCGTTTCACTTATAATTTTAACTGCAAATGGAATGTGATTTTTCTTAAAACTAGCACAACACGTTTCTTTGGGTAGATTTTTAAATACGATTCGGTTGAACCAAATGAAAGGTTGAACATAACATTTATTTACACATTTTTTATCTGTGTAAAAAAGCGTAAAGCACTGTTTAATTAGCTATTAATGTAGATCTTCAAGAATGAGTTGAAAGCTGCTCGAACTAAAATGATGTCCACATTTTCCGAAATTTTTGGAATGAAGAGTAGATTGTTCGATAAACAAATCTTAAACTTATGTACTCAATTGTCCCAAGAAACTAAGCTTTAAATCTACCAGTTGACAAACTGAAAGGTCTCAATGCAGATAATAATACGGCTTTCAGCCATGAAAACTTCGCAAATTCCACAAATTTCTTCAAATTTCCACACATGTATAAAAATTAAAAGACTAACGATTTTCTTTCAAAGAGTGCGTCGACAGTTTTATTAAAGTACTTTTGATTTATTGACTTGTCAGCGAATATGTCATGAGTCCAATAATAGCGGCCCGGCTCAGTGTATCCACGTGGGGCCCTGCGGAAGGCAGAAAATAGCCAACCAGCTGGGATCCAAATCGGGCAATACCAGCGGATGCTGCTGCACCCACATGGAAATATTTCTCCTCCTGGATGCCCAGATATGTGCCGGAGACAATGTTGCCCACCAGCGTCAGATCCTTAACCGTATCCGTGGCACGATCCCAATCATCGCCCAGGCTGCCCATCACATCATAGAGCAGCAGTATTAGGGAGATGCCATGGACGAAGGCCAAGCCACATTGTGAGGTTTGCCGATAAAACTCAATGTTGGCCAACGGCAGCGGAACGACCTCCACAATGCCCATTGATACGAAATAGGATCGGGCACAGTCCTCGCTCCCCTGGATGGTGCGCACAAGCGTAATCAGTCCATGGATAAAACAAAATGCGGCTGCCAAATAACCATAAGGTTGATCAGCCGGAGTCAATGCGTAAAGTCCATAAAAACTGGCACCGACCAACACCAAATTGGACCCAGCCTCAGCGAACATTATATTTGCGAAATATACAAAAACATAAAACAAATAAAAAATTACAATATTTTTGACAAAACAAATAATTTTTGTGTGTTTGACTTGACGTGAAAGCTTAAAATGAATAGCTGGAAAAATTTCAGAGTATTTCCATATTTGACACTTTGCAGCTGAGTAGGTTTTACTTCTAAAGCCAAGCAAATTAACTTACTACATTTCAAAGATTTCTACACTCTGTATAATTATTTATTAAAGATTACTTTAAGTTGTGATTTTACTGCTCAACAATTTCACTAAGCCACAACAATTTATTTGACTAGTCTAAGCCGCTCTTTGACTACTCTGGCGCTGCAGGACATTATATATTCTTTCCGTATAAATATTCGACCTGCTGTCTGCTGTTTATGATACGATCGCATTCCTGGGACTATTACTGGGGGGACACTTGGTTGCCACTACTCTGGTTAGCCTGATTGACCCTCATAAAGTCAACTGCCAGCGGATTTTTTGTGTTGTTGCTGGGGACACAATCTAAATCAGCACAGCACAACAAGGTAAAAAATAAATGCACTGTAAGCTGGCTGGAGCGCCAACATAGTTATAAAGCAAACTAACATAACTAAATGCAGGAAACGCTTTCCAGGAAACACCAACAACAACAGCACCAACAATAAAAGCCTGGCTGCTGGCTGATTGTGTTGTGTCCAACAATTTTTTTTGTTTTTTTTTTGTTTTTTTTTTGGTGCCGTGGCGAAAAGCAGCCAACAGCAGCCAATGGCCAAGAGATTTATTTGCAAGCAGCAACAATAACAACAATAACAATAACAACTGCAGCAGGAGCAACCAGCAACAGCAACAACAGCAACAACAACAACAGCAACAAATCAGCAGGCAACATGACTTGGTAGTTTTTCGTGTGCATGTTGCCTGTTTTCGTTGTTTTGGCTGTTTCGCCGTTGTTTTGGCAGTTGCTAGTAGTCCTCGAAGATGAGATACTTGCCAGCTGATTAGCTGACATACAAACAACAACAACAACAGCAGCAATAACAACAACAACAACAACAACAACAGCAGCAGCAACAAGTCAACTGCAGAGTGGGCAGCACTGTCAGGCGGCTGCCAAAGTCAAATCGTGTACACAATTGGCGCGACATGCAACATTATTCTCTGCCTTAAGAGACCCTAACCCAATCCCATTGCGCATTGCCATCCCTATGCCCATTCCCAGTGCAGCTGCATACAGCGCCTACACTCTCAGAAAACTCTAAAAACTACTTAAATCAAATACAAACCGTGTCCAAATTCAATCAAACTTACATTTCTAGACCAGATCCTTAACTGGTTATTCATATTACAAAGACGTTTTTTTGTGGCTTCGAAATTCTGAAATGGAAAACTGTTTTATTGGAAAAGTTACATAGATATTTTCTTAAAATATACACATTTCCTTAATTACAAAAATAAATAGAATAAATGGTTCAACTAATATCTGAAGTTGCCAAACCAATCTTGAACTAGAATGTTTCATTGGGGCTATGTAAACTTAGAACAATATCATGAATGAAGCACGAATGATAATGAATAAGAAGTTGCAAGTAAAATGTTTCCTTATGGATTGATTTTCAGAACATGAATAATTTACACTGTTGTTTCAGATTATTCAAATCCGATTTCTGCTTGAAAATTGAAAAGGAAATTGCTGGAATTCCAACACGTTTGTTGTGTTTTTCTGAGTGTATCAATTGAAAGTGGCTGCGCAGGCGAGTGCGGAGGCGGAGGTGGGATTGCAACAGGCCACAAAGGCCCACAGAGTCCCGATCAGCTCGATTGGCCGCCCCGATTGGTAAAACGTTTGCAGCCGGAGTTTGACTTAATTTTCACCGTCCTCAGTTTTTTTTGTTTTTTTTTTTGCTTTTTTTGGCCTGGCCTGGCTCTCTTGGCTTCTTGGTGGCTGGCTGGCAGTTGGTCTTGGTCTTGGTCTTGGTCTATTGTCTGTGGCTTTTGTGGCTCAGAGCCGCTTTCGCTTTGGCTTGTCCGCAGCTTTTGGCTGCCGCTTCGTGATTTGCGATTTTATCGCATTGAAATGAAATAATTTGAGTTGAAAATGATGAAGTTAATTGTGTTTATTAGGCTGCCAGTCACAAGAGTTGCTCCAACTCTAGGCTCTGCAGCTCCAGCTCCAGCTCCAGCTTCAGCTTCAGCTTCAGCTTGTGTTTCAGCTGCTGTTGCTGACTCACTCACTCGACGTTGACTCTGTGATGTGCCCCAAGGGGCGCTTCCCCATCTGCCCCCTGCCCCCTGTCCAGCTTCTGCTCGGCTTTTGTTATTGCAATGTTGCCCAAATAGTCAGTCAGTTTATGCAAATTCGTGAATTTATGAGCTGTTCGCCATTAAGTCATTTTAAACGAATCTTTTTGGTCCGCCTGCAGCAGCCAGCACCACCACCACCAACCACAAACAACAATGGATAGCATCATATATATATACATACATACAAACATACAAACATGTAAGAAATCCAAGCTAGCTTCAGCTTGTTGGAGTTGGAATCATGTGCGCATGTGCTCCGCAGCTCCACAGCTCCACGGCACAGTCAACGCCAGTTCAGTTCAAATGATACTCAAAAGTGGGAGCTCTGGTTAAAGTTGCATTTGGCGTCTTTTGGCGTCTTTTGGCGTCTTTTGCTCCTGCCCAGTGCTCCGTGTCGTGTGCGATATTAATCGCTTTTGCTGAAACTGTGATGTCAGTTGTGTGTCGTAACATGATTACGTGGGTCCGAGGATACGACTGCGACTGCAACTGCAACTGCAACATCGACTGCAACGGCGACTGCAACTGCGAGTGGTCCATGGAACTCCGACATGCAAAACAAAGTAAACTGACCAGCAGAGTGTCTAAGCAAAACTTGAATACCCTTTGAAAAAAGAAATCAAATTGAAGCCTACAAATAGCAACAACTCCACAACTTTTTTTTTGACTGACATTTTAATTTAATTATATGTTTTTCTGTATATATACAATACTATAATATAAAATTACTATAAGCGGAAACTAACTCTTTACTTATTTATAATGATGAAATAGAACAATTGCAACCCGAACTTTGACCAATAATTTGGCTTTAAATTTTTAATAATCTAACATGCATTTCGAGCCAGAATCGCGCATGCAACTTTAAATGCAGTTTTAGCACACTTAAAAATACCTCAATTTGAAAATATATTGAGTTGTGGCAGTTGAAAATTGAAACCCCGACAGAATGGATGGAAATGTCGTAGGACCACGTGCAAAAAAAAAAAGAAATATGGTATAGCAAACCCTGAGCGTGATGAAATGCAATGAGCTGGAAACTGTTGGCTGTGTTGAGATGGAAGGCAGGAAAGAGTCTGGGACATGCCACTGGCGTGACTTTCCCACTGTGCAACAACAGCTTAGTGGACTTAATCACAGTGGGTTGGTTGTTAGTTGTTGGCTGTTGTCGGTTGTGTTGTTGTTGGTTGTTGTTGTTGCTGCTGTTGTTGCTGTTGTTGTTGCTCGAGAAGGAGGGTTGTTGTCTGAGATTTTGGCATTTTGATGATCGTATCGCAACTGAAATCGCTTGTCAGCCTTTCTTAATGAGCAGAACATCGCCTCGTGGCGCTTTTTGTGTCCGGTCACGTGCACTGATTGTTGCAACAACCGCCCCGAGTTGACTGGGTATACAAAGCGCAGCTGTCAAGTGGAATTAGCCCGACCATTCTTAGGTGGTTAAAGTGGGTTTTCTGTATGCTTTAACAGTCAGTCAGTGTTTGATAGTGGGACCCAATCAAACCGTACCAAATCGCCTGAGCCAACGAAACAGCTTGCATCTGGTGTCCACTGCAATCGATTCCCAGCATTTCAAATATATATATGCGACCCCTCACACACAGATAAGACTGGGTTGCCAACCCCTGAGCGCCAAGCAACCCCCAGCTATTAGAAAATTTGCGTTGCCTGGCAACCAGCGCATTTTGGAGACTCTCTCTCTCTCTCTCTCTGACTGAGAGAGAGAGACTCTGGTTTTCCCTTTCTCTCTCTGCGCAGCGCTCACTTTTTGAAGGCAGCCATTTTGAATTAATTTGCAGAAATTAATATATGCACCCCGCGCTCCAATCTGGGGTTCATTCCATGACGGGTGGGGGGAGGAGAGAGGGGGAGGGGGCAATGCAACGCAGATGCTTTGTAGACTTTTCCGCAAAAGCTGCTCAAGTATCGATTTTCTTCACTTTTTGGGAAGCCACACAGTTTCTTGTGGCAAACAAAATGTGACGCCCACATTGGGGCAAACTGAAACCGTTGCCATAAATCTGCCGGCTGCTGACAGACTTTCATGGCTCTTTTCTGTACAAAATACCTGTTAAAAATGTGTTAATAGGGTATCATCAAGTTGTATGTAGACACAACTCAATCAGGTAACTAAATATTCCTGATCTGTTTGAAGCAGAGCCTATATAGGAGCTGGAGAGATCTGAGTTGTTGGTTGGAGGTTGTAGTTATAGTTGTGTAATAAATATCATAAAGAGATACGAAGTTATCGATAAAAATCGATGTATTCTTTTAGCACACATAGATGAGACTTAATTTAACATTTGAATATCTTTTAAAAATGTAGTCCTTGATTCTTTTTACTTCTAAACACATTTGCAATGCAATCTTTTTGTATTTTGGTATGACTGTTTACAGGGTATTTAGTTGTCTGACAATTTCGAATAGATCAATCTTGCCTTTTCCATTGCCGGTTGCCTCAACTGCTTTGATTTCTATGCAAATCGCAGTCAAATCATGGGAAAAAGGCGAACAACAAGAAACAAAAATCGTCGCTAAATTGCATTGTGGCATAGTCAGTTAGTTGCCAGTTATGGCAGCCGTTTTGCATATGTCAGAAGCGACGCTGTCTGTGGCGCCACCACCAGCGACGGGCCACGTGCAGCTGAAGTCGCTTATAGCTGCTGGGGCCAAAGGAGCGGCCAGCTTTCGGTGCACGATCGACAGGCGCACGAAATACAACCAAGCCAAAGCTCCTGAAATTATCATGACCCCGGCGTGGCAATTGGGTCAGCATTTGTCCGGGTGACACAACACGAAAAACCTTTGGGTGAACAAAAAAAAAATAGGGAAAAAATGCACTTAAAAAAGAAAAGAGTGCTCATATTTTGCATTTCGAGGCATTTCGAGGCATTTCTGACACGTGCAGCTGGGCAACGAGCACGCCTCTTACCTGGTGCCACGCTAATGAGACCCGAGCCCAGCGTTCCACTGGAGACCTCTATATTGCCACACAATGGTGCACAATGCGCTTGGCCACGTGGCCGCCTCCTTTTTTGTTTTGTTTATTGTATTTGGAGGCGTGTGTCGCTGAGCAACCACCAAACGAGCTGAGCCAGCGCCTAATTGACGCACGTCCTCTTGCCACAGTTTGTGTCCTGGTCGTGTGTCGAGAACTTGAGGCACGCATATGAAAATTTAATTGCAGCATTTGTTTGATTTGTATGTGAATGCTTTCTGGCTGCGAACTGGGCCAGTTTAATTATGCTGCTGTCCCCTGGGAGGGGTTGGCTCTACTCAATTTACTAAATTAGTTTAGCTCTTTTGAATTGCTCACAAATTGGCAACAAAATGAAATACATTAACAACAAACAAGCTGCTGGGCGTGAGAGAAACACTGTTGCCAGCTTGGGAATGTGAACAAGATGAAATTGCCTGAAAAGGCACTCAACTGTATAAATATATGTTTTATATATATAATGATGAGCTCATTTACTTAATGGTAGGTTTAGCATGCGACTACGTCCTTCGTTTAGTAGGGAAAATATCTCCAGTATCACATCTTCATCGATATATGCGAAGATCTTTTGAATTTATCTCTCAAACTGTCCACGAAATCGAAGAATGAAATTTATAGATGAGTTCTTTCAGGGCTGCCATAAATAAAACATGCCCATTGAGCACTTAAATTTGCCATTTGTAGCATATGTGACCTCTGTAAATTTCGCATTACTTCGATTGCAATTGAGGATTTGAGTGCCAGCAATCTCAGTGGCACAGCGACATGCAACGCACATAAAGCTGATTAATTGAAGTCATCATAAGTTGTGGCAGGCAGCCAAAGGAAACGGGCATCCGCAGTCGTAGCCGTAGTCGTCAGCAGCAGCATCTAAAACTTTACCAGATTGCAACACAAATTCACTTAAGATTGCAACAAATGTTGGCAGAAAGCAGCAGCAGCAGCAACAGCAGCAACAGCAACAGCAGCAGCAACGACAACAGTGGCATGCCACTGTATCTTTGCCGGGGTCTTGAGTTTTGAGTTCTAAGCTGGCCCCACCAGTTCAGTCAGCCAGCCAGCTGAAAGCATGTGTCATGTGGCAGCCACAAACACACACACACACACAGACACACACATAGACACACAGACAGACAGACATGCACCGACAGGCACACATAGAGTGTGAGGCGCAATGATTAAGTGAACATTTAACGGCTGCTAATGAATGTGGTGCAGTTCGCATAGATGTGCAATGTGGCTGCAATGTCACACGCGATGCCATTGATGCCACTGGGGGTCACAATAACGGAGGCGTCGCACATTCAACATTCAACATTCAACAGCCAAAAGTCAAAAGCCAATCAAGAACACATCATGTGAACGCCGACGCAGGTCTCGAGATACTCTGCCACATCAGCAGCAGCATCAACTCGGCAATTGACTAGGCAGCAAATGCAGCCTGACTCGCCTACACTCAGCGAAAAATTTACTAAATTATTTCAAAAGTGCCACTTAAATTCAAATCGACAAAACACTAAAATAATCAAATAAACCCAAAAGTATTTTATTTATTGCAACTTTTCAAACATGTTTGCGAGGCTTATTTCTCTAAAATTACTGATCATTTAAGATAAAAACATTTTATTTATAAAATCTGAAAAGTATATGTTTCTTAATATGCAACTCACGATTCAACTATGATTTTATCCCAATAAATATTTGGTAGATTGATTGAATAAGTCGGCTTATAAATTGAATATTTCATTGCCTATACACAAAATATACATTTTGGAAAACAACCTAAGTTTTTCGAATAACAACTCAATTTACGATCAATTATATATATACTTTATAGAGTTCTCTATCTCTTAGTAGATTAATATATTATTATATTAGAGATGTTTGTCAGCAATCTACTTACAAAAGATAGCCCTGGTTTCTAAAATGCACCTTCTTCTGAACACATACAGACACTTTCGCATCAGTATTTCGCTGAGTGTAGAGAGCGTTAAGTGCCGTCGCGTCTGAATCCCACATGGTCTGCGTCTGCATCTGCGTCTGTATAGCTGTTGACTCGTCTGGAATGCAGATGTGTGCAGTCGGAGAACGGACAGCGGACAGAGGAGAGCGGACTCAATGCTGACACCGCTGACATCGCAGCCCACTTGCTGCTCATATTTTCATATCATCAACAGCAGCAACAGCAACAGAAACAGCAACAACAACAACAACTGGATGTTGTCTGTCCCCCCTCAATGACATTCATACAGCCCACTTCCTTGCCCGGGCTTCCTGGCTCTCTTCCTGCCCGGTTTTGCGTGCAGCTGCGAAATTTACCAGATTGTACAAATATTACTTCTTCACTTGAAGACTAATTAAATTTGAATTTTGTTTCTCTTTTGCATTTTGTTTTGCATTAAACGAGCTGAGCAGCTCAGCTGCAACTTGAGGGGGCAACAGCTGCAGGCAACAACATATAGCAACAAAAAAAACAACAAAAAAAAGCGCAGAGGCGTTTTCACTTATAGCCAAGTTTAGACTGGGGCTCCTGCTGTTACCCCTATCCTGTCCTGCTCTCTCATAGCTGGTGGTCTGCGCCGTCTAAATTTATGGCTTAATTTGGCGCTCTTGTTAATGCGTGTGTGGGCGTGGCAAGTGGCGACCTGCGGCAAGTGGCAGGCAGTTAGTTACTGGAGTGGGGGCGTTGCTGTCAAAATTCTGACATTTTAAGTGTGTTTTCCCAGACTGCCGACTCTTGACTAAACAAATATTTCCATTATGAAGGGCTGTTGTCAAGCGTCAGTCGGATGTCAGCCGGCCTGCCTAATTGCCAAAAAGCACCAAAGTAGCAAGCAAGTTCATCAGGTTGTTCAAACAGAGTATGTAAATTGTGAAAATTGTGAAAATTGTGAAAATTTATGCGATGTTTTAGCCAAAGAAGGAAAGTGATTTGTGGGTGTTTCTAGTCAAGATGTTTAACACTTTATTTGGTTTTAATCTTGCATCTGAAAACGTTGTTGTTTATTATAAAGGGATTTTTTGTTAAGTTTTAATTTATTTTTATGAAAAACACAATTCGATTATTTGTTATCAATAATCAACATACATTTTTTAAAGTTTACTTATTATCAGCAAATAGTGTCCAAGCTGGTTTCTTTTACAATTTGCTCATTCAGAAATTAGTTATGCAACGAGCACAAATCGTGAATAGTTCTGGCTATTAAATATTATATCTTTTAGGAATTTCAGCTTTAAACTGCACAGCAGCTAATCAGTAAGCAAAGCAAATACGAAGGCAAATCCTGAATGGTCTGCAAATACATTGATAAGCAGGTAAGCAAAGAACTGTCTGCACTTTAAATTAGCTGGTTTTATAAATAGAATAGAAACAATGTCTAGTCGAGAGCCAAAGAAAGTATTGCCGCACTCAGTCTAGTCTCAGTGGGAGTGGTGTGCGTGTGTGTGTAAGTGTGTGTGTGTGTGTAAGTGTGTGTGTGTGTGTGTGTGTGTGTGTGTCTAAGCCACAATATACACAATATACTTTTCTAATTGTCATGCGAGAGACAGCGCCGGATGTCAAAGTCGTCGTTGTTGTAGTTGTTGTCGTTGTTGTAGTTGTTGTCGTTGTTGTCGTTGTTGTTGTCGTTGTTGTAATTGTCGTCTATGTTGGCTGCCGGAGTTGTGCGTGCCTTGTAGCCAAATCCCCAATGTGGTCTGATCGGTGGCTTGTTAGCTTGTCGCTGCCTACAACAATGTCCAGAGGCTTCTCGTTGTTGTGTCTGGCGACTGAGTTTCGGTTTTGGGCCTGATTTGAATGCGCATTTGGTTTCGCTCACCATTTCGGTTGTATGGTGTGTGTGTGTGTGTGTGTGTGTGTTGTTGTGTATATTGTGTTTTGTGGTCGTAAGTAAAGCTTGTTGTCCAATTTGATTGGCGGCTCATAAACAAATCGTCGCGCAATTACCGCCCCACAACAATGGAGACAACTGTGACAATATCAGAGGCGACAACCTTAACAATGACTCTAAAAATAGCCGACAGTTATAATTAGTGGCAGCAACAGGAAATTGCCCAGCCATATTCTTGAATTGGAGACGCCTAATTGATATTTTAGTTCAGCTTAGGTATGTGTAGCTATAGATTGATTAGAAAAACGACTACCTATATGGAATAACAGACATGTTGCAAGCATGGAAAAGAGGTCAAATTTATGATCTTGATAGTCTCCGAGATCATACAGATAGGCGGACATGGCTAGATTTCTTTCTATTGTTTGTTGCTCAAGTGTTTGCAGGTACCTTATGGGGTCCAAGCTCTCAGCTTCTGCCACTGCCTCTTGACATTTGCGAAATATCAATATACCCTTTTAAGCCATTCAAGTTCACAACTGGGTATAAAAAGGGCAAATGTACCCAGAAAAAAGGCTAAGACAAAGACTACATTGCTGGAACTGGTGGGTGTGACCCACACAATGCGATGAGAGCTGTGTGATAAATTTGGCACGTTGTTTTCATGACATGACCAACTAGCATGATCTCCCCCCCCCAACCCGCCCCCAGCCAGCCCCATCGACGGGCTCTTTTGACTGTTTGTGGTGTTGCTGTCGTGAAAGAAGGTGTAAAATTATGATTTAGTCGATGCCAAAATGAAGATAACAAAAACAGCATGCAGCACAGCAGCAGGCAGCACAGCAGCAGACAGCAGACAGCAGTCGGTGGCAGCTAACCTGGCAACGTTGCGTCGCTGTCGTCGTGTCGACGCCAGCAGCGAGCTCAGCAGCGTTCAGAGTACACAATGCAGGTGACAAATCTTGGTTAGCCAATTCAGAAACAACAAGCAACACAAACACCTGCAATGCCAATGCAATCCATTGCAACACCCAGATAAACTGCACAGCAGCAACACAAAACCCACCAATAGCCAGCCAATAACAGCCAGCCAGACTAGCCTGAAGTTGTAATACCCTGGCATTATGCAGATTTTTAACAAACATTTTGACTTGTTAATCCCCGAAATCGAACAAAAGCCGCTTCTTATCTTCAAGCACACATAAATCTGTCAAAGTTGGACGGATTTTTGTACTTTTTGTACTGCAATTTTGATCATGCTTTGAGCTCTATTTTGACTTGCCAACCAAGTTCAATTTCACAATCTGTATTAGAAAATTCCATTGACTTGCTATAAATCAAGAGCGCAATTCATTAATCGATAATCGTTGCTCAGTTCGATCGATTCGATACATTAAAAATGTATACAAATGTTTGAAAAGTTCAATTTTAATCTATATTTTATTCGAATTATTGTTATTGGCACAAAGCGTTTAGTATCTGATTGGTTGAGTGAAAGGTGCGACAAGGCTCAGGAATTATGAGCTGGCATTTCAATCGATGCTCGACGCAACAGCTGTCGATTTTTGGTAGTGGCCAGCCAAAAAAATAATGGCAAATATCGGTCGAATTGCCGAATATAGAGAGAACGCCGCTGCCGCTTACAAATATGGTCAGATTGTGTTGCCAAAAATGCAACCGGCAAGCTGGCAACTTGGCAACTTGGCAACTGTGCACCCAAAAGTGGTTGACCACTTTGGTCGTCGCTGTGTGTAGCATCCACAAAATATATATACAATATTGACGCACTTGTTGTCAACTGGGCGTGTTTTTTAAATGCACTTGCCTTAAATGCTGTTTGTTGTCGTTGTGGTTGTTGTCGTTGTGGTTGTTGTGGTTGTTGCTGTTGTTGCCTTAACATGGCTGGCAGCTTTGTTAAATGTCAGTTTTTGTGTCAAAATGCATTTGACTGCTAGAGGAAAACAAAACGAACTGCTGGTTAAAAAGTCGAGAACGGGGGCAGATCGCTCAAAGAGCTATCAAAATATTTTCGTTTGCCAGTTTTAGAATTGAAGAGCACCCAGTGCGACCATAAAATATGACACGTGGGTAATATCAAAAAGCCATAAACAAAGTTAAATTATTGGGCAACACTTGGAAAAATATAAAAAAAGAATTTGAAATAGAAAAGAGACGAGACTCGAAATAGATCGCAGACCATTTAACCCGTTGGCATCATTAGCAGCTCATCTGGCAACAGCTGAGGCTGACATGTGGGCAACTGCCATCCTTAACAGCAGCTCCCCAGCAACCCCACTCCCCTATCCACCACCCCCTCTCCGTTCCCCTACACTGGTTCCCTCTTTTATTATTTTTTTTTGTTGGGTTGACAGAAATAGCGTGATAATCGTGGCACGCTCTTTTGTCCCGGGGTCGTCGTGATTTCCACTTCCGATTTAACTGGAACTCTGTCTCACTCTCACTCTCACACTAAGCATGTGTGTGTGCGTGTGTGTGTGGTTGTGCTTCCCCCTTTTCCCCTCTACTTAGTTATTTTCCGAAAAGGAAAAATACATATTCCGCTTTTGTTGAAGCATGCGGCTGTCATGTGTGCCAAATGTGCAGCAGACGATCGAATAGCGTACCTTATGTTTGATTTCATAAATACAAATACAGCCAGCGATCGCAAACAAAATTGTATTCCATATATACTATATACTATATACCATATACGATATCTATCTATATCTGTATATCTGTTCTCTGCTGCGATATTTCGCCCTGGTGCGCATTAACATGTAACAGATGCGCTCCACATTGTGGCCAACAGCTTCCGATGAGGAGGATGAGGAGGAAACGTTGATGAGGGGCTGCTGCGGGGGGCGGCAACAGTATTGTTTATGAACTGCATCCGCAGTCAATAAAACTTATACTTTTTGATACACTGCCGACCATCCATTCATATAAGCTTGTACAAACCAGATATATGCGATGATCTACAATGATATACAAACAGCCTTTGATCAATTTCATTTGCAAGAAATGTTATTTAATGAGAATTTTCTGTATTTTTCTTTTTGTGGGCTCAAAATCTTGTTCTTAAACAAATTAATAATTTAGTTACTTGTCTCTGCACACATATTTAATAAATCAATCAATATGTTGTTGACCGCCATTTATACAAAAGTATTGCTACAACTTCGATTTCGATATTCAACTTATTTATTCCTAAATATGGTTTGTCGACTCTATTTCTAGTTAACCATATCTTTAACATTTTCCAGCTTTCCTCAAAAATCTCAGTTTATTTATGGTAATCATTTTAGTTTCTTAAAAATCAATTATACGATTTCGATGCATCCACACAAGGCATCTCTTCAAACTTTCGCTGCAACTCTCGAACCTAAATCACCCTGGAGGTGCTTCTCTCAGGCATACAGATCCTCTGCAGAGCACACTGCTCGTGTCGAAGCTCGTACTCGCTTTTGGTGCATGCAAATCCAAGCATCACAAATCGCTTATTGCCCCAGCGCCAAAAAAGCAATCAAAGGCCGCGGACCCCGACCAGGCCAACACGGTCAGTGAGGGAGTAAATGAATGAATGAGTGAATGATGCGGAGCAGAACGAAACCAATATTCAAGACTCAACACGGCCAGGTAAAGCAAATAAGCACGAATAAAAAAAACAACAAAAGAGAAACATTCCATATTCGATTGGCTGAAAACCTTTCGAACTTTAACAGCGGATTCAAGCTTCAAAAATTGCGTGAAGCGGCGCATTATGGTTATTACTTGGATGTCGAATGCTCGAATGGTCGACTTGCTGATGCCGATGCCGATGTCGACGTCGATGTCGATGTCGATGCCGGTGTTCGACATCGTGGCTTTTTGGGGGCAGGGGCCAACTCCATCTCTGGTCGCGGACAGCGCTTTGTTTGCTCATCGCTCCCAGACCAAGACCTTTGAAGGCAGCGCCGTACTGCCCATCACAGAGCCCAACAGAGCCAACACAGCTGACCTTGTTTAAACATCAAAAAACATATTATTGCCATGCCGACCGTCTTTCGTTTTACGTTTATTTTCATATACCCTAGCAGAGGGGTATAATCAGTTGATTACTCAATGGATCTCTCTAGGTTAAAACTATAGTCGAAAACTTCAGCCAAAAATATACTTGAAACCAATATATTAAGTTATGTGAACTATGTTTGTAAGTTACGTGTTTATTTCATAAATAATTTATCAGCATGCTTTCGATTTGATTACATATGAAAAGATACTTTCCAAAGTCAGTTAAAGTATCTAGCTTGGTTATTTGACGAGTCAATTAGGCTATTAAAGCATGGACTATTCAAAGTTAGATTGTCAGCTTTGTAATTGTATTTTTGCTATTATTACTATTATTTTTATTATGCTTAAGAATAGTCAAACTTTAACCCTTTAACTTTAATTACTACTTTCAAAAGTCTTCTTACTTTGTAGGGTATTAAAGCATCGGCTATTCCGCTTGGCTCGTCTGCCTTGTAATTCTTTATTTTTTGGTTGGTTTTGTTGAAAAATTGCAAAAGTTAAAAACCATTTCATTGCATTTAGAGGGTTTCACTTGCCTCTCGGTTGTTGTGAGTGTGTTTTTTTTGCGCTCAATTCGATTTGTGGCTGTTTCTTTGGGATTTGCGGCAAGGCGGCCGTTGCATTGTGTAATTTATATGCGCCACAGCGGTGCAGCGCTGGTGCAGCGCTGACCAAATGAAGGCGTTGCGTGGTGCCCCGGACAACTACGTGACCTCCAATTTTAGCTCTCGGTTTCAGTTTCGGTTTCATGTGCCTAAAGTGCACATGTTGCGACTGCTGCGACTTGCCTCGACTGCTCGTGTGGTCGGCTTTGATGCGTGCCGCCGCCTTCTTTCAAGACGCAGAAAACCACACGCACCACTCAAACACAAACACAAAAACACACACACAAAAACACACACACACTGAGCCACAGACACATGCGCATAGTTAATGTAACACCCAAAACTTATTCATATGCTAATTTCGCTTAGCGTTAAGAAAATATGACCAAGCTGGCAGCCAAGACTCTTGTCGGCCGCACTTGTTGGCACCGTTGACTTGTGGCTTTTTTTGTTTGTTTGCTGGAGCCGGCGACAAATATCCAATTAAAATTGTTCAACGTTGCGACAATATATGGACGGGCAGAGCCTGTGGATTGGGTGTGAGGGCACCGCCCAGTAAAACAAATTGCACTCATATGGCAAAAGAGGTTATGGGAAAACAGTTTCGGAAATGCCTAAAACCAATTTGTCACAAATGGTTTGAGCTAAATACTATAAATATAAAACATATTCTCGAATTGGACAGAGTTTTGTTAGAGTTTGCCCAAGCCAGTTATTCTTTGTCTTTATATATTGTATTATGATTATTGTAATTTAAAATTTAAATGTATTTCAAAATAATGATCGAAAAGCGCTTGCTTTTAAAGATCGCATCCAAATTGCCAATTTGGTGTCTAAATTATCGATCATATTCTATTGTATCGTTTGAGAACCCAAATATAATTCCCTGTTAAACGTTAGTTTCCCACCCAATTCAAAAACTCTTTTATAACAGAAAGTCCATAAATATGTCTTAAAAATGAATGGTAACAAATTATAAAATATGAAATTACAAAAGTAGTTTTGAAGCCTTTGGCTGCCAGCTAATTAAGTGTGGAATGTTACAGCAATCAGCTGGGCTCTATACAAAAAAAAAAAAAAGAAAAAACCCCCCCAACCACAGCAGCACCCCCACCACCAGCCGGCTTCAGTCATGCGGTGGTCTCCACAGACAAGTCTGAATCTGAGTCTGAGGCTGACCTGTTCATGTTGGCTTGTTGGCTATCAAGCTATCGAGCTATCGAGTCTATCAACGCGTTTGTGCGTTGGTCTTGGAGCACAAACCACAAACCACAAAATATAAAATACAAAAATACAAAATACAAAATACATATGTACAGCGATCTGCGGGGTGATTATCGTGGTCATTGTTACAGCCGCTTTAATGGGATCTCATGTTGATTGATTGTGCACACCTGTGAGCTCTGTGAGCTGTTCGAGCTGATGTCGATTTGGGTTTGGGTTTGGGTTTGCTATGGTTTTTCGTCTGTTTCGTTGTTGCGTCTTTTGTTTTATTGTCTCTGATCCGCAGTTGCTGATGGATTGTTTTCGCTTTGAACTTAAAGCCAAAATGTTGGGGTGAAAGCTGAGCTTTCATTTTGAGCCATTGTTTGCTGGGCCTTGTTTTTGTTTATTTTTTATATTTATTTATTTATTTTTTATTTTTTGTTCGTTGTTATGCAATTGTGAGACAATTATTTGGCAAATGAAATAAGCCCAAAAAGAAAAACGAAAACATTTGTTGCTTTAGATTTTGTGCCGCTTCGCTGACATTTTGATGGACAGTTGCTGTTGTTGTGGCTGTTGTTGTTGCTGCTGCTGCTGCTGCCGGACATGTTGGCGCTGCTTGGGTGGCTCCAAGCACTGCCCCCGCATGTGTGGCAAGCGACTGTGGCTTCGGCTTTGCCTTTGGCTATGCCTATTGTCTTGTTCCGCTGCCCGCTTGCAATTTGTATGAATTTCAAATTGTTTCTTTTTATAGGCAACGCTTCTGCTTCGCTGTTTTTGTACCCCTTAAAAGGTGCTGCTTAAAAGGGTCTCTCAAATTTATGCTAATGTAGAAGAAGTCCTCGAGTTTAAAAATTCATTTAAAAACTGCTTTGCGAAAACTGAACTGATTTTTAAATCTCAGTTTTAAATTTGTGTTAATTAAATTAAATTGTTTCGCTCACAGAAGTTAAAAGTTAGTTAGAAGAATGAAATTTAACAGCTATTGCTTAAAGTGCGGCAACGAAACAACTTTAATTGGCTACAGGGTATCCCTCAGCCATACACGCTCGACTAGACCGCACTTACTCGCATTTTTGTTTTATTGCTGTTTGCTGTTCATCAGCATTGAAAGCAGCAGAAGCAACCAAGCCAAGCCAAGCCGAGCCGAGCCGAGCCAAGCAGTAGCTCCAACAACAGCAGCGGCAACAGCAGCGCTTGAATGAATAATTTCCGCAGTTGGTCGTCATCATCAACATCATCGTCTACAAAGATTCTGCTGTTTAGTTGTTGCTATTGTTATTGTTGTTGCCATTGTTGTTGTTGTTGCTGTTGTTGTTGCTGTTGCTGTGACTGCCACTGCGGCTGTTTAACGTTTGGGTTCTCTGCGCCAAATGAAAATGAACACGTGCGTCCGGTTGCTGCCTCAGCTGCTTGTATACACACACACACACACATATCTATATATATATATGTACATTTTATATGTATATGTGTAGCATATGCCGCATGCATGTGTCCATCAAAGCACAACAACAATCAGAAGGCTGCACGCCCCAAAAGCAGCAGCCAACGAGCAAATTTCACTTTATTGATGAGCGCTGCACTTGAATTTGTCGCTGTGTGGGTGAGTGAGCTGAGTGATCACATTCTCACAAGCACACACACAAGCACACACACACACAGACACAAACACACACAGACACACACAGTCACACACACACACACACACACACACGCACACATGACAAACTATTTGCAACGCTTCGCCGCACAACGAGGCGTATGAGCGATTTGCAATAAACAACAGCTGCCCAACTGTTGCCCCGCGTGCTGTTGTTGTTGTTGTTGTTGTTATTGTGTTTTTGTTGTTGTTTGCCTTGTGTGCGTTTTTTTTTTGTTTGCTTGACAGTGAAACGTGCCCCTCAGGGTTGGGGGAAACGTTGCTTGGGAGCCTCCTCTTGGAGGCGCACTTGGTGGAGTGACGCATCAGCCCAGCAAAAAGGAGTGTGAGCAAACACGGGAAGCAACAAAAAACAACAACGCTAAAATTAAAAAAAAAGAGACAGTCTCGAACTTCTGACAGTCAACCGAAATATAGCTGAACTTTTATGATCTTCAAAATATTATTTAAATGTACACAAAAATTATTAAATAGTCTATCAGCTGCTTTTATATATTGCTTCGAAATTTGTTGCATTTCGTGGAAAATCGAACAAGCGGCCAATTCACACTTTAATAAGCACACAACACTAATCGAAGATTCACAGTCCGCAAAAGGGGGTTTACTGAACTTGCCAACAGTTTGTCGGAGTTTGTTCTCAAGTTTCCTATGCCAAATAGGTTAAGTTCCAGTGCCTCAGAGATCAAAGCCCAACAACACACACATATATGGTATATATATATATATATATATATACATATGTCTGTCTGTAGAGTGATTTTCATTGCTCTTTCAGTTTTGTTGTGGCAGCAGTCAACCAACTGTGCAATTTCAACTTGATAAACTCCAACAACAACAACGCGATTCATTCATTGTTTGTGCACAACAACAACTGCAACAAAAAGAAAAAAAAAAAGAAAAAAAAAGAAAAAAGCAACAACGCACTTGGCCGGCTGTGCCTGAGTTTCAACAGCTGTAGGAAGTTGCTTTATATCGCACATTATATGATTTAGCTCTCTGTGTGTGTATATATATTTATATATATATATTTATATATATCTGTATATATCAGACCCAATTGCTCCACTGCGCCGACGCTGCCCAACGAAGCTTGGCTCAAGCGAATCGACCCCGGGGAGTCAACCTTCAAAATGCTGTGGATAAAAGATTGCAAACCAGACATAAACCAAATGCAGGCAGAAAGTTATTCTTGAAGAATTCCATTGTTGATTAGCTTGTTAGCTTAAGAGTTATAGTTGTTGATTGAAAACCAGAGAGAATCATCAAGAGACTGTGAATGTTTATAGATTAATAAGAATACTCAAACGTTGAGATATTTTATACCCAACAAAAGATTTATTTATATATTTTTCCTTGATATTTCAAGCTTCCAAGCACAGCTCTAAAACATAATGAAATAATTCTACATTAAATATTTAAAGAACTCGAACTTAAAAGCCAATCAATTTAGCTCAAGTGCTTATTTAGAACTTTCTGTTAGTTTTCGACCTCAGACACATTATTTTCCACTACTCCAAATACTGCATATGCCTCAGCTGTTCTTCGACTGCCTGATCGGATTGTCTTCCTCAGGCTGACCCCAATTTCTAATACTTATTAATGCACTCCCCCAAATACTGTCACCCACTTTTGAAATGTGCTCTTAAGCTATGTTAATGATCTTTGACTTTGGTCACTATCCACTATCGCTGAAAATGCTGCCCCAATCTTGCCCAATAGTTTTGTGTGTATATCGATCGATTTGAAATAAAACTGGCTGCACATGTTGCTCAGCTGTTTGCAATTACGGTTGAGTGGTAGAAAAAGAAAAAACGAAAAAGAAAACCAAATTGCCGGGCCAAAGAGATCTGAAAATCAAAAGGCGTTCAATGCACAATTGCGTAAGAACTGAAATTAAAATGGGCTGGCAGCCAGCAGGATGGGGAGGGAGAGGGGTTGGGGGTGGGGGAGGAGGGAAACTGCGGTGGCAACAAATGTGTTTCAGGTGCAGATGATCAGCAGCTGCCCAGATTGCCGGAACTAAGCGACTTCCGCTCGAACCGAGAACCCCCTTCGATTTGTGGGAAAGAAGAAGAGGGCGGCAGCAAAGCGCCAACTGCATTGACAAACAACACGTGTGATTATTGAGTGTGTGTGTGTGTGTGTGTGTTCGTGTGTTATATATGCTGTGAGGTAGGCAATGGCAATCAATGTAATGTTTATGCCGACGTTCGCCAGCTTGCCGGCTGCTCATCGCCTTAGCCCCACCCGTTCCCCCGCCTCAGCAACACTTTACCTCACGAGAGTCAGCCGCAAATTGCTTTCAATTATGTTGCACGCTGCTCCCGTTTTTATGGCTCGTTGCTGACGTGTCTCCACAGTTTGTTGTTGTTGTTGCTGCGGCATGTTCGTGTTGATGATCTGCTGTGCGACTGATCAACGTATTTATCTGGCAACTTGCAACTGCAACTACAATTGTGGCTGTAACTACAACTGCGTTCTCGACAGCCGCCAAGTGTTGCAGCTCATTGTTTTGATGTTTTCGTGTATACCCTGTGACATTCATAAAGAAGGGTGCCTTATGGTTGTGCAAATGTAAGACATATAACATCATAAATTATATATGTTCCTGATCAACATCAAGAGGCGAGACGATCTAGCCTGATCTCAGCATTTATCGCAGCTAGAGAACTTTAATATGGCTTGCAAATATAAATTTCATGTGTTTTTTAATACAAATTTAAAGATTATTCAACGTCGAGGTTGATACAAGGAAGTAGAGTTGTAATCGTTATGCTCACTATTTTTATATATTTTCCTATAGTATTTGATAGTCTCTCAATCTCTCGACTAGAATATATTTAGTTATTTTGCCGTGTTTTTATGGCTTTGATTTTAATCGTCGACTTCAGCATTAAAATGCTTCATTTTGCCCGCCGCCCAAGAGCCGCAGTAAATTGTTTGCGGAAGTGCACCACGCCCACAAAAGTGGATGTTCCTAAAGAGGCAGAAATAAACGGACGACGAAAGAAAGACTGCGAATTGAGTTACTCTACTCAACGCATCATCGTCATCATCAAGTCAGCTACAGCTTCAGCTTCAGCTTCAGCTGCGTGCAAATTTGTGCTCTTCAAAACAAAGTAAACTGAAAAGTAAATTATGTCAAACCTGTTGAGAGAAAAGCAGCAGGAGCGGAGGAAGAAAGAGGGCAAGATCAAATCAGAAGACTGATCTCCATCTGCTATCTGAGAGCATCTGAATCGGACACCAGACATCAGATCAGACATCACTGTATTGAGTAATTTGTTCGAAAGACAATTAGATGCAACAGATTGTTGACTAAATGACTGAAACGTTTACTGTTCGCAGTTTGATGTTTTGTCGTTGTGTTCGTTTCAAAGATCGCATGAGAACCAATTCCAAATTGGCAACAGTTGCTGACAACCTGAGCAAATTCAAATAAGTTTCGTGGGTGATTAACAGAGAGAAGATGCGGACAAAAGAGAAGAAGCCTTTCTCGCAATTTCATAATTTTGCAGGCAATTATGTGAAGATTGCGAGACAAAACAAACAAACCTTGGGCCAAGTTAATGACATTGAATGGGATCAGCGCAGAGCAGAAGTGAAACAAAGCCAAGCATGCGATATATATACACATGTACTTATATCTATATATATATATATATATATATATATCTAGATATATGTATGTATCAGGTGAATAAGTACATTTAACTGACCACGAGAGATTGCTGTCAGCAAAACTTCAGCCGGGAGTTGGATGTAGACGCCCAGTATCCCCCTCTCCCTGCCTGTCCATCTCTTTCTCCCACTCTGTGGGCCAAGCATCAGCAATTTGCGGTTGCAAAATGTCTTCTTCTGGCTGTTGGTAAGAACCCACAGCTGGTCTACATTCGAGACAGCAGACTGATGCAAAAGGAGACTCAAGTGTTTGGCGTAATCTCCACGATTTCTGGAGTGACATTTACTGCTCATCTAATGAAATTTAACATTTTCCTAATCGTTTTCTTTAATCGAATCCTTATCCTTATAACTAAACATTTTATGCTATGTTATTATTTTTATTATGACTGTTATAAACATAATTTAAAAATGCCTAATGAATTTCTGTTTGCAATTGTCTCACTCAACTCGCTTAAGGATATTAAGAAACTGTGGATAAATACTCCTCTGCTTTATCCCAAAACATTTACAGAGTAGCGTAACGACCCGATATATATACATACATAAATATATATATATTTATGCTACCGCGTACACATCGAAATCACGGCTTTATAATTGGTTTGTCAGGTGCAGATTAAGCGGCTCACAGCTGTGCCTCACTTGCTCGAATGCCTCAAAAATCAACGTCCAAAGCTGCTAAGTGAATTAAAATAATACTTCTCCGAGTATTCGCGTCTGCTGCAGGCTGCTGCAGGCTGCTGCTACCGCTGCTTGATGCCTGATGATGATGAAAATGATGATGATATGATGATGGTGAAATAGACCCAGACCCAGACCCTGACTTTGGCTGTCTGGCTGACCGCGCTGGCAAAGCTGATGATTCTATTTATTACATGGTCCGCAATTTGCAATTCCTTTTTTTCTCTTTTTTTTTTGTGTGTGATGCGTTTTAATTATTTGTGGCTTGCCGTTAGTTTTAATAAAGTTGCTAACTGTGAAACGACGTGACTGGAAAATGTGCCCGGAAAATGAGCATTTAATTTACAGCGAAAGTGTCTACATCCACAACTACAAGTTAGCCAGCCAGCGCCATGTCCATGTTCCATGACCAGCTACAGCACCAAGTCTAAGTCCATGTCAGGCTCCAGACATCTATCTGATTAAAATCTCAGCGCGAGTTCGCAGAAAATTCTTACACGCGAGCCCGAAGAGAGGACAGCTGAAAAGTTGCTGCGTTAACACCCATTTCCATTCGAGTCGCCTCCAAGTCACAAGCGCGTTTCATGCGAATTTTTTATCACGCGAGGCATTTTTGTGTGATAAGCATCTGTGTGCAGCATGAAGCCAAGTTGAGCGCTGATTCTCAGATGCACAGATCGGTGATTGCCGGGAGCTGATAATATAGACGACGCCCCACATAACCACATAGCCACATAACCACACAATACAAAAGCCCAGGCAGGACATCCGAGGCAGTTGGCGTTTTTATCAGCAACTGCACTCAAAGAAAAACAAACCCTAGAACTACTGAAGAGTACATATATGCAATACCCTATCGAATTTTTAGATACTTCCATCTCAAAGTATGAATATTTAAAAGATCCAGCTATAAAATTTTCTTAGAAATTTACTTTCTCAAAAATTTTGTTCTATTGTATTGATTTTTTTCCGTGTAATCATCTACAACGACGAGGTTGCTTTTTCTGAACGCATTTCAGCTGGCAATGGGAAACAGCTTCCAGGCGCAAGGCAAACAAAAAGTGGGCGTCATATGGTAGGGCAGGCAGCATGCAACAAGTGGCAAGTGTTTTGCGCCAAGCGTTGATTGTTCTTATCTCTGGCGCGATCGCAGCCAAGCTGCAGCAACTGCTGCTGCAGCTGCAACAAGTGGCGTGAATTGCATGCGTAGATGCAGCCTAGATACACTGTTGTTGCTGCTCTTGTTGTTGCACGCTTGCGTGTTGCCTCACGTTCGCTAAAAAAAAAGAAGACAAAATAAAACAAACAGAGCAAGCAAGTGATGAATGTCCGTGTTATGCGATCTAATGATCTAGAAATGAAGTTAATAAATCGTTTAACCAGATGGCTCAACGCCAGGCTAGCAGACAAACCCCCTCCCGCCCCACCCGCTGTAAAGTAGAACACTTTGCGGATGCTGTATGATGGCCTGTTTGTCGATCGCGACCACCGGGCCAACTCAGCAGCAGAATGCACGCAATTTGCATAACTACACTGTGCTTATAACTCCGTACATAACAAATTACAACAATTTGGTTTCGCTCACATACCAATAGAGAAGAGCGATAGGAGATGGGAGATAGGAGAGAGGAGAGAGGAGAGAGAAGCGAACACGAGACGTTTAGCAGATGCCATAACGGTAAAGAGTGGCTCGTAAACAAGGCCAAGAACAAGCCAACAACAACCATGTTACTAACAAGAACACAAGCAGATTACAAGCCACTTTGGATGTTTGTATTTTATTTATGCTGTATTTGTTATTTGTTATATTATTATTATGATCATATAAGGCTTAAATTACAATGTGGCTATTAAGCTACTATAAACTACCTTAGGCATTTCTTTATATATATTTCCGCAATACTCTTTTTGTTGCATTTTATACGATTATTTATTTAATTGAATGGCGCTTAGCACGCTTAGACATAAATACATATTTACATGCATATATTCTAACGAAAAATGGAAAAGTAAAATTGTATTTTACTGTGATTAACATGCTTTTAATTGGCTGTATCAGACAATTATACATGGTTTAATGGTTACATAAAAGCACTGCATACTCTTCGGGCGAAGTGCATCGTTTCCGTTCCAGAAATCGAGCGAAATACAAAGCATACTTTTAGGCTGCAATATAAAACTACTGCTGTAGCACAATTTGGGAAACCTGAATTATGCTGCCTACTTCTAGAGGCTCATTGGCTTCAAGAAACGAGGACCTAATTCAAACACATCCTCACAGATTATGGAAGGACATGGTGCTGTGTTCAAGGATTATCGGGTCATCTGTGAATCCAAAATCCAAAATATAGTTTCATATAAATGTAATTTTTATTAAAACATGCTCTTAATGTGTTTTCTATTTTATTTTGTTTTTATCATGCTTAAATTACAGTGTGGCTATGAAATAAGCTGCACAAATATTTCAATTTGTGCAGCAATTAAATCTAATATAAATAGGCAGTCATTTAGTGGTTGTGTATGTTGTTGTGTATTATTAATTGCTAAGTAGTATTACCAACTACATATTTAAACTGCAATAGACAGAGAAGCAATAAGTTAGCATATATTAAATAATGTCGAATCAAATTTTAATATTTACCTAGTATGTAAAATATTTAAGACAGAAACCCAAAGGACTCCCTAAAGCGCAAGACCTGTAAAATATAGAAAACAAAATCTGCATTAAAATTGGGTAGGTCGTGTTATAAATACAAAATTCTTTCAAATATTGAGCTCAGTGAATCGAATTTTATTCAAAATTTTTCATTAGTCTAACATATGATAATTCATCATTGTACAATATAAAATGTTTTTATGTCCCTTAAAACAATCCTCACCTTGTAAGCTTTTTCAAATGAGTTCCGCCGCTTGAGAGATCCACAATCCTGGGTAAAGGATACGACTGCAAATGTAAGAAAAACATTAGAACAACTGTTGAACTACATTTAAGCTAAAGTTAAGTTAAATTAAATTTCAGCGATAATAAATTTACACTAATCAAGGTATTTCATAGGTGTCCCAAGGTAAAAACTTAGCTCATCATTACGTTAATTATATATAATTAAAATTAAGCACAACTCACCTTATAGACAATTATATAGAATTATGTGCTCTTGCTTCTTGTGTATCCACGTATAAACTGCAAATAAAATAAAATTAATTTAGTAAGAATAACTAAATCAAAACAACCAAATTTAGTTCCTTAATGTTTGTCAGTTGTTTAAAATTTACACTAATCAATGCATATTTCATAGGTGTCCCAAGGTAATACATATATCATCATAGAAAGCAATTTTCAACCCAGATAATATTCCCGCAGTTCTGGCTTACCTATTTAGAACGCATATCGGGTGCGAATGTCCTCCAGTTTCTTGCAGATCTGATTCGGAGTACGGAACATGTCGCCCGCAATGCTCTTCTGCTTGGATGCATCAACCGATAAATACTGTTCGCACAGATCACCATCGAGGACATTCTTCACGGGGTAGTAGGAGCTGCGGTAGCTGAGATGATCCCGACCACATAACGGCGGATTCTCGTTGCGCATATGCATCTCCAGATGCTGGAAGAAGTCATAGTCCTCGCGACTGGTGAACGGCACAAAGGCGCCAACGGTGCCACTCAGCGTGGAATAGATTAGGGCCTCGGAGCCACCGGGAATTAGGGTGGCCTTCTGCAGCGACATGATTATCTCGCCCACATGGAACGAGCAGATGTTCTCCGATTTCTGGGAGGCGCCCGACAACAGGCCACGATCCCAGAGCGACTTGGTGCCAGTTGGATCCTCGTCCACATCGTCAGTGACTGAATGCGGCAGTCGTTGAATGCTCAAATTGCCAAACTTATCCGCAATGGCAATCGTATCGTAATCCAAGAGCGTCGTCGCAGTCACCCAACGTGGATGCGTATCATCCGCGAATATGATGAGCTGATTCTCGGCGCGACGATAGCGTATGAAGAAGACAGACTCCTGCACATCGGAGACGTAGACCCGATGACCCATCGCCTGGATGTTGACAATCTGGTAGGGAATGTGTTTGTTCTCGCACTTGCGCAGCATCTTCTTCTTGCCCAGATCATAGATGCGCAGCATGCGGCCACAGCCAGCCAGCAAGCGTCCCTGGAAGCCGCACAAGGCGCCAGGTATCTCCTCAATCTCCGTGCGATGCAGAAACTCCAGAGCCGAGCAGGTCGGATCAATTTTATAGACATCAATACAACCGCCCTGCGAAATGCGTGGATTCAGCTGCAGATCCTTGGCAATCCCCACGGCCAGATAGTAGCGTCCATCGGCCGCAATTGAAAACTTTAGCATTGCCATGGCCATGATGGCCTCGTTCTGTGCCAGCGGCACACTGAACATCGTCTGGCCATGCATGGCGTCCAGGCAACGGATCTGCGAAGCCCACAGACCGAGACCCGCCTTGGGAGCGGAGAACATATCCTCGGGCAGCACTTCGTTGATGAACGCGTTCGCCATCTCTCTGGCCAGTTCACGCTCCTCGTCGCCGGCAGCGCTGCGCATCTCTTCGGCCATTTGCTCCTTACGCTCGTTCTTGGTCTCCTCGGAGTAGGCATTGTGATCCGTCTCCGCAATTAGCATGCGTCCTGTATCCGGATGGATGACAAAGGCGCGTGGCGTAAACTGCAGTGGAAATGCCACCTGATTGAAGACTGCGCCCAGTTTCTCCAGCGCCAGGATGCGCAGCGTATTCGTCGATATGGCCACAATGCCCTCGCTACACTGCTCGCTGGAGAAGCCCGAGGCGTACTCCAGTGTCTCATACGACAGTGGGGTTAAATGGAAACGATTCTGATGGTAATACGACAGCCAAGTGCGACTGGACATGGCCAAGACGGCTTCGGAGCCCTGCATCTTAATGCGAAACAGCTTCACTGGTCGCGAGCCCAAATATCTGGTGCGCGTATCGGCCAAATCTCCAGAAACGGGATCCAGCACAGTGCGCAACAAGACACCGTTGCTCAAGCCAATGTTCAAATAGATTGTGCCCTTATTGCTGCCACTACGCTGGGCAGGCACATCCTCATCCGCACCGCTCGCGTTTGTGGTGCTCTCCGTGTGCCCCATCTCGACCAGACACAGCGACTCGGCTGGCGAGGGCAGCGCCTGCATGGAACAAGGCGACAAACAGTTGTTCGGATCCAACGAGAGTATGCGCACAGTGTTGTCAGCGAGGCCAACAGCCAAGAACCAGGAACGCTGCTCGCCCTCAGGCACAGTGCCCAGAGCCATGCACATGATCTCTGCCGGCATCTCCGAGCGTTCTGTGTACTCGTTCAGCTCGCCAGTCTGCGGAGAGAAGGAGATTAGTAATCAGCTCAGCAGGCTTAATAGATGGGAAAAGTCATTGTCTAATTAAAGCTCAGCACTGCAGGACACAGAGTGTCTCAACATGATTGTTCTTTTTCGTGTTTTTGTCATCAGCGCAATGTGGGGCGGAAAAAGGAAAACTAAGCACAGAAAACATGATCAGCAACTACTCTCGTTAATTTATCCATTTGTTGTATAGTAAATAAAGTCTCTACTGGCAACTGTACTTAGATTTCCTTAATCGATTCGATAAATCAAATATATGCTTACCGGATCCATTTCAAAGTAGACCAATTCGCGACCGGAGAGCGTAATGACCACCTGGCGTTGATTGACGGCGCATTTGGTAATGGACTTCTTGCCGGGCGCTTTCCACTCGTTCACACGCTTATCGGAGCGTATGTGACGAATGCCATCGGGATAGACCTGCACCAGAGCATCGTCACCGAGAGCAGCACAACACAATGTTGGCGTTGTGCCCAGAAACCCGCTGTCCGTCACTTCCTCGACGGTCTCACCAATGCTGAGCACGAGCGTGGCATTCACGAAGGATACGATAATATAGGCATCAAACTCGTCTAGAAGTAAGGAGCACAACACAAACAGTTTTGCCATCAATAAAAAAATGCTTGAAAGCAACAACAAAATTGTAAAGTCAATTTGGCGACATTGAATAATCAGTTTATCAATTGTAATCAATGGATATTCAGGTGAAACACGGTTGATAAATATCGCATCATGTTCAATGTCTCAAGAGGTCTTAAGCTTAAATATAATTCAATAAAGGTTTTTGTATCACTTTGTTGTAGTATCTGTTGACTTAAGAGCTGCAGTAATGTTGCCTTACCTATCGCTTCACAAAAGACAAATATAAATTATAAGTATTACAGACGAGAGGAGTATTGGATAACTCTCGCAATTTTATATCTGTTCGATAGTCACACTCAACAAACAGTTGTTGACGTCTGTGTTTAAGCGCCTGAAATAAGAGAGAACTGGTGGTTGATAACTTGTGGCTTTTGGGATCGTGTTTATATATAGTTTATACAGACTAGGATTGTTGGCATTTTAATGCCAATCGCATTTTATAGGAAGGGTTTTCATCTCTTTTTTTTTTTTTTTTTTTTTTTTTTTTTGTATAATATTTTGCCATATATGAATGTATGTTTTCATGTTTGAGGATCTCAAGATCGACAGTTAGAAATATCGAAATCAACAATCCTAGTACAATCTATATTTATATATATAGAGCAATTAATCATAAATTGTTTATCTTGGGTATCGTGTTCTGTATCATCAATGCACCAGTTGAATTATTAGAAACATTTCACAGCTATCAAACTTAAGATTCTAAACTTAGTTCTAGTAAATATGCAAATGGATAAAAAGTCTTTTGTTGGACTCACCATCAATGCGTTTCTTGACAGTCCACACGGCATTTGGATTACCGGGTAGCTCCGAGACAGCCATCTCGGATACCTCGAGACCGTGACGCAAAACGCGCAAAGTTGAGCGTGGACCACGCCCGCAGAGCACATACAGCTGCGGTGTATCTTCGTTGGCCAAATCAGCCACCTGTGAGGTGATGATTGGCGCAAACGATGGCAACTCATCGACCAGAACGAGATTCTTCAATGCACGTGGAGCGAAGAAGAAAGTTTCACCCTCCTCCAATGGCATGGCAGAGCTGAATTCGGGCTCATCATCGTCATCACCCAGATGTGCAATCTGATACAGATAACTACAGAGAAACAGGCAGCAAGTTAGCCAAGCTTAAAATCACAGAAATCGATCAAGTTTACTTACTGGTTGCCAAATTCGCTGGCCACAAACAGGAAACCCGTCTTCAACACACACATTGCCGTTGCGGGAGGCACCGTGTCAAAGTACTTGAGCTTGATCTCGGACACCACATCGTCATCTGTCTCGAGGGTGATTTTGAAGATGTCGCCCTGCTCGGTTTGCAGCAGAAAGAAATACATGCTCTTGGTGCGATGTGTGGCCGAGCATATAAAGATCATGCCACGTTCCGGATCATCGAGATCATTACGACGACGCGGAATGGGACAGCGAATGTCATGCTGATCGCCCAGATTCTTATAGGTCAGATAATTCTCCGAGCAGATGAGCACACCCGAGGGTCCGTCATTGCCGCCGGGCACAGAGACCAAAAAATTGGCATGCTCCTCCAGTGGTTCAGAGTATTTCCGCACGACATGATTCAAGCCCAAGTCAAGCTCGTAAAATGTGAGCGTTTGTTGTGTGCGCTGTGCGGCGTCACCTGCAAATTAGGAAATAGGGAGTTGTTGTAATGCACAGATACAGGAAATATAATATATAAGATTGAACTGAAGATTGAAGAATGTGGGCCACAAATCAGTGAAGTGCTGCTAGGTGAGTTACAGCAACACCAATGGTTCAGTGGTCACATTTATCTAGCGCTAAGTACAAACAGTGTCCATGGATTGATTGGCCACAGACACTGGAATTAAAGCGCCAAGTGAAAAATAAAGATCGCTTTGTATTTATCTATTTTACCTGATGGATCCAAGTCGGCCTCCTCGTAGTCGATTTCCAAACACGCAAACATGGGATTATCAAAGCCAACATCCACGCCAACCATGTGATAAGTTAGCGTGTTGGATTTGTGTGCCTCCAGGGGGGAGGATATGGTTAGACGCGCCTGTGTGTCACGATTCATGATATAGGCCAACTTTTGTTTCTCAACGGCACCAATCATCACGGCACGTCCCTTGGGATCGATGGCAAAGTATTGGCCCGGCACAATGCGACGACAGCCCGACTTGCCAAATGTCTCCTGATGCACTTTCTCCAGCGAATTCTTGCTGGGAATGTACTCCAGAATCACAATGCGACCAGAATCAGAGCCAATCACAATGTAATCTATGAAAAGAATAATTGAAAAACTTATTAAATACAAGTTATGGTTATTTTAAAAAAGAATAATATTTTGAGGTTAGATTTTTTTGTAACTCGAAGTTTCAGTTCACCATACCATTTAAATGAGGTTATGGCAAATGCGACGCCAAGTTTAATTCATATCGCACCTAGACACATTCAAAAAGGTCAAATTGGGACAACCACAAAATGGAGTTGGCTCAATTGGGTTTTGTGCGTCGCATAAAAAAAAATAATGTATTACAAAATAAGAAACTAACCTTTTGTGCCGCCAGTTAAGCGAAAGGCCATCAGAGCTCGAATGCAGCCAAATATTTCCGTAGACATCAGCGTGTGCACTTTGCCGGTGTTGGGATCGGGTCGCAGCAACTCCAGCGATTTGCCACGTGACAAGAGCACCTCCTGCTGCTTGCCGCCCGAGAAGTTGCCGTGCACGGCGTGCGTGACGCCGGTGCCCTTTTGAAGCGTCAAATTATACAAGTACATCTTGGAAGCTGTGCTATTTCAGGTCGAAATTATTGCACTGCTGAAAACATTTTTTGAGGTTAGAAACGACGTATTGTGAATATAAATTTGCAGTAGATAGCTATTTAAACGGGTTTGTACTACTTTGAAAACCATGGCCACAGTAAGGATAAGTCGTGTCGCCTAACGATGCTAGTAAGCAGCATTTGATTTTTTAATTTTGCACTCTTCAATTGCGACCAAATCGCAGACATTTCTGCTTTCTGGAGATACTTTGTGCGCATTAACTACTAAAATATTAACTAATTCAATTAGTTGTGGGCTTAGATAATTACCTTTTGCTATATTATTCAATGAATTGACACATTTTAATAATGATGCGCTTGGATTTAAATTTTTTCACAATCACTCAAATGGCGTCATTTTCCAAAGCCGCCGCTTGGCTCGACCGGTGAAGAAAAAGTGGATGGTGGAAAACGCGGTTGGCCTTTGACAGCATTCATGCAGAAGCACAGAGTTGCTGGCGCTTCGATAACGATATATCGATATTTTCAGTTTGGTATCCCTGAAGGAACAGCTGTCAGATGACAATAATATTGTAATACAATATATTTTACCTTAGTAGTCCAGCAGGTGGCCATTGAGATGGAGGAAAGTCTGTATGATGATGCAAATGATAAAATTAGGCTCGGAGAAGAACTGAAAAAAGCGCTGGTCGAGTTCGAGGACATTCCTGGTGTTGCCAAAGTGCAACGAAAAATACAACAGGAATTGAAATTCTTGGAAAAGGTCTGTTCAGTTCAATTAATCTTAAGTGTGTATTCATATATATCTAAGATGCACTTTCCATCAGGTTACACGCACAAAAACCTTGAAGGAGAATCACATCACGAGCAGCAACTTTGTCAATTATGAATTTTTGATAAAAACACTGAGCCTGCAGCAAGGAGTCGTCGATATAAATGCTGTATTTCCACTCGAATCCCGGGACAGTCCGCTACGAGTTGATATTGTGGCCAATAACGGTCTGAAATGGATTAAGGTCATTGCGCGCAACTCCAAATCCATCGAGGAGGCGGCCCGTGGCTGTGTCAGTTTTGGGGCACGTAGCGTTCTGGATCAAGCTAATGATTATTTGGAGGCCAGCGAGTTGCATTTCTGCATGTTTCATCGACCCAAGGTAAATATAACAATTCGAGATTTTCTTTTTTTTTTCTTTCTCACAGAGATCTCTTTCAGATTGTATTTTATTTCTCGAACAAAATTGAGACATCATTGCATGATGAACTCAAGGAGATGGGAGTGCAAACGGCATCGTTGGAGAAGCCCGACATGGATGTGGATCAATATGCGACCATGTCTGATGAACTGAATATTGATGTCACCACAATGCTGGCCTATACCAGTTCTCTCACCAACGGTGGCTGCAATTTTGTGTTCAAGGAACCACTTTTAACGGAACAGGCAGAGAAGGAGCGTGAATGTCCTGTGAAACCGATACTTGAGAAGATATTTGAAGGCAAGCGTTTGGTGTGCTGCCAATTAGCAAACGACGCATTTCAAAATATACTCTCAGTGCTCGGCGGCGTCAAGGAACGGGAACTTGCTGTTGAGTTTATGAAACGCGTTACGGTTTATCCAGATGTTGAGAAATTGCCCGAAGAGTTTTCCAATATACGATTTACGGCTAAGGTGAATGAACGTAGCCTAAAGATATTTAGTTTTGGCATGGAACGTAAAATATTTACAGTTACTTCCAATAAGGCATTTGTCAGATCGGCTAAGATGCAGGTGCGTGCTTTTTTTAGACCATGATAAATATTATTTCCGTTACAAAATATTCATATTTTCAGGGAATCAACGTGCCCGTTTTTGTGCATGCATCACGAGCGCTAACTGAGGGCAAACAGGCAAACGCTAAACCGATCTAAAATGACATTTTATTTTTGTTTAGCAATAAGTGTTTAATTTAATTTAATAAATATAAATGTGCTTGAACATAAACGATTGTTCACTTTCCAATTTAATTTTCAAATTTTTATCTGAAATTATCGATATATCAGCAGCTGTGTTGCAGGGTTACCAAGCAGCTGACATACTGCGCAGGTTAATAATAGAGATAAACAAAAGAGAAAACATGGATTGTGCACCGCTGAATTTGGTAAATAGAAAACAAAATAATTTCGTTTAATTTGTAAAAATTAATTCGTGTTATTAACACTTAGGCGCATTTCCATGAACGTCGCTCCGAGCGCTTTATGCGTCACCATCGCTACGAGGAGGCAATCAAAGCGCTGGAGACTTCGCTAATCTACTTACAAGATGCATATAAAAATGTACAATTGGCCAAATCGAAGGAGGTGTTGGACACATTAACGCTTGACTTTGAGCGCAAACTGCGTCAGATCGAGATGCGTAAGACGCAACATGGCCTCACCAAGGTGAAGGATTTTGTGCAGCTCAAGGAAACAAGTCCGATGCTGGCACTGCGACCTGAGCAAGGCGTCGGATCAGCGCAATCCGTTGCCAAGGCCATCGATAAGACCGTGCAGGATTTCGATGCCAAGTTCACATCGACTGTGGATCGAATACCTAAAACAACGCCAGCATTAGTCGAGCTCAAAGTGGAGACAATTATCAAAAACGATGCGCAGGCAGAAAGTCAAGAGTTCCACAGTTGTTCAGTATTGGAGCGAAGCTCAGAGCATGATATGCCATCACTGACACCGTTGGAGTTGCCTTCGTTCGATTACACCATGTTCACCAGCTCATCGGCGCCCTCGCTGGCCAGCTACATCGGCATGGCCGAAAGTTTTCAAAAGTAAATCGTGATCAAGTCAATAAAATCTAACACTTTTAGTTTCTATGTATCTATGTATTTTATATGCTAAGTGTTTTTTATTTGGCCATCAAACCCTTGAGTAGATCATCCATATCTGTTTCAGTCTCCACATTCTTCAGCAACAGCAGCACTTGGGCCTCCATCTCGCACAGAATATCTGGCTTTGTGTAGGTGATGATGAGAGTGTTGAACTGATGATGTGTGCTAATTTTGGCCTGCAGCGGGGGAACGCTGCATCTATCCAGATCTGGTACAGGTATCACCTTGTAGTATTTCTTATTGCTGGTACGCACAATAATCGCACGCTTCTCAGCATCGGCACTAACATTGTAGACGCTTAGCGGATACGACAGATTGCGTATGCGCCACTCAATGTTCTTCTTCGTCACCCGTTTGGTTAGCAGGGGAGCTGAGTTGCTTTCGCGCAGCGTAAATTCGCCGGCAGACAAGGTGTCAGCAGCATCACCACCACCGGCAGCTGCATTTGTCTTATTGGCGGCACTCCAATTAAGTTGTCGTGGCTCCTCGCCAAGCTCAATCTCCCACTCGGGCTCACCCATCAGTTGCTTGCGCTTGCGCCAGGCTCGTCGTTGGACTACGCCCGTGTCCATATTGTATTCCTCGGCCATTTGACGTCCATCGGGAAACTTGTAGAGCACCTTGCGCAGCCGGCCGCTAATCATTGAGTTCTTCTCGGCAGATTGCAAGTAATTCAACCAGTTCTGGTAGGACATTTTGTCTCTGTGAATGGAATGGAAAGAAATCTACAAACTAAATTTGATCGATGGCGCAAAAGCACATTTTGTTTTTCTTTCGATTTTGTTTTTGCCTGGCAACCAGGGCTGTCAGCTGTTTCTCATTTGTTTACAAGCCGACTCAGAGCGAGCTGCCAACTCGTCCCAATTTCGGTCAAAAATTTCGACGGCAGAGTTGACGTGGCCGTAAATGACGGCATACAAATACACATATATTTCATCATTCGCTTTATTATAGTTTCTGTACCTATTTAAAGTAAGCCAATTCACGGTACTCATTTATAAATAGACAGATAGCCTAACTAGATGTGTGTATTTCATACTAATTAAGGAAGAAAAAACAAATTCTTTTCAGCATACGAAAGTGAGAGCGAAAGAAAAATCGAACAAACCTATTAACTTTACCACAAAAAAAAAAGAAGAAAAGAAAAAGTCGCAAAAATGAGTTTGGTGTGGACTTTGGTCGCCGGATTTCTGTACGCCGAAATTGCGGTTGTATTGCTGCTGGTGCTGCCCGTGACCAGTCCGTACAAATGGAATCGTTTCTTCAAATCCAAATTTCTGGCCATGATTGGCAAGCAGTCGCACATCTATTTCTTTGTCATAATGAGTGTGCTGGTGCTGCTCCTGCTGGACGCCATACGTGAGATGCGCAAATATTCCAGCATTGACAGCACCGGTGAAGTTCACCTCAATGTGGAGATGCAGCACAGCATGCGTTTGTTCCGTGCCCAGCGCAATTTCTACATTTGCGGCTTTGCTGTCTTCCTTGTGCTCGTCATCCGCCGTTTGGTCACACTGATCTCATCACAGGCCAATCTTCTGGCTCAGAGCGAGGCATCGATGAAGCAGGCTCAGAGCGCTACGGCCGCCGCACGCTCCCTGATGACCGACAAGGCAGACAAGGCTAAGGAGGCCACCGAGGACACCACACTGAATGAGGTAAGTTTTAGATTTATTTGTATATATACTTTCGGAAAGTTGAGTTTTTGCACACCGTCCACCCGACGATTCCCCAAGGCATGTTTAAAGAGCTTTACTCAGAGATATCCTCCTAACACATTTAGAGCGTTCCGTTCGCTACTCACCACCAGCTGTACAAAATCTACGCGATATGTTATTTAATACACCCACATGGTTAAAATGTTGGGCCATAAAAACCAAAGAAATATACCAAGTAAAAAAAAAACATTCTCGTCAACACTCTTTAAACAGCTGAAAAGCCTGCGGAAACGTGTGCAAGGACTCACCGCCAAATTTTCCTAAATCTTTCGAACACATTCCTCAAATACACACCCAAAAACACATCCACACATACAAAAAAGAGCCACGCTTCAAAATTGAAAACACGACCCATTTTACAGCTCAACAAGCTGAAGGAACGCGTCCAGGAGCTGACATCCGAGTTGAATCGCGAGAAGAAGGACAAGGAGGCAGTCAAATCGCAGGCGGAGAGTCTCAATCGCGAATACGATCGGTTGACCGAGGAGTACAGCAAACTGCAGAAACAGATCACCATTGGAGCCGTTGGCAAAGCCGATAAAGATGAATAGGCGAACGCTACATCAACAATATTTAAAGAATGATAAGACTTAAAAATTAAAAACAAAGAAAAAAAAAAGGAAAACGGCGGTGGGGGCAAAGGCATCAAAATGAAATTACCTAAAGTTTATTCAAGATTATAAATTGAGCAAACAATGCACACATACACAAACTAAATACACCTACACACAACCAGTAGAAGCCTAAAGCTTAATGCATTAATATGTATAAAATACAAGTTATAGATAACGAAATACTGGATTTATTATCTCATGTTTTTAAGCTATATTTGTAATGTTTCGTATTACAACGTAAATTTCTTAATTCTTTTTTATTTTTGTTTGCCGCAGCCAAACTTATTTCTTGGCTACACTCAATAAATAACATTTATAACTTATTAAACCAACAACAAGCAGGTTTATTATGAATCATATTTTCCGATTCAAGATCAACATCCGACCAAAATGTTAATCGATGGCAGATGACGTCATGTTTCTGACATACCTTTGGACATTGATAATTTAGGTATTTCATTATAATCGCTGATCAAATCAATTAGAATATATACGTCAACGGAATACAAGGTATTCTATTCCCACCAAAAGCTAACTGAGAAACTGGGCGTCTCGGAACGCACGTAATGCCACCACTTGGGTGGTAAATATAAACAATCGCCGGGCTGTAAGAGCAACTCATAGAATCGTGTTCTTCGCAGCAGTGGAAAACGCTCAAAGTCCGGTTTGGCTGCATCGATTTGCGATGTGTTATTTAGAAACTCGCTCTCGTGTGGATAGAGATTTGGTGTGTCCGCTGGCGAGGCTAGAATGATGATCTTGCTGCCAAACACTTGACAGAGCAGATTGTGTTTGGGATCGTTATGCATGGGGGATATGGTGTGACGTGGTCCCAGCCAGGCTTTGATGTCCACATCGCTTGGAGTGTCGCCGGAAGCAGTGCAATAGTCGGGCACACAGATGTCCGACTTGAGTGCTGGGATCTGGGCAAAGAGTTCGTGCTGCGCCAGATACTCCACTTCCTGGTTATCATCGCTGCTTGTTTCCCGGCCAAATTGTCTGTAAAGAAAGTCACGTATTTTCACCAGCTGCTGGGACCACTCATCGCTGACGTAATTCGAGCCAATTTCAATGGGGACAGTTCGATTGCCGGCGACTTTTAAAAGATAATTTAAATCGCGCCATTTGCTAAATGCCGGCCAGTGATTAATTGTGTTTAGCAGCAGCGTTGGCTGCTCTGCCTGATAACAGCTGTTGCGAAATTCCAGTATGCTAGGTGCATTCAGTTGAGGTATATCACAGCGTGAGCTGATCCGCTCCAGAGGCGTCAGAATCGGCAGAGGCTTTGAGTTGTTCACTGTAACATCTTCATCCAGGTAGCTCATTAGGGCAGCTTTTAGCTCTTCAGACTTTGCATATAGCTTATCCGTGCAGCCAAGCAATTGAGCCTCGTCCAGAATAGCGCCACATTTCTCACGTTGCTCATGGTTTGTGCTCTCCAAAAGCATAAAAATTATCTACTGAGGGTAAAAGTTTAAGTTATCCTCCATACACACATAATGTTATCCCAACACCAACCTTGAAGTAGCAGCCGAGAGCATAGACCTTGCGTATGACCAGCGGCACGCTGCTAAAGTGTCCACTGTGGATGCGCTCCCAATTCTTGTCCACCAATGCTCCAATCAGATATGAAATTTCCTCCTCCGACGACGAACCTTCCAGCTGGCCCAATTCCAAGTGATCTGCAGCGCGTTTGAGTATATATCGAGCTTCGACTTCATGCTCGAGCAGCGCTTCTATGTCCGCAAAGCGAGGCAATAATTTGATGAGCTCCAACAAAGGTGCCACAGCTGCAAACATTGGCAAATAAAAATATGGAAATAAATCTGATGTGTTTTGATAATTAAATCAGCTGATCGTACTTCAGTGTTTGACATCGCCGCACTTCACTCTGTTTTTGGTATTTAATCAGTTTGTGCTTTGTAAGCTGGTCACACTGTAATTCCAGCATTGTGTTAAATGTGAAATGGAACCAGCCATAAAAAAATCAAAAATGGACAACGACAAATTCAAGCATAATAAGAAAAAGTACTACCAGCAGCACAAAAAACAAGTGCTGCAGCCGGGACAACGGGGCTTCCTCGTCACCTGCAACATGAACGAGAAGGCCTGCGTGCGGGAATGCTACAATCTGTTGAATCACTACGCGGATAAATTGTATGGACCCGAGATGAAAGAGGAAACCGAAGTGAAGACCAAGGCTAAGGATAAGGACAAGGATGGCACTGATTACTCGGATAGCTCCGATGACTTGGATGCGGCTGTGGCCAAGTGTCGTGAATCATTCGCCCAGCGCAAAATGCGTTTCCAAAATGTTGACACCGGCACCACAAACTGTTTATTTATACGCACCAAACTGGAGGATCCACTGGCTCTGGGCAGGCATATAGTCGATGACATTATTGCCACTGGCAAGGCCATGTCACGCTTTGTGCTGCGCCTGGTGCCCATCGAGGCGGTGTGTCGTGCCAATATGCCGGATATTATTAATGCCGCTGGAGCACTCTTTGACAAACACTTCCTCAAGGAGGCTACCACGTATGGCATCATCTTTAATCATCGCTACAATCAGCAAATCAAACGTGATCATATCATTAAGGAGTTGGCCGATCTGGTTAACTCCAAGAACATGGGCAACAAAGTGGCGCTGAAGAGTGCCAAGAAATCGATCATTGTCGAGGTGCTGCGTGGCTGGTGCCTGCTCAGCGTCATTGACAACTATCTGGAGAACAAGAAGTACAATCTATCCGAGCTGACGCATCCCACTGGGCAACTGCCAAAACCAGACGAGAAATCGAATGAGACTGTCGACAACGAATAAAATATGTATACTAAATTCCAATGTTTGACATTTGTATTCTATTGTTCTATTGTTATTGGCTAACTTTGGAGTGTGTGCATTTGTATCCTTTTCCATATCCATATCCATTGTCATGTTTATCAGTTTACAGCTAATACTATATGTAGTAGTTAAACTAGGACTAGATCCTCTCAAGCATTGCGCTTGAGCAGCATCTTCACCAAAGCAGCGATCTTTTCGTAGGCCATAAACATTAGTGCCGCCGTCAGCACAGTCTGCAGGATCTTGGCCTCCAGGCCACGGAATAATCCAGCAATGCCCTGATGCTGCAGAATGCTGACCATCAGTTCCAGCATCGATTGTTGCTTTGGCTTGCCAGCCGCCGCTTCCTGTGATGTGGATGCAACATTGGCCGCATCGTTGGTGCGATGCCGCTGTTTGGTTTGGACCAACTGCAGCGGATAGGTGAACACCGTGGCAAATGCCTTGGCAATGGCGCCAATCAAAAAGAAACTTAGACTGCCCATCTGATCGCCGGTGAAGATCTGAATGTTGCGCTTGAGCAGCTCGTACATCATGAACTGCAGCGCTGGATTCGAGACAAGCATCAGCGATGGAATCGTGCCCGACCACAAGCCCAAGATGCCCTCGGTCTTGGCCACATACCGCAGACCCTGCAGCAGACTCTTGTAGTGCTTATTGACATCGTCCGATGTGCCGGCCACGTTGCGCATGCGCAGACGCGTGTTGACCACCCAAAAGGGTGTTGTCGTAAATACATTGATGATGCCAGCGATGCTACCGAGCAGCAGATCCTTCAGCGCACTCTGCTGTCCACGCGAGCCATTCGACGTAACCATTTTGAGGGCATGGAATGTGTAGAAATAGACAAAATTCGAGATGCACAAGCTCTGCAGCACTGGACCCAGTCCACGATACAGCGCCTGGAAGCCCTCGCCCAGCACAATCTCCTTGATGACCTGCTTGGTGCTGCGCACCTCGCCGGTCTCCTCCACTGCAACGAAAACGAGAACACATCGAAGATCAGATAGTCTTGTGGAAAGAAGATTTCCATGTTTGTTTAGGATTGCTTTAAACCTGAGAAATTATTTGTTATTTATTATAAATTGATCGAGAATAGTTATTTTTAGGGTGTTACAAATTACACGACATAATCATAATACCCTTCTCAAGGTTGTACAAAAACCCATTTACGGAAAGCGGTAATTAATTTAAATTCTGAGTGGACTTTGGGAATGCGTTCAATGTTTATCTAGCCGCCGCAATATGCTTATCAGTTCAACGGAAGATAATCCGGAATACTTTTTACTTACATTGGAGGCGCGAGCGCACTGTGTCCAGCGGATAGAAGGTGCTCATCGCAATGCAGCCGCCCTAATTAAAATTGATAAACGGAAATTGAAGTTTCGTTTTCGTGTTAATATTAATTTACTTACCGCTGCGCCGGAAACGGCATGCACCCAGTTCTGATAGCTAAAAACCTGGCCAAGTTTCGATTGAGCGACCATTTTGGAATTGTATCTGCGTTTTGTTTCCAGCTGTTAATTAATATTTGTGCGGCGTCCAGCGACTGACTGACTTGATCAACGACGCCGGCTAAAGGTGAACTCGAAGCGACGACGAATTTGCTTCTAGCTTGATTAGCAAGATTAGATTAAAGCAGCTCCGGGGATCGTGCGACGTCGTTACCGTCGTCGTCGGTTACTTCGTTAGCTTCCCAGCTGGTGCGATCGGTAATTGCATTCGCGTTAATTCAGCCAGTGACTAATATAACGAGATACTTGAATTGAACAAACACTTTTTGCAGTTTTCTTTTCTGTTGCGGCGTCAGTGTTGCAAAGTGACTACAGGGATTGCCTGTTACAGTGCTGTTAACGCCGGCTGTCGGCTATTCATATTTAAAAATTTAACTTTCATTTTAGCACGTAATAAAATCAATAATTCTGTTTTTTTTTGTTTTTTTTTAGAAAGTCGCAGATTAAATAATTTTGCATGTATGTCAAATATTCTGATAATGGCAAAACGTCTATCAAAACTATTTGTTAGCGCCGAATGACGGCAATTCGCATTTAAAATGGAAACTTTCATAATATTAATAATTATAAAAAGAATATTTTATTTTTTTGTAGAAATAATTCTAGTAGATGCAAAATGTGCCTAACTTATATTTTTATTAAAATTAAACAGCAATTAGTTGGTTAATCCATTTTAAAAAATACATATGCTTAACTTAAATATCGAATTTAAAAATAAAATGGATTGCGCATACAGCAACTAAAGCAACTGATCTATAAGGCACTTATCCCGCCGTGGCTCCAAACGGGGTTTTTTCATAAAATTGACGCCAGTCTCGCTGCTGCTGTTTAACAAATCGGCAGCTTTGCGTTTTTGAGTCTGCAAAGGCAAAGATGAAACATAAATACATAGGTTGAGTTCCAAATAATAAAGCTACACACCTCATGCTCCTCCTCCGTTAGCGTGGCGAACACAAAGTTTTTGGCCCTGGTCGTATTAACGGAAACAGTGCCCGCTGTTCCGTCCACGTCGCCAGCAGCGCCTTTTGTCATGCCTGCAAGTTTATTGAGTGTCTCCTTGTCCCGCACCAGGAATGAGCCACGCACAGCTCGCTGCTGTGGCTGCTGTTGGGCGGAGTTTACGCTCTTTGAGATCAAAAATGGCGAATTCTTTTTCATCTCCATCGTTGTCTTCTTGGCCGTTATAATGGTCAGCTTGCGCACTGTGCCACCAGGCGTGTTGTTATTTGCCACAGCTGGTGAGAGAGGAGAAGCGATGCCAGTTGTTTCCTGTAAGTAGAAATGATTAGTAAATAATATCATATTAAATACTATATCATTTACCCCCTTTAGACCCTTCTCCAGCAGCAATTGCTCTCGCTCGTAGCGAACTTTGCGCCAGAGATGCTCGTTCTCCTCGTCGCCGCTGCCCTCGTTGGCTTCGCCATCGCCCTTCTCATGTCGAGAATCATCTAGGCTAAAACCCAAATCATTTTCAGCATTCTTCCATCGAAACTGACGCTGACGCACTGCACCTTCATCATCCTCGAAGAGCATATCCTTAATCTTGCGCACCTCTCTTATATCCTGATCAAGCATTTTACGGCTGTCAGAAATTTAATTATTAACCAATTGCTGTGAAAATAACAAATTACTTACGCATGAATCTGTCCCAGTTCGTGACGCAATTTCTCGCGATCAAACTGATCCTCGTCGCCCAGTTCAATGTCGTATGCGTCCATATTCCTTTCATCCTCATCCGCCGAACCCCATTCGGATTCAGATAATTCGGCTTCTTTCTCTACAAAATTCGCTGCACGCAATTTGCGATCTTTTTTCGTCATTTCGACAACGATTTCATTCTCCTCGGAGTCATAGTCAACGAATGCTTCGGGTACTTCGGCTGCTGGCTCTTCCAGTTCGCTACCCTCCGATTGCTCCTCATCCTCAAGGTCAGCTGGATCTTCAACACTTTCTTCATCATCAGAGAAACCCAATTTGGCTTTCTTCTTCTGTCGTTTCTTGGTCAACTTTTTCTTTCGCGGCTTCTCCGTCTCCAACTCTTCTGCCGGCGGCTCCTCATCGCTGGACAATATTTTATTTGTTTCCGGCTCCGGTTGCGTTTCAAAGTTGCCCGAACACAACGCCTCCAATTCATCGGGTGCCTGAGTTTGGGGTGTTGCTTGTGTTATAGGTATTTGACTTATGAGTGCTCCACTCGTTGTTGGTGCTACTGATGACACCTCCGATTGCGTAAACCTGCCGGAGCACAAGCCGAGCAGTTCGTTCTCCTCATCGCTTGCCGTGCGTTCCATCTCCGTATCAAATAACTTGTGGGCAGATAATTGCAGTTGGGTGGCGGTCATTGGCGCCACTTTGCTTGGTTTGGGTGTCTGCAGCAAGTCGACATCGTCATCCTCATCGGAATTGTCGTCCTGGAAGGCGCGTATAATGCGATTCTTACGCTTGCCCGTCTGTGTATTCTCTTCGGGTTCGCTCTCCTGCTCACTGTCGCTGCTGCTGTCTGCTGCTGCTTCCTCTGCCTCTCCTGCTGAATCTGCTTCCAGCTCTGCTTCACAAGCTTCGTTTATTTCCCCCTCTGATTCATCATCCTCTCCGGCATTCTCATCAATCTCTCCATCGACTATTTCCTCATCATCATTAATGATAACTTGACTTTTGCATGGCTTATCATCTGGTTCATATTCTTCATCGACATCCATGTCCTCGTCTTCAGCTGCTTCAGCTTCAATTTCATCAGCTTGCTTCTTACGCAGCTCATCCATACGTTTTTTATTGATCAACGTTTTGAGATCCTCCTGCATTTTGATGAAGGCAGCGCCTGGCTTCTGTTCCTTGTTAACGGGCTCATCCTCGTGCAGATGTATGCTCACCTTGGACAGCTCCAACTTGCCATGTGCAGTGGATAAAATGCTAGAGGAGATTCCACATTTAGATATGGTAGCTAGCTAAATCTTTTCTTTACTCACTTCACAGTCTCCGTCGCCTTGTGTTTCTTGGCCTCGCGGGTCTTCATCAGGCGTTGCAGTAGATCATCGACGCCGGTTGGTTTTTTGGCAAACATGTCACCGGTTTCCAGATCAATGACCATGTTAGCATTTCCCTTCAACGACGGACTCACATCGCTGCTCTTTTCGTCCCTTAGGCGGCGAATAGCTTCGCTAATGCGTGGCGTTGTTGGCTTCGAAGGTGGCGTAATATTCAATGCACTCAAATCCAATTTGGGCAGCTCCACAACTTCAGTGACAAGCATTGCTTTTGAGGGCGAAACCAGCTCAGTTATGGACTCAATCTCTTGTGCAGATTCATCTTCAGTAGATGCCATGTCAATCTCAACTGTTGGCTCTGCTTCTGGCAAGGCTAAAGAGTCCTCTACAACTTCAGGCATCACTTCAGTTGGCTCTCTTGGCTCCTCTGGACCATCTGTTCCAGGACTCACCGCTTCAGGATTATCTTTTGTATTCTCTTCACCGCTGTCTTCATCATGCTCTGATTCAGATTTGAAGAACTCTGCGGCCTCTTTGGCACGCTCATCCATCAGCGTGCTGCATGAACAAGATTGAGTAAACTCTCTGATTAACTGGTTTGATTAAACTTACGCATATGCCTGCAGCTCTTCGCTGGTCATACGAAGACCCAACGATCTTCGCGACTCTTTCTTGTTGGGCATCGGACTACCACCGGCCAGAGCCATGGCCAGCGGCCTATTTATCGTGCGTCGTCCAAGGAACTCCTTCAACGTGCGCGGCTTGGGCTGATGATAGGGTACACTAATGTGTGCCTCCCGATGCAGTCGCTGCTGCTCGCTTTGTAAGGCCTGAATTCCGACCAGTGCTTTCTTGGCCGAGGCCTGCAATAGAAGAGAAAACATTTGTAAGTAGTTCCTACTGGAAAACAAATCTTTAAGCGGATTTCCATACTCACACGCATGGGCATCGATTTGTTGGGTCTGTCTGTAGAGGGATCAGTTGTCCCTTTGTCGACAGTTAAGCTGTGCTCCTCGGAATCGGATTCAGAATCGACGATGCCTTTGAGTTTATTTTGCTCTCCATCTGTATCGTTGGATTCTTCATCTTCACTACTTTCCTCACTATTGCTTTCCAAGCGTTGTGTCTTCTTCATCTTCTTTTCCTGCTTCTTCACATTTTTCTTTAGATTTGCCTCCACCTCTTGTTTCTTCTCCTCATCGTCCTCGCTGTCTGTATCAATAATAGCCGATATTTTTTTCTTTGGCTTGGGCTTATTTTCTTTCTCTTCAGTCTCGCTATATTCATTTTTCTCCTCCTCCCGGCCTGCCTTCTCATCATGCTCTTCCTCCTCCTGCTCACTGTCTGAGTCAATGATTGCCATTATTTTTTTCCTTGGTTTTGAAGCCACCGCCGCCTTCATCTCCGTCTTGGCGTGTTGATCATCATCTTCATCCTCTTCATCGCTGTCCCGCAGCCTTGGTGCTCTGTTTTTGGGTGATATTTGTTTACCTTCTGATGCTGGCTCAGCAGGCATCTCTTCTTCATTTTCGCTGTCCGACATTATCAAAGTTTTGCCACCCAAAATATCTTCAGCCGAAACGTTCTTTTCGTCTTCATCGTCAATGTGCAGCTTTTCCATAGATTCATCGTCTTCTTTCTCGCCACATTCTGCTGCAGTTGCAGATTTTCGAGCTGATTCACTCATAATTCTGGGTCACTTTTTTCCAATCAAATAAAACAATATTGCAGTTGAACACGCACACAAACATAAGCTCAACAGCTCAATTTGGCGCGAAAGGCAAACAGCTGATTAATTTGAGAGCAGTTGGCAGCTCTAACGACTCAATTTATTTAGCAGTGAGGTGGCAGCACTCATATTTACCGATCATCATTTAAATTACTATAATTAACTGATCTATAGCACACCCGTGAAATGTATTCGTTTAGATCACGAATCTTCGCATCCATATTGACGATCATCCCATCCAGTTTCTCGAGTGTCTCAAGAAATTTCACAGGAAGGGCAATATGCAGCAGAATTGAAAGCACACACAAAAAATAAAACACATTAAATCTTGTGAACGATGGATATGCGATCTATCATAATTTAACTTTCAAATTAAAGTCAAAATATAAAAATAAAGATATTTCACCTGTTCTGCTTGTTGTTGTTGGCGAATTGCTGCAGTTGGTTTGATTTTGCCTGTCGATGCTTTCTCCGCATCTCTTTTCATTTCTTTCACAGTTTACAGCTAAAAGTTGTTTTTGGCAGAGGGTCATTAAGTAACCCCGGTCCGTTGCGCCGGCCGATATTTATCCATACACACACAAAATAATAATTAAAATTTAATTGAACACGGGCTTTACTCACCCTCGACGCACGAGCCATTTTCTGAGATATAAGATTTAATTAACATTATTTTTAGCGAAGCTGAAAACCGAAGCGATATCCAAATCGCTTAGGCTGCCTGTCAAATTCCATTTTTAGCATTTCACTTTGTGCCCCATTCTCGGATACATAATGATACACATTAACAAAATTCGACCATGTTGCATAACCTTTGACTAATCCATTGCAAAACCCAAGATACATAGAAAGCGCCAACATTGACCATTTATGCAAGCCACAAATATTTATGGCAAAATTCGTAATAGTTTCTATAAATATAATAATAATAAAAAAAAGAAATACTTCAACAAACTTGCATGGACTGTATCTATTTTCATTAAACTACAGTTTCATAAATTTATAAAATTTTTTGCTGTTTATTGGAATACCGTTATCTATTAGATTAATTAACAGCTGCATAACTCCCTCAAAAAGCGCAGACGCAGCCATCATATCATTTTGGTAGCTGATTTTCTTAAGACTCGAACGCACCAATTAGCATATAAAACTTTTGTCGGCCGGCCGCACACAATTTCTCTTTCATTTGCCAAAAAAAAAAAAAAAAACAACTAAAAACTGTTAACTGTTGTCGGCCGTGCGTAGTTGTAATATAAATATATATAGATAGTAGTGTTGTTGTAGCTGGAACAACTCTTAGCGTTCATCTCTTCTCACATCTCTATATCAGAGATTTTGCTTTTGGCCACTTACGGTAGTTTCTGCGCCTTGTTGTCGGCATTGAGCTAATTTGCATACGCATGGATATTTGGCTATCAATAAGAGGTGTTTATGTGCGTGTGTGTGTGTGTGTAAATATCTTTTGGCTATCTTTTTTTTGGTAAGCGAACGAAAGTGAAAATCTTGTGACTAAACTGTAAGATACACAATATCGACAATACTATCCATTTGAAAACGTCTTTCACAATGAGTTAGATAAATACTATTCGCTTTTGGCTATTTGTCTTCGAGCTGGAATTGGAAATTGGAATTCAATCGCGAAGGCAAACAAAACGTGATGGATGCCGATTTCTTAAGACATTTAGAAAACTATTGTGCTCGCCAGATGGTTTACTTTATTTATATATTTAATTTGTTTGGCAAAAGTTAGGGCTTACGCAATCTTAAGCCAAGAAAAGAGCCTTTTGGATTTAAGTGGGGTATTAATTTAAGTGCATTTTTCACGAATAAATGCAGTTTTTTTTGTTGTAGTTGTTTCCTTCGGACTGAGAGTCGCCTATTTGCCATATGGGTTTTTTGGTCCGGCTGATTGAGATTTTTGCCCCATTGCTATTTGTTGTCTTTTGGCGAGTGAAAGTGATATATGGCTTATGACTCAGTCATACACACACTCACACACACACGCACACTTGAGCTTAGCACACACACCCCTTCATATGCATAAAACAATAATTAAGCCGCATTTTTATGCAGCACTAGACAAAAACAGCAAAAGGGCACAGCAGCCGAAATAAAAACAAAACTCAAGAGCGAGAAATCGATTATAATAAAATATGCACAGTAAGAAAATGGGTGGGTATTGAAAGCGAAAATGTGCAACAAATATTTATTCGATTTATGCAGCAGCCTATAGATGCTCTACATATTTCATATGCAGTAATAATACTAATATTTGAAAAGTAAACTTACCCAATGCCTAAGTCAAAACCAAATTTAACTGCAGCATGTGACCGAGGTTCATAGTCTATATGCAAAATTATATCTATACTTATATTGTAATACTTTTCATATAAGTATAGTATGCAATTAAGGGCCGACGACAGCAATAAAGAAAAACCAAAAACACATAAAAAGTAATGTAATGAAAGAAAAGACATACAAACAAAAGAAATGGAAAGTGAAGTGGAAGGTTTGAGAGCAAATTGGGAGCCCAGCAACTTCATTGAGAGAGTGAAGCACATTGACCGAAGTTCCGAGCGGGACTTGCATAATGCTTGACATCGACTTCAATGGGATCGGCGCCGGTCACAATAGAGTTTGGGTTTAATCAACAATAAGACCTTAAATCTGGTCACCGTTATTCTCGTAACTGCATTCAGCGTAAAGAAAAGACCAAGTTAATTGTGCAAAACGTTGTCATATAACTGGTTACTTACATAAAACTATAACTGAATGAATCTGGCAAAGTAATGCGTCCGAGAGTTAGAAATGATTTGGTGTTGGTTTTGTTTATCAGCGATTTTAACCATTTCAAACAAAAACATACTGAACAAATAATGTGTGAAAAATGACTTCGATTGTGAGCGCTTTGAATATTTTGTGGTTCATTTATCAACACGAATGGAAGAATATTTTAGAGCGGTGATTATATCTCACTGATTATGAATCGATAGAAATAAATATAAATAGAAACTTATAAATTATAGATCACTAATGCTTATTTGTGATACGATTAAATCGCACTTCACTTTAGTTGTTATGTTATGCAAGGGCCCTCTTACTCAAAAATATCGATAATAGGGTCCACAGGTTAGTACCATGAAGATAACTCCTCAATTTCCCATACATTATATACCTGCATAATTTCTTTGGCTCGACCTTCAACCGTTCTGTGGAAAATGCCCGCATTGACTTGCAAGTTGCGACACATCTCAACGAATTACAGTTTCTAGTGCGTCATATGCAAAGTGTGGGCATAATTTGATTAGCATGCCGTGCACGTCCCTGACCCAATTCCCAATTTTGAGTTTCAGCGCCGGCGTAACTGATGATCGTCAACTGACGACTAGGTACCATAAATGATACGCAGGTAGGTAGGATAAACGTCACACAAAAGTAACGGCAAATGAATCACACCGGATCCGGCGTGCGACAGCTAAAACAACAACAACAAAAACAGCAACAACAATAATTACAATAACAATCCAAATGTGCACAATGCCTTTGAACGAAATCGAAACCAAGTCGCTGACTGAGCCGGAACTTTCGATTTCTTTCGATTAGACGGGTGTGTCCCATGCTCGTCTTCATCTACTTGCTGTCTCTTTGGGTATTTTCGAATGCTGTCATCGCATGGGCAGCCAAGGGGCATGAATTTGGCGAATGCTCGACCGTAAATGAAAGTTCACGGATCGTGGCTGTTGATTTGGCCCAGGCTACTTAGGTGTAGCCAATTGACAACGCTATACATATTTATCCCCGTTTTGGTGATTTTGATTTTGGGTTTCGTCTTCTTCGCATTTTCATTTCACTCTTGCTGTGGCCCAAAAATATTTGCGCCATTTCATCATCGAAAATTGCGTTCATTGTTGAAATAAGTGGAGTACTTAGCGAATTTTTGGCACAACTTGAGAGTGACAAATTGAGCACAGTAATAAATAAATATCCAATTATCATATAATCAATTGAATATTGTTGTATACAAAATAACGCTATCATTTAAAAAAATAAACTTTCAATATTTCTTCGAAATTATACCGTTTCATCATGTTAAGATTTAATTATATAATTACAAAACATACAAAAGACTTAGACAACGAACTTGCTTATTTTCTTACGGTTAATTTTATCTTTTTTAAAGCACTACATAAAACGAATTAAACTATTCATTTAATTCCGCTACACTCAAGACAAAGGTCAACGCCTAATGATGATTTAGTCAACACAATTAACAAATCCAAAACACAGCAGTTATTTCAAACATTATATAATTAAGTGGATTGCATAACACGGATCCATAATTTAATTTTCCAATGCATTGGCCAGAATAATAATAAGCGACGTCAATTCAAAGACACAGTTAGTAGGTGAATCAGCCGCTGTATATCCCTTTGTGAATAACAATGGCCATTAGGCAACACTCGACGTCATCAGTTACCTTGGCCAAAACAAAAGCGCCCGCAGAAAGCGGCCTGAAATGAAAAGTTGCCAAAGTCAATTTCGGGTTTTTGTGGGTTCGTGTCGCCCAAAAAAGAATAGCCGAAAACTTGCATGTTTTGCATGCTCGCTCTCTCATCTCAGTATTCGCACACACTCTCGCACTTGCCTGTGCTCTTACTCTCTCGCTCTCCCTCTCTCGCTCTCTCTCTCTCTCTCTCGCTCTCAAGCGTGCGACTCTCTGGCAGCTGGCAGCTCTCAGTCTCAGCCGCCGTCTCAACGCTCGAGCAACGAACAGAAAGGGGTCAAAACTTTCACGCGATATAAAATCTTGGTTAGCAATACGGCCGGGCCGCATTTTCATTTCAACATTGTGTGCGACGAGTCAGTGTCTGCAACGACGCTGCGATCGATACCGAGTACCGTATACCGTTACCGTTACCGAATTCGAGTTCGAGTACGAGACACCCGACTCGTCCTGAACAATACCAAAAACCAAACCCTACGCGTTCGTTCCGCGCGCCTTGTGTAGTGCATATATATACGATATATATTTTGAATAGTGCAAAATCTGAGAGAAAAAAAAACACAAACGAGCAGCGCTTTTTGCTCTTGCTATACATCAATTTTGTGTGCAACAATCGAACAGATCCAGTTATAGTAGGGCAAGCCTTATAGCCAACGCTCAACGGCAGCCGCTGTGCCATTCTATCTCAAAATAAACCACTTCTCAAAAAAAAGGGATTACAAAACGCTAGGGACTATCAAAAATTAAAAGGTAAGATTTTGTGCAAGGCTGCAAACCAAAAAAAAAAATGTTTTCAAATTTTTTCAAAAATATTTTTGAATATATTGTGAAAATAATTGAAAAAGTTTTGATACACTCCGAGTGATATTAAGTGAATGTAAGCAACAATTTGTTGTGTTTAGGGAAACTCAACGAATTGTTGGTTCCCATCAGATATGTCCAAGTTTTTTAAGTAAAGTAGCATATGAAGCTTACAATTGTTTTCAATAAATAGTTGGTAAGCTTTATATTAAATGTTTCAACAAGTTTTGATGGAATACTTATGTGAATATGAGCAATCTAAGAAAACATATAAGCTAAAGGAGCTTTAGACTTTAAAGTTTTTGATAGATACTATAAGTTCGTCTATCAATTTTTAAAAAATATCTAACCATTTGTATTCCTAAACACCATCTTTAACCTGCAATATAATAATTCAAAATCAGTTCTAGGTAAACCAAATCTTTTGAGATTAATTGAAGAAACATAGAATCAATTTCAAAATTATACTTATTTAATTTTTCGTGTAGCATAGTATCTATTTGAAAATGAAATCTATTTCAGTTTTCGCATCTTAAACATTGGATAATTGTTTAAATTATACCATTTCCAGTTTTCTTTTTCGTTTTCATAGTTAATTGAAAAGACAAACCGTAGTTGACACATCATTGGACAAAACACACCTAATAAATGCTGCTAATATCGATTGTCACTAATTGGCTGCAAGAAGTAAACCAATTGAAATAGTTAGGTGCATACTATTTACAACTGCTTTCGATAGCCACTTGGAAAACCTGTCAGTCGGCAAACAAGAGTCAGTTAGTGCTATGCACCTGTCAGCCAAGTCAGCCTCAAATTTATAACCAGGCTGGTTACAATAATAGTAATAATAATAATAATAAGAATAATAAAAAATAATTATAAATGAAGCTCCAATTGCGCACAAAAGCGTTGCAACATTTGGGAAAGAAAAGCAAAGTGTTTTCGGTTTATATTTCCAACAGTAACACATGATGTGTGTGTGTGTGTGTGTGTGTGTTTGAGTGTGTAGATTTGCCTATTATTGAGGAGAGCAAAAGAAAGCAGACAGTTAAACTTTCGACGACTTGGCGTGCAGTACGCGGAAATTAATAATAACAAAAGGGGTGCAACTGTGTGTGTGTAGTTAAATGGTTGACGAGGCGTGAAGCAAGCGGCATTTCAGAGACTTTTTGTTCATTAGTTTAATTTGCATAAATCTTACCAATTTGGCAGGCAGCCACCCAGCCACCCAATCCACCCACCCACCACCCTGCACCCGCATAGCTGTAGCTTATCTTTAACTGGAACTGAAACTGGCTGCAGTTTTTTTTATTTAGTTTTTTTTTTTTTGCCGGTGCGCGTAGAGTTCTCGTTGCTGTTGTTGTAGTTGTTGTTTGGTGAAATTTCATCGCGTTTCGCGCGAATGAAAGTCTGAAATTGACTTGTGCCGCTTCTCATTTGCTAGCTGCTGCGGCTTGCCGCTGCTTGTTGCAGTTGTTGCACTGTGGTGGTTTATGCGCCAGCCAAACAAGCAAACAGCTACAGATACAAATACGACTGCTATAAATCTGTAGTTTTCCATACACACACACATGTGTGTGTGTGTTGTGTGTGTGTGTGTCTGCTGTGTGTGTTTGATTAATCTTGCGAATTGCTTTGTTCAAAAACTGCTCCACTTTGGCGCACATGAAAACAATTTCGCTTTACGAACACACACACAGAGAGATATAGATACAGAGACACAGATACAATTCGAAGCTACTTTCGTGTTTGTGTCTGTTAGCTCCGTGCATTGTGCACTTGTCGTCAAGTGGGTTGTGCATACGCAGTGTTGCCTGTAGTTGTGTCTTGTGGCACTTGTCATCTGCCCAAACATAGCGCTGGCAATACTTTTAATTGATTCCAAACACACACAAACACACGCACAGAGCTACAAACACACACACACACACACGCACACACTCATGCCTACTCTCTGGTGAAAGAAGCTGCGCCACTTGCAGCAGATATAATTACTGGTTTACCTGGCTGGCAAGCTTGTTACTCAGTCTCAGTTTCAGTCTATCTCTATCTTTCGCGCTCTCTCTCTCTCTCTCTCTGTATCTCTCTCTCTCTCTGTGCCTCTCTCTCTCTCTCCCCGTCTGCCCTGGCGACAATTTTTAAAATTAACGGCAATTGTCTTTGCCGCCTGTGCAATTTTCACGCAGTTTTTCCAACACAGCGTGAACACAAAACACAGAAAAATAAAAGAAAAAAACTTTCATTGCAACAGACTTGGGCAACTGTTGCAACTGGCTGGTGCAACAAATGTTCAAAATGCCACAGACATGGCCTAAACCAATGACAAACAACAATTACGCAGCTATTTGCCATCGGTCTATGATATTTTCTCCTGTTTCTTACCAGTTATTATATAGTTAGTTTTGATTACTATACTAAAAAAAAGTTCATTAAGAATATAATAGGATATCATTTGAAAATTATGCTATTTAAATTGAGATTACATTTCTGCAGTTTATTCATTTCTTAAGTTTTAAAAAGTTTTCTGCAGAATTTTTCTATTCGTATTGCCTTTAAATTTTTAACATTTAAAAATTATCTTTCACTTATAAATTTAAATACTATTTTCCCCATAGGTAAATTTCCTACAAATAAATATTCTATCTCAGAAATATAAATTTATTCAGCTATTAATTTAAATAGATATTTTTCATATTTAATTACAAATAAATAATATAAATTTATTCGGCTTTAATTCTGATTCTCAACAAAAATCAAATCAAACAGTTTTTAACTGTAAGTGTGCCATAAGAAAAAGTATTTTTATGTTGAATTTTTCACATTTGTTTTTCTTTGAATTTTGAACATTTAACAATTATCTTTCACCAATGAATTTGAATATTTTTTTTCCCATTTTCTTACACATCTCATTTGTATAAATGTATTCAGCTCTAATTCATATTTACTTCCCCGTCATTTGCATCTATAAATCTATAACAAACATCAAATAACGTGCCGCAGCATTCAATCAAATCTTTGACACCATTTGTCCCCTGCACCGCTCCCACCAGCTCAAAGCCAAGGCTTTCAATAACCCACAATCAATTTTTGATTTGGTAAGAAATTGTTGAAAATCATGCAAATCAATTGGGCCTGCAATTTGAGTGCAGCTCTCGCTAACAGACCAAATGCAGTACAAATACGAATACGTATAAGAGTGTGAGTATGAGTACTACTTATGAGTAGCTGTGTGTGTGTGTGTGTGCGTGTGTGTGTGTGTGTGAGTGCGCATCCACTTGCAACTGTGGCAAGTGAAGCAGCCGCTGACAAGCAATTGTAAAGAAATGAAAACCACTTTCTGTGCATGCATGCCACAAAATACGCCAACACCAACAGCAGCCACTCGAGATAGGTTGCAACTGCAATCCAAGTCAAGCAAAAGCAAATTGCATGCGTTTTGGGGCACAGAGAGGTAGGCAAGCGGAACACACCGACGCCGACGTCGACATCGACTTCGGCAGCATTGAAATTGGGTCACTAATTATTTCAGAGCAAAATGCAACTGGCCTCGACTCGGAGTCGTTGTCGTCGCTGTTGTCGTCGACTTCGTTCGCCATTTTGCAGCCACAGCTAACGATGCGTTGCGAGGCCACATTGAGGATATGCCTGTTTGTCTGTCTGTCTGTCGGTCTGTCGGCCTGTCGGCCTGTCTCTTGCCTCTTGGCTTTCTTCTTTCCCCCGTTTGGCAGAAAGTGCAAGCCCTTGAGTTTTTACTTTCATTGGGGGTTCGCATTCGCTGCAACAACAACAACTCAAACCGGTTGCAAGTTCCCGTCCAAGTTCCAAGTGACCAAACTCAAAATGCATGTCCATGTCATGGCTATGCCTGCGATGCAATTTCGCTGCTTCGTTTGGTTTACCGTTAAGTAGAAATGGAAAGTAAATGGCTTCGCCGGCCTGGCCCAATGGACGATGGGGGTTGTTGTAAATTATGTTAATTGTCTCGTTTCAGCTGGGTTTTGTGTTGCAGTTGCAATTGCAGCGCTGCAGCCAATCGTTAGCGGTTGCTTATCTCTGATCCTGACTAACGGCACTTTGGTCACTCATTTGGCATGTTTAGCGGCGTCATTGCTACACGTTTTTTTTGTTGTTTTTCTTCTCCTGCCCGTTATTGTCCAAGTTGACAGCAGGCTATCTTCAATCAGCCATCAGCCATCAGCAAATGGGGAGAAATCTAGCAGGGGCACAGCTGAAACTTATATGCCACTGATCTAGCGCACAATGTGATACTGAGAGGCAGTTTAAGAAAAATGACAATGTGATATTGATAGTTAAGATAAATTCACGCTTCAAATTCACAAATCAAGTCAATGATATATTAATCGACAGTCTAACCACGAAAACCTGCTAGCAATTAATTTATTGGATTTTAAAATGGACTTTAGACTCCTAAATAGATTTCATATTTTGGACAGGAATATATTTAATGTTTTTAATCAACTCTAAATAATTGCACATCAATTCTATCATGTTCATTATATCTATAAAATTTAACGACTGTCATCTGACAGATAGTAAATAAAAATAGAAAAACCAATTAAATCTTAAGATCTGTCGGCAAAACATAAAAAATCTATCAATAAAGTATTCCAGTCAAAATACATGGACATGTTTTCAGTTGTAATCCTACAACAACCCCTTTTAATCACTAGCAATCTCTTAATCTATCTATTACACGGGAGAGGAGAGGTTCATAATTACATTTCTCGAATAATCCCATTTAATCGCCAACAACATATTTTTACAAATTTAGCCCACTCCATGGCTAGCTGGCAACACCCATTGTAATTGGTAGTTAAAACGAAGCCTGCCCAGCATTTGACGCTCCATTTAACACACACATGCCCCCTATCAGAGATATATGTACAACGTTTTAGCTTCACTTTTCACTTTCCCTATATTTTGCGATAAATGCGTTATCATCTTTTTGCTATTTTATTTTTTTCTCGTCTACTTTGTGCGCTACGCATATGCGAAAAATTTCACGAAAAGCGCTGGATAAATGAGTGAATGGAATGCCGCCAGGCGCCGCCGCATGCAACAATTTACTTTCATTTGCCATCAAGGGGAGGGGGAATGGGTGCACTTGCGACAGCTACTTGTCTTTTTTTTTGCCATATACTGGTGCTGCGGGCGCCTTATCACTTTTTAATTGTCGCCAAATGTCGCGTTGCATGCCGCACGGCCGACGGCGCCACAAAACTGGAGCATAGAAAACTAATTGTGTGCTCTATTTTACATAATGCCTACAACGACAACTGCCAGAAACCAAGACGCATAGCTGCGTGCGTTTTTCTTTGTGGTGTGTGAAAATGCTACCAAGTTCGTTGCCTAAGTCATTTGTTAGCTCAAGTTTGTTGCTTAAGTCTTTCTTTTTTTTTCGGAAAAAAAATCATTAATATGATTTTAAACGAACTTACCAGATAGTGGGTTGCATACATTTTTCTAATAAAGTTTAACAAGCGAATGAATAGCTAAAAGTAATTTGAGTAATTTGAAAACTATTTTTGAGCATTTAACTTAAGACCTTTATCAATTGTGTTGAAATCGAAACTGGCGCAGTTTGACACACTGCGGCAGCGAAATACCTTTGGGCATACAAACACGTTTCTCGAGCCGCGAACAAATCATCTGTCAGATCTGACAGAAAAAGTTACTTAATAACTATAAACAAAATACAAAGAAAAAAATAGTGAACTGAGGCACATACCACAAAATGAAATGAAACGTAAATTGCCCCTTCACTGCCAGCGACAGAAGCAACAACAACAACAACAACATGTAAACCTTGGCGGTTAACAATTTTTTTTGCGCTTTTGCTGTGTGCTTTTCTTTGGCGTTAACAATTTCACTTTCACAGCATCCGACTTGGCGGCTGTCGATTCGATTTAGATATAGATAGAGATATATATATATATGTATAAAGGAGACATTTGTTAGTCAGTTATTTACGCATCGTGCTACCAATTTCTATGCCACAATGCGCCAAATAATATCGATCATTTACAGCAGCCACAACAAATTATTGATGTTGTAGTTGCTGTTGTTGTTGCAGGCACCGTTACATTTTCAAGGCGGCAACAACCGCAACTTAACACACAGCATCTGCAAGACAGTGAAACTTTTACCCGCAAAGCGACAACAGCAACAACAACAACAACAACCACATCAAAGTGGCAATCGAAGTGGTAAACAAAAACATTCCAACACATAAAAACCCACAAAGAGTCCCAAAAAACTCTTTTTCAAGTTCTGTTTGTCTATTTTTTCATATTTTTTTTTTGACATGCTAAGCAAAAGCCCATTGTTTGCATAGCTTTGGAGTTTTCGAATCTTGGATTTTGGGTTTGGTCGCCACTCTCATCTCATCTCATCTCATATCTCATACGCAAAAATTTGTCAGCTATGCTATTTGATGTTGTCCATCATTTGGCTTGTTCAATTAAGCAAACATTTTGATACCCCTCCCCCTGCCAGCCTGTTCATCTTTATTAGCCACACATTTGTGTGTCGCTCGAGGCGCTGCCAAAAAGTGTTGTCTATTTGCTTTTGGGGCGGTGGATTTGTGAAAGCGTACAATTATATTAATGGAACTAACCAAACAGCTGTCAGCCTAAAAGTCAACGGGTGCTATATAAAAAATGTAATTTAACGCAACATTAAATGCATTTTATTAATGCTTGTAAAGCGGCTTAATTGACAGCAAGGATTTGGACAAGGATTTCAGCGGGGGAAGCTTAATTAATAAATCTGTGATTTGACAGATTTTTGGCTCAGCAATGACTATGAATAGAAAAGAGAGAGATTTTAATTCATGAAACTTTAGCTTTGACTATAAGAAAAATGAAGCCATATGTAAAATCAGCTGAACTCCAATAATCTTTTTTGGTTTACTTTTTCTTAGTCGTTGATAGACAAAAACTTAAACAGATTGTTACCTGTTTGATTAGTATTCAGCTATATATAATTAGATTTTATTTGTTGATAAGCAAAACCAAGATTCGTGTTCGATAATTTACTTTCTTTTCAATAGAATGCAACTCGTTCTCTTTAATTAGTGAGCTTCAGCAGCAACTAAAGTATAATTAGCAGATGAGCTCAAGGCTACTATTTGACAATGATTGCTTATGGCTGCCACTTGTGTCACACGGCATGCGATTGTCATTTGGCAGAAAAGACAGTCATTCAATTCAATATCCGGCTCATCTAGCCCAAACTGTCGGTCATCAGAGCAGCAACGTAAATTATACAGAATTAGAACAAACTGAGCGCTAGAGTTAAGTGTAAGAGTGTGTGTGTGTGTGTGTGTGTGTGTGTGTGTGTCACAGCGGTGGTGCACAGTGGTTCACCTAGTTTCCGACAACGACCAGTGCAAGGAGACAGCAGCCGTCAGCCGCCGCTTCGATTGTCATTTCAATCAATGGACGAACGGACGATGTGTTGCTCCCGCTCCAAAAGCAAACAAACAACCCACAAACAAGCCAATAACAAACAACCGCAGCAGCAGCAGCAGCAGCAACAACAACAACAACAGCGAAGACAACAACTTTTCATTGCATTTTCACTTGCTGGCACTTTTCACATTATTTAATGTTTGCCAGCAACAAATTTGAGAGCTGAGAATAAATCGTATAACAAAAGAGCTGGAAATAGATGGCAGCTCTCTCGCCGAGTTTTTGTAAGCTAATTAGGCATGAGGCAGGAAGGCCTGAAAACAAAAGTTGCACGTTCGCACCTTAAGTCTTTTGTTTTGTTTTGGTTGCACTTTCAGCTTCGGCTTCGAAATTCTGTGTGACGGGCAAAGCGATAACGATAACGATATGTAGAAATGCCAGTAAACAGTAATTTGATTGTGTTAATTAAAAAAGAAAACAAAAGCCAAGCTGCTGCAACAACTTGAACAACTTGAACAACAACAACGACAACGACAAACATCAGTTATGCCCTTATATGAGAAAGAGATGCCAGACGAAAGCTCACTGGGAGTTGAGCGCATGGCAAACGGGCAACTTTCACTTGCCTTATGCCAAAACAGCAACAACCAAAAGCAACAATAAGCAGCAGTTACACATAACTACAAGCATCAAGTATCAGCCATAACAATGCGCATTAAGATGAGACAGCCTCATCAGCTGGAAGCCAACCCTCTGAAGCTCTAGATGCTTAAGACTGTTAACAGCGATAGAAATTTGCATACTCTAACAGTGGGTGCTATAAGTGTGCTCATAAAGTTTGTAAAATAGGTTTATCATCACTCCTAAAATTTCCCATAAATTTATATGATTTTCTATATTTTTATTTATTTATTTAAAGTGCACTAAAAGCCGTTCACATTTAAAAAAAGTTTTAAAAATCAAAAAATTAAAAGGAAAGTTACAAATTGAATGATGTAAAATTGAAAGTCTTTAACTGAATTTCAATTTAAAAATGTTAAAAATAATAAAACAAAGAATATAATAAATAAATGGGTATTAAAGAATTTCTTATTTATATTATTTAACAACTCAAGAGTTCTCTTTTACAAGCAAATTTTATTAAGAGGTCACTGTCATACAATCTAGCAATTGATTTTACTGATAAAGCAGCAGTTGAATATATATAAACAATATATTTTTCTCTGGTGTTCCCGGTAAATCAGGACGGGATTACAAATATGTCGGCATATATACAAATAACAAAATTAATCTGGAGCCAGTGAAGACATATGTAAATTATAAAACGAAATGAAATATTTAGATTCTGAAACCCAATCACAAATTTCATCATATAGTCAAAGGAGGATTTGTTCACATTAACATTATTATTAATAGCGCTAATTCAGATTCGCAAGAGAGTATCCAAATTCGTTGAGTCTTCTACCCAGATATCTGCTCTAATGTTACGAATAAAGAAACGATTTGATAAGGCATCTCTCAGATGGGCAGCAATTAGCTAAAAACAAAAATTTCGCTGCTTGTTAATTGCCAAGTTTGTGTCTTAAGTCTTTTGCTATGCAAATGGCAGACAATTTTGCACGGGTGAAAATAAACGTAGGAAGAAAGTGAAGCAGCAGCAGCAGCAGCCGCAGTAGCAGCAGCAGAAAAAAAACACCGTTAAACGAGCAGCAGCCCACTCAAGCACATACACACACACACACACACACATAGCACACAGCACACAGCACAAGTTACTGGCTCATTCATTGAAGTTCTTTTGGGAGCATTGCGTAACGAGCCAAAGACAGTCGGTTGTGCTTAGGGTCAAGCAGGCTGTCGACAGCAGTAAGCAGCAGCAGTCCAGCAGTCCAGCAGTTGACGCCAACGTCGCAGTCAGCAGCAGCAGCAGCGGCGGCAGCAGCGTCCGTTACTGTCTCAGTGGGTTAATGGTACACTTGCTCAATGCTGTTGGAGGCTCACAGCCGGTTTGCGTCGATTTATGGCCAAAGCTTGTTAAAAACCTATTTACATGGGGTGTGCTCTCCCTCTCCCTCTCCGTCTCTCTTTCTCTCTTTCTCTCTCTCGCTTTAGCTACTCGAAGTTGTTTTTGTTGTTGTTGGCGGTGCTATATGATGGGTCGCTGTTACCATCTGTAAAAGTAAAACTGCCCGCTACAACATTCACCAAAGGCAGCCCAAAACAAAAAATAAAAGAAAAAAAATAACACTCAACACTCAGTCAAGTGAAATGCGACACAGACACCGTTTACTTTTTTATGCTACAGCAACAGCAATAGCAGCAGCAGCAGCAGCTTCACTTGGGGAGCTTGTGTGAAAGCTGCGCTCAGTCAGTCAGTCGCCGCCTCAGCGTCAGTCTCATTCGGCAAGCAGACGAAGACGGCAGGCGCAACGGCAACGTCTCCAATTCGAAGTCGAAGTCGATGCGCGTCACGTGAAATGTTTTGCGAATGTTAACGCAATGTTAATGTTATGCTAGGCCGAACTGTAAAGTAAGCAACGGAATACGAAAAACAGACCCAACAAATACAAATTAATGGGGACCATAAAGTACGGGGCAGCCACTGTGAAGAAAACCTGCAACTGCGTTGGCGTTTTGACTGCTTGTTTTTGTTGTTGGTGCTGTTGTTTTTGTTGGTGCTGTTGTTGTTGTTGGTGCTGTTGTTGTTGCCGTTATTGTTGTTGCTGTTGAGTGCAGCTCCTCGTTGTACTGTTATAGTGAAAATAGAAAGTGGTTCCTGTTTGTTGAGCGCGAGTTTTCATTTGCTTTACATAAAATGCAGTTTCGGTGCCTCGAAATTTGTGTTCGTGTGTTTATAGTGACATTTAAGTAGCCATCAAGCTATAACGACCAATTTTTCCAATTAAAATGTTTGCAATTGATTACACATGCAACATATAAAATGTTATAGAATATTTCAAAGTTAATTTTAAACCAAATTATGTAATTCGAGGGCATGGTCATTGTAATGTAAATTATAACAGTGTAATATATTTTACATCCTTTTATCATGTTAGTGCTAAATGTTATGCTAAGTCTGCATATTAAGATCAACGGCCTATGCAAAACTTTAACCGTTTGACTGACTGCATTGTTTACCCCTGTGCCCCTTTCTTTTCTGCTATTTACAGAGAGCGAGACAGAGAGAGAGAGAGAGAAAGAGAGACGTCAAAAGATCAACAAACCCGAGAAGAAAGCAACGACGAAACAGCTAAAGCCAAAAACAGAAAAAAAAACTATTTACTGGTGTATAAGGCGCCAATTCGACAGACATCGAGCAAATTTATATAGATATATATATATAAAATGGGACACTATACGCGACACAGTTGCCTGTTGGCCCTAGTATTGTGCCTGGTATTCAACACACAGGTGAGTTCAACACACACACACACACACACACACACACATACATACATACATAAATCAAATAAGAAAGTGTTGAAGATGAATTTGAATGCTGATTGAATTTGAGACCATTTCAATTAGGAATCACGAAAAGCCAAATGCCAAACTAAATACAGTTAGTTGTGGCCCACTTCAGAGTTGACAATGTTTCGTATGGCAACTAACCAAACTATAGCTTATAGCGGATTTGATCACTTTCGACGCGATGCGTCGCGATTCAATCGATTACCGTTTATCGATACAATAACGAAATCAATTCGAATGCAAATCACTTGCGGCGAGTGTCCATTGTCCGTCTTATTGCCATATTGATGGCTTGATCGGACACATCACATGCAGATGAGCTGTGTGGCGACGCTAGCGGTATCAACTCAACTCAGATCAATATGCGAGCCGAATCAAAGCAATCCGATCTGCAGAGGCGGATGCGTAGCCAAAGCAAAAGAGCAAAAAAAGAAGAAAAAATAGAAGTGCAGTAAGTGAGCTGCAGCCGCATTAAACGGCACTTTGCTGATCAATGTAATTAGAAGACGGCTAATGCTGACAGCTGCAAAGAGAGAGAAAGAGTGCGAGAGAGAGAGAAAGAGCTTGAACTTGAGCTTAACAGTGCCGCTGTTAGACGTTTAACAGCTAAACGAAAGGTCGTCTGTCAACTGTAATTGTAAATGAAAATTGGTGTTAATTTTTTCGCCTGCTAAGGCACATTTCCATTCGAAATGTTAAGCCAGACAATAACATTTTGCTCAACAGTAGCAGCCTAACAGCTTGCAAAATGTTAACTAAACGAGAGGTCGTCAATCAAAAGTACATTCGTTAGCCGTTTAACAGCTAAAAAAATAGTTGTATAAGAAAAGGTCCTCAATCAAATACCCATAAATTTTAATGCTTTTTTTTGTAACTTTAACAAACTTTCATTTGAAATGTTAAGCTCCAATGAGCTAATCAAATTCTGCTTAAGAAAATGTTACAAAAATGGAAAGGTCGTCAATCAAAATAACAAAAGAGCATAAATTTTGAAGTTTTCAAGTTTCAATTGAATTTTAAATTGTGCTTAACAGGGACGCTGTCTGGCAGCTAAAAGCTTATTGCATTTTAGCAAAATAACAGCACATCAATCAAAATTACGAATAACATTGATTTTCTAATGGATTTAATTAAAATATAAGTGTGAAGCCTACTTAAGCTGCATCAATCAAGCAGAGAAAGAGATGGAGAGAGAGAGGGAGAGTGGGAGCAAGAGAGAGAGAGAGAGAGAGAGAGAGAGAGAGAGACTGCTCGTAAAAGCGAGATGCAATCGCATCACGGAAAAAGCGCCAAGCGCAAAGCTAACTGGCCAACTGCAAATGGCGCTTAAAGCTGCCACAGCGGCAGCTGCGTGTCTGCTGCATTGGGGCAGCGAAAATGCAGTTATGCTCTGATTTGTACCAGTTTTGACTTTCTTGTTTATAGCGCATTAATACATTCAGATTGCTATATTATTTATTTATAGTCAGGTTTTCTTCATCTGCTTCAAGTGAAATGCATCAGCGCCCAGGCTGCAATACCAGTGCCACCAACCAATCCATCTCAATCAAACAGAAAATACGTTTTGGGGCTGATCATAATATATGCACAGCTACTTTTGTCACTGTCTCTTTTTTCCATGTTCAGCTTACTGGTAATTTCAGCCAGAATAAACTTTTTGTCATACATGCTGATATACAAGAGCACGACTCTTCTTTGTTAGCGTCTCTTTTCGTGTTTATCTTTTTGGTCATTTCACTTTCAAAACCAACACACGACATCTCACGGGTAACAACAAAAGATTCCCGAAAGATATAAAAACAAAACTTAAGCGTCATTGTGAACTTTCGATTTTCGTTGACTTGAGATACATACGACATACATATACATATATATATATATATATACATACATATATATTTCTGTATACAGCGTTACATCCGCTTCCCGTGCACAACAACAACAACAACAGCCAAAAAGCCATCAAATTATGAGCCAGTTGTGAAACGGGATTGAAAAGAAAGCGACGCAACTGACTTCAACGGGGGGCAGCACAAGAGACAGACAGAGGGAGACAACGAGAATGCGAAAGAGAGAGAGAGAGAGAGAGAGAGAGAGAGAGCGGGGTGCTGGATAGGGTTGGGTATATTTCTTGGTGTCTTATGCAATGGGCCCTGCTTACAACTTGGGCAAGCATGCTTCGCTCCGGCAGACATTTAATTTCAAAATAAATAATCTGCTGAGTAATTTTCAACGCATCGTCACGCTTCTTCTTCTTTTGGAAATGAAACGAAATAAAAATAAAAACCTTTGCTGACTTTCAATTGCATAAGCCCAGTGCCAAATTAAATGCCAAAATAGTCAACCATGCATATGACTAAACAATTTTCCGCATGTCTTCCATGTTTTCAGCTAGTTTCAGCAAGTTAAGTCATTGGATAGTTAAGAGCACTCATCCTTGGCCATAATATCCAAGTGTTTCTTGGGCAACATTGTCATAGCTCACAAAACTTGAGCATGTTTTTTAATTTGCAATATTTCATCAGGTATTTTTCAAAGATAAAACAAGTAAGAAAAGCTTTCTTAATCACGCCAAACATGCTCTTGTAGATCGGAAATTGCTCTCATTTTTAATTGTGCTATAAATTTAAAAAATCAACCGATGGTTCCTATGAATGGTATATGAATTAATAGTACTATGTTATCAGTTTTTTGTCAATATGTTAGGGGCATAATAACACTCATATCTGATGAGTTTGGTTGGGATGACTAAATAAGCCAATCAGTTGCTTTTACAAGAACTCATCATCAAGATAGCTACAAAACTGAGGGATTGGTTTGCATAGAAGCAGATAGACAGAGGGACAAGGCTATATCTACGGATCTGAGCTGATCAGAAATATATACATAGATTATGGGGTCAGAGATGTCTCCTTCAAGGTAATACAAACTTCTCGACAAAATTATCGTACCTCTACAAAGGCATAATGGGGGAAACAGATTAATTCTCATTTTTAGGCAATTAGTCAACTGTCTAAAGAGTAACTTGTCAAGAGAGGATTTAAAATCAGTTCATTGCCACTTAAAATACTTATGGTTCTATGGAGTTACTAATATATCTGTTGCATGTGTACTTGCAGCATCTTTCGGTGCACGGCGATGCCTCACACATTGAATCGGCTGCGTTGCCACTGGAACACAGAGCTGGCTATGGACCGCCGGCGCAATCACCGATCTATGGGGCACCACAGGGTCCGCTGAGCACTGGCGCCACGAACGGACTGTCCGAGGAGGCCTGGCCACTGGCCAACACCAATGACAGTCCACAGATCAAGCATCTGCAGGTGCAGTGCGAGAAGACGCACATGCGGGTCAACATTGAGTTCGATCGCCCCTTCTACGGCATGATCTTCTCCAAGGGCTTCTACAGCGAATCCCATTGTGTGCACATGCAGCCGGGCACTGGCCATCTGAGTGCCACCTTTGAGATCTTCCTGAACAGTTGCGGCATGAGCAGCTCGGCCAATCACAATGCGGCGGGCTATGGGGCACCAACGCCATCGGGCAGCTATGTGGAGAACACGATCATCATCCAATACGATCCCTATGTGCAGGAGGTGTGGGATCAGGCACGCAAACTGCGCTGCACCTGGTACGATTTCTATGAGAAGGCCGTCACCTTCAGACCCTTCCAGGTGGACATGTTGCATGCGGTTACCGCCAATTTCCTCGGTGATAATCTCCAGTGCTGGATGCAAATCCAGGTGGGCAAGGGCCCCTGGGCATCGGAGGTCTCGGGCATTGTGAAGATCGGACAAACGATGACGATGGTGTTGGCGATCAAGGATGATGAGAATAAATTCGACATGCTGGTGCGCAATTGTGTTGCCCACGATGGCAAGCGTGCTCCCATTCAGCTGGTGGACCAGAACGGTTGCGTTGTCCGGCCCAAGATCATGAGCAAATTCCAGAAGATCAAGAACTTTGGACCATCCGCTTCGGTCGTTAGTTTCGCTTACTTCCAGGCCTTCAAGTTCCCCGACTCGATGAATGTGCACTTCCAGTGCGTGATCCAAGTGTGTCGCTACAACTGTCCCGAACCCAAGTGCGGACCTGGACTGCCCGGCGGTGAATACGGATTGCCCCAGTTGGGTGGCAATGCGCTCTCCGAGGAATATGGACCACCCGAGGCCTATGAGAGGAATGACTTTGCGCTTGGTGGTCTGCCTCCGGCAGCTTATCCCGATCCACGTCATCCGGCGGCCGATGCCAGTGGCGCCTATTCCGAGAATCAACCAGATGTGGTGCCCTCGCCCCAGGCCCAGACCTCAGCGGTGACCAGCGCCGAGTCGGCAGCCAGCGGACCGGCCAGCTCACAGGCGCCACAGCTCCAGCAGGGCGGCAACAGCAACGAACTGGGTCTGCCGCCACCACCACTGCCCGGACAATCGGGCCAATATAGCACCGTTAAGCGCAAGGATGAGCTGAGCGCTGGCGGCAATCTGGTATCGCTGGGCGGACGACCACGCTCCGTTGAGGGACTCGATGATTTGAGGGGTGTGCGCCGGCGTCGCGACACCATCGAGATTGTGATGAAGCCACAGCCACAACGCATCTACAAGCGCAACGCCCAGGAGATGACCGACGTGAACACGAGTCGCATCATTCAGGTCGTCGCACCTGGCGATGTCAACTTCGCACTGAACAGCAATGCCAGCAACGAGACGGTTGTCATCCAATCGGCTCGCTCGGCGGATGCGGAAACCATTTGCATGTCTGTGCCCAGTTTTGTGGGTGGTCTCGTCATGCTGCTGCTCGTTCTGGCCGTGGCCTCTCTAGTCGCCGCCTTCCTCTTTGTCCGTGTGCGTCACTTCGATCGCAAGGGCGCGGGCATGTCCTACGTCAACTAAACTACTACCAATCCACTACTCGTACTACACACACACACACACACACATACACATATATAGAGTGGTATATATCCAACTGCACCATCAGTAAACCAAATCAGTTTTATGTGCACCTGTTCTCCCCAAATCCTAACTTCCTGCCTAACCTTCATTTACTATTTATCTATTTATTTGCTCTACCCTGCTTCGACTATTTATTGTTTTTGTTTTTATTTGTATCCAAATAGGTCGCCTTATTCTGCATAATTTCTTTTTAGTTATTAATTGAAAAAAGCGCTCGAAACGAAATAAACGAAAAAAATAATTGTGACGTCATCGTGTTCTCGCACTCTCATTTTGTCAGTTTTGTTAAGTTTCAGTTATACATAATTCGTTTAAATTAAAAATGCTATCGAAATTACGCGTTTAAATATGTTATCTCGTAAAATGGCACAGCGGCAACAAAAAAAAAAAAACGAAAAACAAACAAAAAAAGAAGAAAAATGGAAAAGCTGAAAATCGTTTACAATAAGTTAATATAGCAGATGTATATATTAAATTATTTATTTATTACTTTATCTGATAGCTGCGAAATAATAAAAAGTTTACTTTTATTAAAAATATAAACGGTGCTTTTGTTTTTTTTTTTCTTTCTTGGGTGTTTCGAATTTATTACGGAAAATTGTTGTCTTGGTTGTGACGATGACGTAATGAATTTGTCGACATTCATCAATTTAATAATGCAATCAGACATAATTATCAATCAACAATTGACTTGTGCTGATAAGATTTAGCCAAGTGCATTCTAAGATTCACCTTTAACGAATATGAGAACTAAAATTTCGAATGATTTTTGAGCTTTGAGTGGTGCTATTTAATACAGTTTTCTGATGATGGCGATTCCAATCTACTGGCTCTAAAGAAAAAAGAAGTATCTCAGCAGGGCTTCATCAGGTAGCACCTTCAATTCCTATCCACAATTGAACTTTATATTTTAAAATTACCATATTCAAATGACGACATTTACAAATTGTATATTTTATGAAAAATAAAACTGTACGCTGCCTATTTATTTACGAACACATCTATATTTACATTTATCTTAAAACCTTTTGCCTATGCACTGCACAAAAAACAACTTGCGTACAATTGAAATTGATTTATGCAGGAATCTATAACAGATGTATGTGTGTATATATATAGCCTGAGCTCGTTAAGTGTCCCGCTTTTGGGGGACATGCAATACAAAAGATTTCATTGGATATTGATCGACTCGACTCGACTCGCGTTGACTCTAAGGAATTATTAGCACTCAATGTAGACAAGGTAACAACGGTTTTCTTTCTTTCTTTGTTTTTGGCGGATCAAGTGCATCTCTTAAGCAGCGCGTGCATCGTTTATTGTGGCGGGCACATGCACCTCCAGTCCGTCCAAGTCCTTGCTCAGCGTGATTTGGCACCCTAAGCGGGAGGTATCCGTCAGATCGTAGGCCAGATCCAGCATATCCAACTCCTCGTCGCCGGGCTTGTCGGGCAGCCGCTCGTAGTCGGCCGTCTTGAGGATCAGATGGCAGGTGGAGCAGGTCAGGGTGCCCTCGCAGGCGCCAAACCCGTCAAGGTCAACATTGTTGTTCACCACAACATCGAGCAGGGAATCGCCCACTTTGCCAGATGCCTTGATTCGCTCGCCATTTGCTCTCACAAAGGTCACGCTTACACTGCGACAAACGAATATGTTAGTAATCTTGCCATGCGATATATGTTGACTCGACTACTTACAGATCTGGTTGTTGTTGCCTCAGCGCCAGGCCCAGCGAGAAAGTGCGCGTGAAATTTGTTGGTGCAGCATTTAAGCTTGCTAAACTATTTCGAAGCCAAGCATTACGCAGCGTAATTCTCGCTGAATGTTTGATTGTGTTGACAAGCATTTTTTTATTGTAAATTTTATAAATATGTAACTTCTATCTAATCAATAAATAGACACACGCGACAGACACACCGCGCTCTACCCCGCCCGATAGCTTATGATTGTAAAATATTATACAAAAACGGCAATTTAGAGTGCGTGTGTTAAACGAACTGCATCACGCAACAGCTCTCTACTATTGACAATTGAGAAATTGGAAAAGCTGACAGGTGGAGCCAGCACCATATGGGCAGTGTGGTGCTGCCAGACTGATGCTCGGTTACAGTGCTGCCCAGCAAGACGACGATGAGCCGCGAAACTAAAACTTTTGAATATACCGACGGCATTGATAACGATGCAAGCTAAATTATTTGGTGTTACGTCGGAATTTGGTTAGATCCTGACTGTCTGTAATATTGGAAGCACAGACACGAGTTAGATGACTATTAGCTGAAATGGTATTAATGTGAAATGTATGTATTTAATAGCTTGAAACAATATTTTCTCAAAATACAGAAGACAACTATAAATTGATGCATTCACAATTCAAAGCAGACCGCATATCTTAGCCCGATCTGGCAGCCTCATGCCGCACAGAGCAATCGAACAAATCGATAAATTATTTAAGTTGTTTACCTTTTGCAAAAGCATGGCGAGTTCATGTTTTTGGAACGAATTTGAATTAAAAAAGCCACCGCTTGTCACTTTGCATGTTAGCGAAACAAGATTTGGTAAGTTCGATTACGATTCTCAATTAAAAGTATGCACTAAGTGTTCACTTCCTCCTCCAGCGAAAGATGTGTTTGTGGTCATCAATCGCTATCTGCAACAGTTGTCCTCGCCAAATGGTCAGGAATTCAATCAAACTGCCGCCTTAATTGGACGTCTGATGGCACGCCGAAAGAACTCCTTTCGCGCCATGCCAGGATTCCGTGCGGTCTGCAAACTAAATGCGACACTCTGTCGGCTGCTGCGACTCGATTTACCTCGTGAATTGGAGCTTTTTCGCGGTGCTTTGCCAGATGCTTGCGATGACGAAGTGTCCGGCGAGATGCCCACCCGTAACAGCTTAGAGTTCATCTTAGTGCGGCTGATTGCCTTCCATCGACTGCACGAGCGCATCCACGACTGCTGTGTGGCGGCTGCCAAATACTTTGGCCAAATGCTGCGCAACAATTTCTTCATGGAGATTCTCACGCTGCTGATTGCAGCCATCGCAAAAATCAACAAATTGAGTCAACTACAGGCCAACAATTGTGCAACGCTGTATGACAAGTTGCTGCCATGTCGCTCCAGCTTTCCACACGTGGAAAAGCATAATTTTCTGCCTGAGAATTACGAACTGCCAGCGAAACTGCGTCAGATTAAATTAACCCAGCCAGATCAAACCAATGAAGTGGTGTCTGCAGCAATCCAACTGCAAACACCACAGGGCCTCCGCTGGTGACGAAAGCAGAGAAGGCCAAACAGCTGGCCAAAGCGGATGTGGGCACGGTGATTGCACGCCAGACGACAACAACAAAAGAGATTACCTTTCAGCTGGACTCATTGGTCACCGTGGAGGATGTTAAACACTTCATTCAGCGCGAATCCAAAGCTCGCAAAGAGACGCCCAACGGCTGCCTGACCAAAGCAATACGAAATCACGAATGGCTGGCGGCAAAGACGCTCTTCGAGCGCAAACTCAAGTCAAGGGAGAGCGGAAAAGCTTTGAACATATTTCGCAAATTTATTGGCAGCAAAATATAACAAGAACAAGATAAATACGGAATATATGTTTATACTTATCACTTACAAATTCACAACCATTCCGTCGGCCAACTGCATTCGCTTCAGGCCCAGAATTTTCTGCTGCGGGTGCGCATTGTTTGTCTGTAAGAGAATGATCAATGAGCTGGATTGATGAATCTGGCAGGGCATCTTCTTTAAATTACCTTGGTGAACTTTTTAAAGTTCTTGCGGCCAATGTATTTGCTGGCAGTTGTATTCGCCGCATCCGTTTCGTCCTGGCTGCGAACAGTGATGTTCAAGTTGCACATGCGCACTTGTATGCTATTCCTAATGCCCGCCAGCCATTTGTCATGGATCAGCTTCTCATCATGATCATCATCATCGAGTTCCACTTTAATATTGGTTGGCTGAGCTGTCTCAGCATCCATTGTATCCGACTCTGATTTGGGTTCCGGCTTGACATCCACGTGTAGCCCGCTACACGATAGCCAACCACTAGTATCTATTTTTCGAGGTAGTTCCTTTGGCTTAGGCACTATATACTTTGATTTCGATTTAGTTTCCGATCTGAATGGCTCTGTGCAAACCGAATCTTGATCGTCATCGCTGTGCTCCAATTTGCTCTGCTCCTGTTGAGCACGTTCCTTGAAGTTGAATAAGTCCTCATCATGGGAATCATTGTTATCTGATCCAAATGTTACCTTTGGCTTCTTGCTGTTGCCAAACTTGAACAAATTATCAAGATCGACGCCGTCGTTATCCTTGAGCACCTCCAAACACAGACGCTTGCGAGGCTGCGTTTCAGCTGGAGTCTCAACAACTTTTTGGGTTGCAACATGTTTTTGAGACTTTTCTAGGAAATTACGCACACTAATTTTAGCTGGCCTGTTGACCGATTTCTCAGCTGATTTGTCATTGGATGCAATGTCAGCTTCAGTTGGCTTGAAGACTGCACGATCCGGGACAACTGCAGCTGAAGTATGTGCTTCGAATTGAAACAGTTCCTCGTCCTGTGAACTATCCTCTTTATCATTTCGCATAACATTAGATGTTGTTGGTTTACCACGCATTGAACGACGTGGCGAAATTACCGCCGGCTCCTCCTCCTGCGACGGCTGTGGATTACCACGAGTTGAGCGTCTGGCTGAAATAACTGGAGTCTTTTTCTGTCGTCCGACTTTAGATTTATTCTTAACCAAATTCTCATCAATAGGCATTGTCTCTGAGTTGGCTATACTCTCTAGCGCTGCTACATCCTCCAGACTCAAACCGATGTCTACATTGGCATTTTGTTTGGTTTTCTTTTCCAGCGGCAGATCTTCGGCAGAGTCGATAATATTAGCAATTCTACGCTTTGATCGTCTTGCAATGGGCTCTTCGTCCGAGGACTCCACGACAATACTTTCAGGTGCTTTTTTAGCTTTCTTTGTGAGCTGCTCATCTTTTGTGGCATCGTCATCCGAGGAGTCATCCACATATATGGGATTATTACGTTTGCTTCGCCTCTTTGTGGTGGATGCCATTTCCTTGGGTGCTGATTCCGATTTTTCCTGTTTCTCGCTACCCACACTCAGTCCATAGATTTGCGATTTGTTGGATTCTGGGACAACAAACTCGGTTGCACTATTTATATTACAATTTTCGGTTTGAGTGCGCTCCGTATTGGGTACCAAGATCGATGAATTCATTGATTCCGTTGTGGTCACAGAGTTCTCTATTGCCATATGCGATGGATTACAAAACTTGTCCAACGAACAATGCAAGATGGCAAGTCCAATCTCGTAGTCGGGTATCAAACGCAGCCCAGCCTGCTCCAAAATAGCTAAAAATATATATTTTTGAGTTTAAAAAGAAACAAATTTAGATGGAAATTTGTGGGGTAAGCAGACCTTGTACACTGAAAATAGTTTCGGTGGCTTGCGATTGAGTTGAGCTCACATATTGTATGACGACGACATTTTTTTTCGTCAGAAATCGCTTGGATACACCCAAATTGAGATCCTTGCACAGGCCGCCAGCCTTCTGGACCACCCGACCGTACATCTCGAGATGCTTGCGATTCATGAACACAAATGTGATGCCGACAAAGAGTTTGGTGCGCTCGGAACGCCACCTGATGCTGGGCATATCCGACGGCTGGGCGGGCGCAAAATCTTCGGATTGCGGCCAATCCTCGGTGACGTTAATACGCCGCGCGAATTTCAACATCTCGCGCCAGAAGTCAACGCGAACAATCGGTTTATTCTCGAGCAGCGCATGCAGCAGTTTGGCTGTAATCGACACCGTGTCCATGGTCAGATGCGAGCACTCATCTGTCCAGCTTTGCAGTGTGACGCCACCCAGTGGCCTCATCAGCTGATCCAATTCACGTAGTCCCATGCCCTCTAGGGCAGATCCAGTTGTTGTCAGCTTCAGCTGTGACACCTGCCAGATGTTCTTGAGTGCTCCAAAGCGCACTTTATCTCCAACTTGTAGGGGCGTTGGTGTCTTTGCGGGCATCTTCTTGTTCTTTTCGATGTCACTGTTGATGAAGGTGCCGTACCTGGAGCCCAGATCCTCCACGGTGAGCTCATTGCTGGACAGACAGAGGCTGACATGGGTGCGACTAATGCTCAAATCCTCGGATAATATCAAATCCGTCGACAAGCGTCCGACGGAGTATGTCGCCTTAACCGGCAGCAAAATGAATTTTACACTCTCTGCAAATAGATATGGTTAACTATGCAAAATATAAATGTATTTTTAACTATTTACAAACCATTATCCACTTTATTTAACACAAACATAATTTTAATAAATTAAAAACAAAGAGCGCAATTTCACAAGCACAAAAGACCTAACAGAACCAGTTGCAGAACTGTCAACATTATGTTAAGCGCTCAGCAGGTCTGTTAACATTTTGCTTTGTACGCAAATCAAAGTATTTTAATAAAAGTATTGCAATAATATCTTAACCAGACTGTTAAAAGTCATTTGAGCTATACTTTTTACTCCACATTACTTTTATTGTCCCATTTAATTTACATTAATATGCAAATATATGTTGAAGCATGCCAGCGCGAGCTGCGTACTGTCCCGTACGTTAACAGGTGAATGGCAACCGGTCGATTGCATTTGTGTTCGCCACTGCTTTCTGTTTATTGTTTGCACATTTTGTTTTTTAATTAAATGCAAGTGCATAAACATTGTCAAAATGGCACATTCAACCGGGACACGTGTCAGCATGTTCAATGAGTCGTTCCTCAACGACAACGAGCACGACTCGAATGCGGTGCTCATGGAACTGGACAAGGGACTCCGCAGCGCCAAGCAGGGCATCCAATGTGAGGCAATTGTTCGATTTCCGCGTCTCTTTGAGAAATATCCGTTTCCCATACTGATTAACTCATCGTTCATCAAACTGGCCGAGTTCTTTGTGAGCGGTTCGAATCTGTTGCGCTTCTGGGTGTTGCGCGTGTGCCAGCAAAGCGAGAATCATCTCGATAAGATTCTCAATATTGACAACTTTGTGCGTCGAATTTTCATGGTAATGCACTCGAATGATCCAGTGGCGCGTGCTCTGCTCCTGCGCACACTGGGCGCCGTCTCTCGGGTGATACCAGAGAAGCCACAGGTGCATCATGCGATTCGTCGTGCACTGGATAGCCACGATACCGTCGAGGTGGAGGCGGCCATCTATGCGAGCAGCTGCTTTGCGGCCCAATCGAGCTCCTTTGCGATCAGCATGTGTGCCAAGATCTCCGACATGATTGAATCACTGCAGGTGCCGGTGCCGATGAAACTGCTGCTAATCCCAGTGTTGCGGCACATGCATCACGATGCCAATACGGCGGCGCTGGTCAGCAAACTGTGCCTGGAACTGCTGCCCAAATATCCGGCACAGAGTTTCGTAGTGGCCATCATCAATACGCTGACACAGTTATCCTCACGGACGCTCGTTGGGGTGCCTGGCCAGCTGAATGTGCTCCTAGATTTTATGCAGGATCTGCGTACGCCGGTTCGCATCCAGGTGCTGCGCTCCTTCAACGAGCTCGCCGGCAAGCAGAGTGTTAACGCTTGGCCAAAGTCAGCAATTGGCGCACTCATCAGTAAATTTAATCTCTGCACAAATGGCTCCGAACAGTTTCTGTTCCTCTCCATTCTACTCAAGCTCAGTGAGTGTCCACTCACCTGTCAGCATCTGCTGTGCGAGCATCGCGACGCCCTGCTCCGTCTGTGCAACGAGTGCATCAGCAAATTGGATGACTACACGGCCGCAACACAGGCCATGGCTGTACTCGCTGCCCTGCTCTCCTTTGGGCTGCAGCGACAGTTTAGCCAGGTGGACGTCATACTCGACATGGTCAACTTGCACATGGAGGGTCTGCTGCTCTGCACAGCACGTCGTGCGGAGTTCACCAGGGATTTGCGTCGCCTCCTTGCCTATGGCATACGCATAACGCAAGCGAATGCAGAATTTGGCGCTGATTTCATTGTGATGGTCACCAATACGCTGGGCGACAATGTCATCTATCCGCCAGCGAATTTACAAGTTATTTGCGAGGCATCCGTTGGACTCTGCGAGCACTTTCAGCTGCGCAAATATGCCTTCTCCACGTCCGTGGGCCTGGAAGATGAGGCGGCAATGGAAACGGATGAACCAGAGCCGGCAACGGTAAGTTTTTCTGCAGATCTCTCGCTTGCTATAAACCTTAATGGAAATCTGCTCATGGCAGCCCAATCCGATGATGTCGCGACTGCCGCTCATTCTGTACAAGCTGAACAAACTGGTGGACAGGGAGGAGCAGCCGGAGCAGCTGCTGCGCACCGTCGAAATACTGTGTGCCTTGGTCTGTCAGACAACAATGGGTTGCTATCTGCCACAGCCGGTGGTGCAGTGCTTTGAGAAGTGCATCGAGCGTGTCAATTGCTGGACTCTCTATCGGATTGCACGCACAGCCAGTCGCTATGGCCATCACTATGTGGCGGCGCACATCTACACGAAGGTGTCGCAGATTGTGATCAGTGACCACATGCACTATTTCCTTGTGGCACTCGCTCAGATCTCGCAGGCGGAATGCATACTCAACTATGGCTTGGAGTACACTTATATGCGGGATAATTATGCGCCTAGCGAGGCGCCGGAGCCACTGATACCACTGATGAGGCGGCTGGAGGCGGCCAGTAATCTCTATCAGCAGGCGCTGGCCAGCATGCGTGCCTGTTCCTCGCCGCAGCACCCGTGCAGCTTTCAGCTGGAGTATCTGAAGATACGCGCACAATTTCTGCAGACTCTTCATCTCGCCGTGACGGTGAAAAATGCCCAGGTGATTGTGCCACCGCCGGCAATTGCGGGCAGCTTGGCCCAGAACTCGCGGGATTATCTGCAAAAGTTTGGCCACGTTACGAATCAGCTGCGCAAACTGGTCAAGGCGCTCAAGGTGTGCGAGGAGACGTATGCACGCCTCTACAAATCCTCCTTCGATGCGGACAATGTCACCCTGGAGTTTCTCGAAGTGGCTGAATTTCAATGCGCTCACTTTGCGCATATTATTGAATCGATTTGTTATGCGACGCCGCCGGAGCCACCCATATTTCTGACCACCGGCAATCATCCGGAGACGCGTTATTTTGCCGCCAGCTGCCAGCGCATGGAGCAGATGCAGAAAAACCTACCGCAAGAGCCACCGAATGCCAAAACGATTAGCAATCGCCATTTGGATGTGATCTTTGCGTTGATTGAGATCATAACAAAGACGCCACTCTGCCTGCCGCGCTACTTCTTCCAGATACTGCAGTCCACCCAGATCAAGCTGTCGGTCAGTCCACAGCCCCGCAGCGCCACAGAGCCCGTCATTGTGCAGTCGGGCAGTAATCTGGTGATCAAGGTGGAGGGTGTACTCCAACACATTAGCAAGCAGCAGAAACACTTTCGACGGGTGGATTCTGTGCAACTGAGTCTCACGTCGCAACTGATGACGCCGCGGCCAGTTAACGAGTTGGTGAAGCTGCCCAATCCCGACACGGTAACCCTCAATCAGATTGTTAAGCCGCAACGGGATTTCCTCTCGGGCAGCTTTTTGTTGCCCATCTCGAGTGGTGGCCAGTTTCAGGTGACGCTGGAAACGTTCGTTGTTGACGAGCACGGAATCACCTGGTGCACGGGTCCCACCAGCTCGATGGTAGTACGCGTCTTAGACGATCCAACGAAACCAGCAGCGCCACCAGTGCCGAGTACTTCGCAGGCCGTCAGCCAAGCCAGGCGCTTCTAAGCAGACGAAGTTGTTCTATATATTTGTATATGTATATTAAATAAAGGCGAATTTTGAATGCTGATTTGAAGTACCCGGTTCAGCACACAATCAAGCAACACTGCATTTTGTGCTGAGGTGGCAGCACTGACCTCATTTTGTGTGAATGGCAAGTGAGCGGCAGCAGCAGCAGCTGATTCACACTTGCAATCGTGCTCTTCTTCACCGCGAAGTTTTCCCGTTTGTCGTTGTAATAAACAATGTAAAGAAATCTAGAAAATACATTTTTTGTGCTGTTCATTTAACCAAGAAATGCGGACGTGTTTCAACACCCGAATCAAACAGGCTCACACTAAATGGGGTTTATTGACCGCTTTACCTTTGATATATGATTGGAGCACTTAAGCCCGCAGCGAGCGCTAGCAAGTGGGTTTATCTATGTTGCGAATGTGGATTTTTAATTAAAATCAATTAGGCGCAGCATTCACACACACACACACGCACAGACATCAAAAAACAAACATAACACAGCACAACTGAGCGCATACAAATTTCGTATAATTTCAAATCACACATAATTACAACAACAACATATAAATAGTTGACCAAATTCCGCGCTTAACCTGTGGTGCACAACCACAACCCATGGACATAATTGCCCTAATTGGAAACAACGGCAGCAGAGCAGCAGCTTCGGTAGCATGGCACAATTTACGCTGTGAGTACAAAACGCTGGGGTCGCTTTATTTCTCCTTCTTTCTTTCATCTTTTCTGTTGTATTTTAACAATGAGTAGGCGACGCCGATTGTGCTATGTGTTGCCGGGGTGCGTGTTAAATTACGGCTACCCTGTTAATATTTGCAGCCGGGTATTATGTACTAGTCGTGCATACAGTTAATATATTCTTGCTTAGTCTAAGATATGGCCTCCAGCTGTTGTTGCCATTTCCGCTTACCTGTATATATCTTAAAAGTTATCTTTTTGAACTTTGGAATAAATGTCTACTTTTAATGTACACAATGACAAACGATGAATTAGTCAACGAATTTTAGCAGAGTGTATAGGGTATATAGGGTATCCAGTCAACGGCGTGCCCAAGTTAACTGTTCTATCAAGTTTATCGCCTCGTAAAATTATGCAAGTGAAATCGGCGCCGTCGCCTGCTACACACGTATCTAGCTTGATTTATATTTAAGTATGTTTACAGTAGTTGATACCCCCGCGCTTGGTTAAATTTTTTAAGTACCTATATAGATATATATATGTGTCTTTTTTGGGGTTATTTGGGGCCTGTGTGTCACTCTTTAGCTACAACAAACACAATGCACCGCCCAACAACGATAGCATTACACGCGTCGACTGCGATTGCGAACATGTCCCGCTTTGCTCCGTCAACGATGTCCAGTTAAGGTTCCTTGTGCCCGACGATCTGACCGAGGTAAGTATGCTGCAATTGCCAATCCACACAATGTATAGTAATCGACATATTCTGGATTTGACAGGTGCGGACACTGTGCCAAGAATGGTTTCCAATCGACTATCCACTGTCATGGTACGAGGATATTACCTCAAGTACGCGATTCTTTGCGTTAGCTGCTGTTTATAATCTGGCCATAATTGGTTTAATTGTTGCCGAAATCAAACCGTATCGAAATGTTAATAAGGAGGTAATAGCCAATTACAGTGATAGTGATGAGTTTTACACCAGGCTGAGCGGTTTTCCCATGCAGGACAAAGGCATATTGCCCGACTCGATGGGTCGCACCGCAGACGTTGGCTACATATTATCGCTGGGCGTTCATCGCACACATCGTCGGAATGGCATCGGTTCGCTGCTGTTGGACGCACTGATGAATCATTTGACGACAATTGAAAGACATGCGGTTAAGGCAATATTTCTGCACACGCTGACAACAAATCAACCTGCCATATTTTTCTACGAGAAGAGAAGGTAGCACAACTCCATTATCGATAATATCCATCAGTTGCGTGTCTTTAGCTAATTAACTGCTTTATGTTTGTGTTTCTGTTTCTGTTTCTGTTCTTGTTTACCTTATTGCAGATTTACGTTACATTCGTTTCTGCCCTATTACTACAATATACGGGGCAAGGGCAAGGACGGTTTTACGTACGTGACCTACATAAACGGCGGCCATCCACCTTGGACATTATTATATCCTTTACATAAAATGCTCATGCTTGCATTGTGTTTATGTTTATGTGTTTTGCTTATGCCATATTTTGGTTGCCTTAACTCTCTGCCACACAGATCACATCAAGCACTATGCCTCCAAGTTGCGACACACGGGCAGCCTGTGCGTTTGGGCAGCTGCTCGTGTCCAGCGTGTGGTGCGTTGGTTCTACCACAAGTTGTTAACACGCTTCAATGTCATCGAATGAGCCGAACGGACTGCAACCCACCCCAAAACACCATCAGCCTTTTTACTGAGAACTGAGGAGACATCGACAACCGGCAACTGGCGACTGCCATCTGTAATAATCATCAATAGCTAAACGAAGAACAACAACAAAAAAACACCATCCATTTTAAGTGTTAGGCGAGCCAAATCATTTCGTTTTGTATACACACACAGATTTAAGCAAAACAATAAGAAAAATGTTAAAAGTTGTAAAATAGTCTAATACATGTATTATTACGTTTTTGCATATGTATATGTTCACCTGCTGTAAATAGTCGTATCATCTTTTATTTTAAAAAAGTGCTGTACAATTAACTATAGCGCAAGTGATTTGTATACGGTCTTTTTTTACGATTCCTTACTTTTATAATTTGTATCTATTATCTTTTTAATGCTTATCCTCTACGCACAAGACAGTCATTTTAGTTAGTTTAGCGAAAAGAAACAAAACCCAACAAAGATGCTCATGCTTTATCGTCTATAATTTATTAAACACAAACTGCACACAATAGCTTTGAGAACTGATTTAAAACGATACATGTAATATAGTTTGCATTAGCGAGATCCCACAATCCCATATATATCATTTTGTTTTTTATAATTTATGTTCGCTGTCTCTAGAGTATTTTGTAAAAGTATTTTAATGCAAAATGTTTCATTTTAGACACAATTTACTTAGCGAATTGTAATATTTTTAAATTAAAAAAAAAACTTGTAAAGTTACAAACGTAAACATTCTAAGTATACAATTTGTTTTCTATTTTCCAATGAATATTTGTGAGTTATTTGTTTGTTTGAAACAAATAAGTTTATTATTTACAATTAATCACCTGTTGTTGCACACGCAAAATTTAAGCGCCATTTTTGAAAAACATATTACACAGTGTGACCGTATGCAGCACAGCTCACCAAAAAGTATCTGGCGACGCCACACTCCCACTATTGTGAATGAAGTTTAGAATTATATCGATATAAACGATAGTTTTCTGCTGGTCTATTGTGATCTACGTAGTAGGTGAGGAACTGAACGTCAATTTAGTGGCATAAATTCGTCGAAACATCATTGCAAAAATGTTCTCCAGAGCCGCACTCCTAACAGGTAAACGCAAAAATATTGAAATAAAAGCATAGATTACGCATTAGCTCACGACTCGGCAGCTGAGCGTGTGTTTGTAACTGCGAGAATCGACCGTGAAAATTGGTTACGGCACCGCAAAGTTTGCCATCGTGGTTTATGTAATCGCGACGAACATTCGCAAATCAAACGTCAAAATTCGATTTTTTTTTTGTATTGCTACTGAAGAAAAATACTAATTGGGTTTTACTGTTTTTCGTGCAGCTCAGCGCCCATTGACCCTGGTGGCCAGCCGTTCGGCAGCTGCCGCCGCTGCTTCCCCATCCGGTGGCGGTGCCGTCGAGCGCCGCCAGCGTCCCGAGCATCCCGGCAAGGTGCGCTTGGGCTTTGTGCCAGAGGAGTGGTTCCAGTTCTTCTACAAGAAGACTGGCGTCACCGGCCCCTACACATTCGGCGTGGGTCTGATCACCTATCTGTGCTCCAAGGAAATTTATGTCATGGAGCATGAATATTACAGCGGCTTGTCGCTTGGTATTATGGCCATCATTGCGGTCAAGAAACTGGGTCCAGCCATCGCTCGCTGGGCTGATGGTGAGATCGATGTAAGTAACAAAACAAACACATCTTGGATGGACACATTAAATATACCTTTTATCTGTAGAAAATTGAAGGTGAGTGGAAGGAGGGTCGCGAGGCTGAGCTGAAGGTGCTCGCCGATGCCATTGAGGACGAGAAGAAGGAGCAGTGGCGCGCCGATGGTGCCTTGCTGCTGATGGAGGCTAAGAAGGAGAACATTGCCCTTCAGTTGGAGGCGGCGTTCCGCGAACGTGCCATGAACGTTTACTCGGAGGTTAAGCGTCGCTTGGACTACCAGGTGGAGTGCCGTCACGTCGAGCGTCGTCTCAGCCAGAAGCACATGGCCAACTGGATTGTGGCCAATGTGCTGTCGAGCATCTCGCCCCAGCAGGAGAAGGAGACGCTGAACAAGTGCATCGGCGATCTGAGCGCCTTGGCCCTGCGTGTTAAGGCCGCATAAACGACTCGAGTTCTTAATTGTTAATTTGTAAAAATACAACACACACACAAACACACAAAAATCTGTGCGAAGTAGCAAAAAACAAAAACGGGCAAAATGTACCACAAAATGTTTAAAATCAATACAAATGTATGTCCAATCGGATAAAATTCTCACGAGGCTCTCTTCTAACCCCGAGGCATCTCCGAAAGGGAAGCGATATACAAAATCGGAATCATCGTCATCATTAGATATACTTCATTTATTTCACATCTCACACACACTTCTCAGTCTTCAGCTGAACCAATCTCCAACGAGGATGGTGTTCCGCTCAGATGCTCCTCAAAGTCATCGACAACTTGCTGGTGTCGATCCTCGTGAAATGTTTGCACACAATCATCCGAAGCAGTCACCACACACAATGGCTTCTCCCCGCTATAGAAACCGGTGTTGCCACGCACATATGTAATCCTCTTGGATTGCAGCCAGCGTTCTAGCTGAGCAAAGCAGGCGCACTGCCAGGGATTACCCTCGATGGCCACACGCCTCAGTTGTGAAAGTGTTCCATTCAGATCGGGCAGAAAGGTCAGCTTGTTGTTGTCAATTAGGAGATCGCTGACACTGCTCCAACTATCCAGGACATCGGATTTGATCTCACTCAGTTCATTGTTTCCCAAATGGAGTTTTTTTAGTTGCCTCATTGGAGCAAACATTCTCACATCCAGGCTGCTCAGTTCATTGTTGCCCAGCGACAGGTAATCCAGAAAGGGCAGCGAGGAGAAGGCCAAAGCATGCAGACTCTTCAGATTATTTCCATTGAGATTGAGTTTCCTCATTCTGGACAAGGTGCTGCTGCCAAAGGCCTTCACATCCAGCGCCTCAATGCTGTTGTGTGACAAGTCCAGTGAGTCCAGATCCTCGAGAGCCGAAAAGGTGTGCGCCTTAATTTCGAGTATATCGTTGGATTGCAGGTAAAGCTTCCTGAGCGCCTGCAGACCCGCAAAATGTGGCGCACTCAGGCTGACAAGGTTGTTCTGGGAGATGTCCAGCACTTGGAGACGACCCAATTGCCGGAATTGATTGTCGAAGAGCAGGCGTATATTATTCCCAGACAAATCCAATTGTTGCAGCGACACCACCTGGCCCGATGAGCCAAAGGCTTGGGGACGCAGTGCACCCAGTTGGTTGTGCGACAAGTTCAACGTGCGCAGCTGCATCAGCGACTGAAACGTGTCCTTTTCAATTGATCCCAGTTGATTTTCACCCAGCTGCAAGTGAAGCAGTCCTTGCAGGCCACGAAATGTTGTTGAATTTAACTGAAATGTAAAGCTTTTCAGTTATTTCGAATCATAACAGCTGAAGATTCTGTTAATCAACAGGGATATTTAATTTACCTAATAAATCCCTAGACTCAATTTATCTGATAACAAATCCCTTCAGCAAAACTAAAATAACGGTAACTGCAAGCAAGATTGAGTTGCTCAAAGCAGACACACAAAAAGCTTGCCTATTTAGTTGTTGCTGTTGCGCGTGTATTGAGGACAAACCAACTAAAGAGAGCGCGAGAGAGAGAGAGAGCGACTTCGACTTCGATAATAAAAACCCCAATTAATATTTTGGTTTGGGTGTCAAAATCAGTTAGCGGGCAGTAAGCGTCTGCAGTACGTCGTATACTTTTTAGTCGCAGATTTCACCTATTACAATTAATAATTATTTTAAACAGTATGAATATTATGTAACGAAGGGTTTTTATATGGAGTAGCTGTGTTATTTTTGTATAGTGTTCAGCATGCTGCGCACGCAGAAACGTCGAAAGATAGCATAAATTCCCTTTGATTGTCTTTGTTGGATTATGCTCGCTGCGGCACTCTCCAAATGCGCAGCGTTCTTAAGAGAGTTTCGTTCTTAAGAGAGCTTTATGTAGCAAATTAGACAACGAAAGAGAGGATTATGTTGGTGCTGATGGTGAGTGTATTTTTACTTTGATTGCATGCTACATGCAAGTAAGCACGTTTGTGTGTAAGCAGCGTCCAATAAGAATATGTGCAATGAGCAAATACCGATAAGGAAATCCCATCAGTTGCATCTTTACTCTGTAATCAATCAAACGGGTAAGAGGTGTATACAAAGTATATAAATTTTATGTAACACAGAACTGAGCATCTCCGATCCGATATAGTTAATTAATTCCTGATCAACAGCAGAATAGTTACAGCAAAATTCAGTCTGTCTGTCAAAATTATATATTATCTATAGCCATATCTAGATCTGTAGTAAGAATTAAATACAGTTGTTACAAAATTAAACTTCTGACCTTAACAAATTGCAAAGAGATTAATATTTCTGTGTTTCGTAAGCGACTGAGAAAAACCCAGATGTAAAGCACCTCCTAAATTTGCCAACTCATTTATCGATTTTACCGCAAACTAATATGCCCCTTTTCGCTCTGGGAATTGTGTACAGTGCCTGATGATATTTAAATTCACATTTGATTGAGAAAGTTGCGTAAGAGGCACGTAGAAGAAGAAGAAGAAGTCGATGACTCACCTGGCTCAGCTGATTGTCATTTAGCTTAAGCTGCTCCAAATGGGGACAGTTACCGAAACTGATATTAGTCAACTGATTGTGACTGAGATCCAAATGCTGCAGCAGCTGCAGATGCGGCAACGCGATTTGCTGCAATGAGTTATGCGTGAAATTTGCATACACCAATTTGGGTAAATGGACAAAGACACCCTCTGTCAGATTAGTGAGTTCGTTGTGACTCGAGTCGAGCAGCCGCAGCGCAGATTCAGTGGCAAAGTGAGTCTCGAGCAGTTGTTCCAATGAGCAGCCGCTGATATTCAGCTGCTTGAGTTGGGGCAGAATGGAGAAGCCTCTCTTCTTTAGCTGCAATTGCTGCACATGCGATAACTCCAGTTCGATCAGGCTGGATAAGTTCTGTGCACTAAAAGCTGTGACTGACATTAAGACACGATTCCAACTGTTGACTTAGCTGTTTCCTAGCTTACCTGTGCCGATTGCCAGTTCAGTTTGCTCATTGCGAATGCTCAACCGATGCCAGTTGTCGGTGGGAAATGGCTTCACATCGATCAGCTCCTGCAGGCTGCTCAATTCGCGGCACTCAAAACTACGCCAGCCTTGTGCCTCACAGACCAAAGCCAATCCAGGGCAAAAACCTAAGCAGAGCAGCCAAAGAATTGGCCAAGTGTAGAACAGCAACATTCCAGCTCGAATGCTCATCGGCAACTGACTGCACAGCTCGAGTCTCGACTCTCTCTCTTCAGCGTTGATAAGAAATCAGGTTTGCATTAAGAGCCGGTTCTCAATGCGCTTCAAGCCCGGCTCAAGAGCTTTAACAGCTGAGTGAGCCTTGAGTGACAGCAGTAAACAAAGCAAATTCCGCAATATAAAAACCAGAATAGCAATCACTGCGACCAGGGGAAGTCCTCTATCAATGTCAATATCTCGAATAAATTCGTAGTGCTGCACTTCAATTCAATGCGGAAAGAAGAAACATTGTCTATATAAGGCAAGCAGAAGATTGTATACACTTGTAGACCGGAGACACGTTGCAGACATCTAAAGTTGACTACAGATTTGAAAAACCAGTCGACTGTTCTTATGAAAGCTATATGATATAGAAGTCCCACGTTTATCATTTTATGCTTAAGTATTTGGATCATAATAACAAGTATATTGGGTAAGTTTGGCTTTGATATCTTGTGAAACAAAAAAGTATTTCGGACAGCATTGTTTTTCCATATGTGATAGAAGATTCAAGCTTGTCGACTTCTTTGCTTATGCCAGGATATATTTCCATATAATTAGCAGGCGATATCTCAACAATTGTGGCTTTCATGCAATCAAAAAATCCTTACTTATTCCTTGCTTTCTTCTGATTGATAATATAATTTAAAATTGATTAGATCCTGTAGTCTCAAACATCATATCTATATCGCCTTATGGGGGCTAAACATTGTTACTTACTTTCACTTCATTCGCACAACTTCATGATATCCCTTCTATATCCCTACTATAATAAAAGAAAAACACAGAGCTTTCGCCCAGTTAATTCTATAGATAAATAGCATCTGGCTAGAACGCTTTTTAATAAGCTTAGCATTTTGTTTACAATAGTTTTAAGTATTTTGGGATAATTACGTTTATATATTGTTGTGCTCTTGGAGAAGAAAAAAATATGATTACCGTTTCAAGTATTACAATATTTTAGAGTTCATAATTGTTGTAGCATCATGAAAGTTCATATACTATAATACAGTTAATTAAATCAAATAATTACAGAACGCACTAAAACTTACGCTACAAATTAAATAACATAATTAACAATAATTACTTTAGTTGAATACATACATATATATATATATATATATATATAAATATAAATCGATATAGACATAGATATAGTTGTTGATTTGTAAGCTGTCCAAAGAGCTTTTATTTATAATTATATGAAGAATATTCCACTAAATTACACGATATTTTTAATTTAATTAACTTGCGTTGCACATTTTGCATATTTATTGTATTATTGTACATGGAGCACTTCTAAACTATTAATTTCCGTTGAATTCTCAGAGAGCTCTTAAAGCTACGCTTCTTGAATTTCTAGTGGCTATTTTACACCAGCTTACACTTAAAACTGTACCTCGATTAAGATAGGAATTTTGATGATTTCCTTTAATATACGTTCAACTATATGTTTTCTACACAGCGATGGAAAGATGTCTAAACAAGTCAGAATGATCGACTGGAATATACCCCGCAGCCAACTGATATAATAGAAATAACTTCTGGGTTTGTTATTCTATCTGAATGAAATGTTTACACCTGATCAATATTATGTGTAGAGATATAGTTATTCATATAAATTGAGAATTATGGTTTTAATTGCTAAACTTGATCGGCACATGGTATCTGAGAACAGACGGACAGACAGATGGCAAGATCGACTCGGTTGTTGATGCTGATCAAGAATATATATATACTTTATGTGTCGCAGATGCAACCATCTTTACACACTTTCAATGGGCTAAGGGTATGCAAAGATCTACACAGTTTTGTAAGCTAGTGCAATATAGAACCACAGCTGTTATTAGCCAGTTTTAGCTTTAGTTTAGAGCTGCTTATATTTTCACTGGTTTTGCTAAGACTGCAAATAGTTTGAGAGTACATCAGTGTATATATATATATATATACATACATATATAGTATGGGGTATATGTAGATATAGTATATTAAACTCAGCTAGAATAGTTGTATGTGTTAGGCGCCTGTCGACAATTGTGCGCATTTTATTTTGCTTGTAGAGTATGCGAAAGTGGGTTCAAAAATGTGGGTATCTAAATCAGACTATAGTTACGGTTGGGCTTGTCATCTTGTTGCTGTTATACAACGGCTGATAATGATGTGCAACACCCGCCAAGCTCCCGTTGCTGCTGCCATTGCTGCTGCTGCTGTTCTTGTTACTGCTGTTGCTGTTGCTGCTGCTGCCGCCATTGAGGAAACGCGCCTTGACGCCATTTTGTGACAATGGCAACGCTTCCCCAATAAGTGTTATTCGCACCGGCTTGCGTACCACAACAGCAGCAGGGGCAGCAGCAGCTGGGGCAGTTGTGGGCGTGGCTGTCTCGACAGCCGCCTCCCAACCGATGGAGGCGCGACGCGGATATGCGGCGGCAGCCAACTGTTGATTGTAGTTGGTCAGCGTGGTCGAAATAATTGTGTGACGACGTGTCTGACTCAAAGCACGACAATTGTTGTTATTGCTGCTGCTGCTGCTGTTGTTGTTGTTGTTGTGATTATTGCTGTTGTTGTGGTTGCCATTGCACGGCTGCTGTGGCTGCTGCTGGTGGTGTATTATTGTTGTTGCCGCCACGGTGGAATCGTTGCAATGATGCAAGTGGAGCGTCGGAAAGTGCGTGGTATAACTGGTATATTCAGGCTTACTTCTGTCCGGCCAGGTGAGAGAAATGCAAATAGCAGATTAGTACACATTCAATTTGAGTTCAGTTTTGTGTGTGAGTCTGTTGAGTGAGTCTTTTGATTAGTGGCTACTTATTGATTGTGCAAACATGGGCGTAGTCACGTTGAGGGGGCAATTTATCCATTAAAAACTTACTTAATATAAGTTAGATATTTTGAAAAAAACGTTGAGAAATTTTCGGTTTCGACTCTGATAAGTTTAATGTAAAGTTTCCGGTAAAATTTATGAATTTGTTACACTTTTTTCCGTTAATGGTTCTAAAAAAAATATAATTTCGTTACCAGTTCCGTTTATCAATCGTTAAAGTTCCAGTCCCGGTTAAGACTTGACATCCTATGAATATCTCTATATATATTTCTTTTATTTATTTATTATAATATTCAAAAGGTTTTCAAATTAAAGCGAAAATATGATTTAAAATAAGTTATTTTCGTCATTTTTCCGATTTCTGCAAAATAACTTTGTGTGTCAAAAGTTTTGGCTTGCTGAAATTTGCTCCTCCGCCTGACTACGCCCATGATTGTGGTTAGTATAATTGTTACCTGGGGACTCTATTTAATTGCCGCATGCAATTAAAACAGTTCACAAACAGTGTTAATTGTCAGGCAATAAGTTTCTAATGCTTACAGCTAAGAGTCTTAATTTTTTTAAAGTTTTTTTTTAGTTGTATTTAAATATTTTTGTTAGTTATTTCGTACAGTTAAAGCTTTGGCTCAAGTTTAAACGAATTCAGGTGCAGTAGTTACAGTTATCCAAACAGTTATTATAGCTTAGGTGTAGTATACATAAGAGATTGATCGCACACAGCACTATAATGGCCAATATGAAATCACAAAATAGTACCTGTTGCTCCCCAAACTGTAGTCTATATAAGGCAGCATGTTTATGTATGGGTTATTTAGATTGTGTGTGTGAGTGGGTGATATATATATATATAGAAAAGCGGTTAAATTAAAGTGAAAAAACACAGATACGAATAGTTAACCAACGGACAAAAAGTACACTTGGAGAAAAAAGCAGCTCAACTTGAAAACTGTAGTTCAACTAGAATATGCAGTCTCTTTAATCTGAGAGTTTAGTTTTTGCTTGATCTGCGTGGGTTTTTCTCCAAGTGTAAGTGAGTACTGCAACTGGTGGTGCTGCTGCTGCTACTTGTTGTTGCAAGTTGGCCAAATTAGGCCGCTGCTAGTACAATTTGCGGCCATTAACGTCAAGTTGAAAAAGTGGCCAACTGATTTGCATGCCGCCGTTGGCCAATAAAGCCAGCGGCGCATGAAACCAGCTGACAGCTGTAGCTGCCACAAATCAACAGCAATATCAGCAGCAGCAGCAGCAGCAGCAGCAACAAGCCACAAACGGCGTTTTGTATTAGCTTTGTACATGGTTAGAAAAAACAACAACAAAAAATAACAACAAATTTGCATTGAAGATGAACGTTTGCCTACCTGGACAAACCCTCCGCACCAATGGCAAGTGGACGTGTCTGTGAAAGTGGAAACGGAATCGTTTACAGCGCTCAGTTAGTCACACATATCATGTATATATCTAGACTATATCTTCATATATAGTTTGGCTTGGGGCAACTTACTCGCTCCGTTTGGGTGGCCATGCTGATGCACTCCTTGTTGGCCAAGTTTGCCACGTTGCTGTCAGCTGGCATCGCTTGTCGCTTCTCCGCCTCGAGCTGCTCGATAAGATCTCGCTGCAGGCGTATGGTGCGATCACGATCATCCACTTGGCCCTGATTGCCAAAAATAAACACACACACAAAAACCAAAATGACCAAAATGTTAGTTTTGCGCAGTTTGTCGAGCAGCGTTTGCAAAAAAGGCTAGCTAAATGATATATTCATATGTTCACAAACTAAGCCAGAGAGCATTGTTTTTGTTTATATTAAGTTATAGACACTAAAAAAATGTTGCATAAATATATATATGTAGCTAGGCTATCAATCAACAACGTACACAATCAAGCTCTAAACTCCGAAATCAATTGCTGACTTTATTTTAAATATTTCATGTATTTGAATTGTTCTGATTTTGTTTTTGGTTTAGTAAAGTTGAGATCAAAATTTAAATATAATAAATAAATTATATTGGGTTTGTTTTTACTGAAACATTCAATTAAACAACTGATGATTTAATCAAAAATATAAACCATAAATAAATGAATACATACATATACTTCTATAAACCACTGCATAAAAAATATTAATGATCCTTTCGGAATTTGGAGCTTGACTTTCACAAACAACAGCTAAAGATTTGTAATCGCTTTGTGTGTGTTTTTGTGTTCTAGCTAAAAAAGATGAAGATAAAGTTAAAGTGCGTGTTTGAATTTGGATTCTCAGAGAATACAATAATTATATATATATATATATATGCAGAGAGAGAGAGAGAGAGAGAGAAAAAAGTGTATACTGTTTGTAGTAGGCATAAATATGGTCTGTTTTTTGTATGTTGCATGCTTAGTGGAAAGTATCTGTATTTTACAACTAGTGGCAAACAACAGCAAATAGCATTATATTGATAAGGAGAAAACTCTTTTGAAATAATTTATCCTGTTCAGTGACTGCTTTGTATATATTGTAACTGTTTGATAAGAAAGCGAAAGTGAGTTGAATTTTGTTTTGTTTATTTTTTTGGGTACTCTCAGACTGAGTTTTTGATACGCCTCTAAACGAGCAAACGAAATGCAAAAGAACGTGCAAATACCTGAAGGTAAACAACCTGTCTACGTAGATCGGATAGCTCCTGCAGGGGATCCTCCGTTGTCGAGGATGTCAAGCTGGCCAAATCGATGTCGTTCAACTGTTTGCTGTCCAGGCCACAGGCGGCAAACAACTGCATATTATCATTCTCGAAGGGATTCAGCGTCTCCGTCTGCAAGGATGAAGGGCGGGGAAATAATGAATGGGACAACGTTGCCAATGCATCATTTATCAGTTGGAGTTTTTGGGGGCAGGGTGGAAAATCAAAGGAAATAAAAACCTACCCGCTTTGTATCAAAATCAGCCTCCTGTGTCGTGCGATTGTGAGTTTAGATTGAGTATGAGTTGCGTATGAGTGTGTGCATGGCGTGTGTGGCAAATAGCATGTGGCATGTGCAAAAGAAAATCGAATAAGCAAAATAAAGAAATAAAAAACATGTTGAAAAATGTTGCAAGTCGGACTCAACCGACTGCCTAATACTCTGAGCGCAGTTAAATAAAAACTAAAAACAGTTGGTAAATAAGCTGAGGCAACAGTATTCCAACGGAATCAGAGTATAATAAGCTGGACGAGGTAGATCGACTGGGATATACCCGGGGATATACTCAGCTGCTAAAGACATAGTTTGACTAATATAAAAAAATACGGCTGGCTTAAAGTTTCCTTATGTTTCTTATACGAGCCTAAGGAAATGATATAGTTTATTAATAATGTGTCTGGGTATATTATTATATATTAATATCGGAAATCGATTTGTATCGATATTTGAAAAACTGGAGCAGTTATCGATAAAACTATTTAAACTTGATCTGCCTACGAGAATTTGGATTCATAATTTGAAGTCTTTATCCGTTAAAGTCTCTGAGATAGTCAGTCATAACGACGGACCGACGAATATGTAGAATATATATAGTTTATGGGTTCAGAGTCACTTCCACTTTTGCACAACTTAATTAAACGACAATAAACCTAATAAGGTCCTTACGTACCTCCTGGAGGATGCGACGTAGTCGCAACAGCTGCTTCTTGAACTGCAGCACATCCTGAATCATGGCATTCCTGAAGGACTTGTCATACAACATCAGATCGTCCGATGAGCTGTGCAGCTCTGCGTTGCTGCCACCCGGACGCTGACCAGTTGTGCGCCTCGAACCGGACGACGTGGCTGATTGGTGCTTCTGCTGTTGATGCTGCTGCTGCTGCTGCTGGCGTCGCTGCAGACTCGATGTGGAGGAGGCGGTTGAAGCACGCGAGGCGGCTGTGCTGCGCTTGCGACTGGAGGAGGCGCCGCTGTGTGTGGAACGCAAACTGTTGTCGGACTCGTTGCCAGCCTGGTCCTGCAACCGAGAGCGATTCAGCAGGCGTGTGGCGCGTGCAGGCAGCTTGGCGCTAAATGCAGGCAACAATAGAGAGAGAGAAAGAGATATTAGCATTACTGGCTTGCTGCAAGCAGTCAGCTGCAACCTGAGATATGTGGCATTGGCAGCAGGCGCACTGCTCGCCATTAAGCCGGGCACATAGTGGTAATGAGGCTGGGTAACGCCCTGAGGAGAACTGTTCCTGGGACGTGCCTGCTGCCCGGTTAGAAATACATTCTGTGAGGTCTTGAGATCTGTGCGAACGCGACGCGCACAGCTGGGCGATGAGGCAGCCACTCCGGCCGAGGAGTTAGCTGCACTGGTGGACATGTTGTTGTGGCGACTGCAGCCATCGAAAACTCTCAACTGAAGTCAATTGCCAGGACGATGACGATGACACAATCGGGACATGCGCACTAAACGACAAACAGCTGAGTGGAGAATTTGTAGACTTTTTTCCCAAGCGGCATTTTTTTCTTCATTTATTTTCTTTTCAATTATTCAACGCCATTAATTAACCAGGTGCGTCGTTTGAAAGTGAAATGGCATCCATTGATTGGCTGCCTAACCTTGCCCCCCGTCTATCTCACAATAAGGGGCAATTAGTTGCATGCTGGGAAGCTGCTCCACTCAGCGTCTCAAAAGTCGGTTACGTGGTGGAAATAAATCCACAATGGCATGGATAAATATATATATATATATATATATTTAACGCTGTTTGCTTGGTGAAAGTCAACTGTTGCGTGTTGCAGCAGGCAAGGGATGCCATAGCCATAGCCATAGCCAAAGCCACAGCTGGGGAGGCATGGGGGTGGGGCACGTGTGTGTGTGTGTGTGTGTGTGTGTGCAAGTCTTAGACATGCGCGTTGTTAAGCATTTCACGGTATAATTTATACAAACAAAGTATTGAATATTCGTAAGACACAAAGCAACCAAATGCCCAATAAATAATTTAGTCAAACAAAACGCGACCAACAGCTGCAGTGACAACAAATCCCGATTTAAACATACCCTGTATGTTCATTTATTTACTGTTAAATTTATCAAATTTATAGATACATAATTAAGGGATTTGTGGTTTATAAGCTGAGCGATCTCTACCTCCCTCTGCCTCGCTGTTCCACATTATAATATTATATTAAATGAGTCACTTCGCGATACCCATTTCAAACAGTTTAAATAGCTGCAGGGTATTAAAATGTGGCTTGCAGCAACACAAATGCTAAGCCACAAACGAACATTTTGAAGCTCGTAGATTTTGTCTTTAGGCATAATTATAATTGCTTTTTTATTTTTATTTGTATTTGTATTTTTTGTACTTGTATATAGGGTTCCAGGTCGCATCACAGGTAAATAGCTGAAGTCTTATGGCCAATTGGCACGCTAAATACGATTCGCAGTTTGCAGAGAGCAATAATCGCAAATTGTTAACATTTTATTTGACTTTCACATCACACTTAATTAGTTAGACTTTAAGAAACAAAACGAAAAGCAAAAGTGCTACGTAATTGCTTCAGAAAACTGGAACAAAAACATGCTTGAAGCTGAGCGAAAATTGCGTTTAATGGTTTTCCATTAGCGGCTAAGTATGACAGACCTATAAGCATGCATATAAGCATACAATAAACATACTTTCAACTCCATTATGATCTTTATCATTGGCGATCGCATTTAATGCGTTCACATTTTAATGACAAGAACTTGGGTACTTTTGGGTGCCTAGAAAGCCTGAGAACTAGACTGACTTGAGTTAGGCTCTTGAAGATGTGATTATTATTATGAAAAGTTCCCAAGGCCCTAGGAATAATCACTTGAAAACTGCCGAAAATTAACCGATCTAAGGCTGTTTTTTTGTTCATTGTTTGAACTCTAGAATTATTCTTTATTTAATGTGGGAAACAAGATTTCAACTCAAAATTCAATTAAGAAAGCTATGCCCAAAAGTAGAGTTTGTGGAGTGGTCTAAACTTACAAAGGTCACAACTTGTTCACAACTCAAACGATTTTCTTGCTCGATTTAAATGTAAAAACTGTTTGAGGAAAGCCATAAATTTGTCAAAAACCAAGGCTTTTTAATCGTGGCTTGAGATTTAGATTAGGACGGGTCTAAACATTCCCCATAACTTCTTCAAACTTTAAGATTTTCAGTATTTGGTCTCTCAAATAGTTCTACATTTAAAGTAGGACTTTAAAACGCCATAACTTTCTCAATATTCCACCCATTTTCAAAAGCAATTTCTTTTTATGCTACTTATAAATCTAGAAACATGATTCTCGCTGCAAATGTAAGCCACAAAAATGGCACAAACTAGACTCGACTATATAATGCACACTCTCTCTATAATTATAGGAAATATGTTGAAGGCCTGCAAGTTTTCTGGCTGGTATTTGCAGCAACACATTAGTTAACTTGGCTTTCATATGCAAATCTTGGCCAAACTAAAGACAAACACTCATAATTCGCACGCTGGGCTGGATTGCACTGTGTGGATATAGCGTATAAATATATATATATATATATATATATGCCTTATATAGTACTTAAGTATGCAGAAATCAACTGTAGAAAGAGACGCTGAAATCAAAACAATGCCGAGCACTTTGCACAACTGCAAACAGCACCGGAAACTTGAAACCTGTACAAACATAGATACATATTTACGACAGGTATGTATTTATTTATGGGCAAATACATAAAAGAGCTGATATATATATATATATATATATATATATATATATATATTATGTATGTATGTGGACTACAAACGTTCATTATTGCAACAGTTGCAGCATTAAAACAGCTAATGGACTTGGTGGAATTATCGTGGAGTTGAAGAGTCGCTTAGACTTGACTATTTGTTTGTTGCTGCTGCTGATGTGGAGCCAACATTGTGGCAGCTCCAATGCCAGCGGGTCGAGTGTTGTCTGACTGTCTGCCTGTCTGTCTGTCTGTCTGTCTATCTGTCGCCAGTGGGCTGTTGCAACCTGCACACAGCCTGCAAACAGCAACGGCAACAGCCACCACAACCGCAACCGCAACCTGCAACTGTTAACTGATGATGACAAGCAATCAGAGTTTACAATCAGTTGCAGAGGCGACGACAAGCTCGAGCCGAGTCTAACGGCACTTATCAATTTTGTATGGTGAAACCTCATTTGTCATAGCCAAACGGAAGTGCACACAAAACAGGGGCAAGCTTTGAGATCGAGATGGGGCCGGGGGCAGGTTGCGGGGAGGCGGAACAGGTAGCAAAGGGCGCTTCATTCGAGACGCTGCGATGATTGGGAGACTGGCAAAAGGTGGTGATGGTAATAGTAATAACCATAAAAGTAAGATACAACACACAACACACACAACACAAACAACACACACAAATCTGCGCTGAGAATCGGAATCCGGTGTGTTGTTGCTGTTGTTGTTGTTGTTGCTGTGTGTATCTTGTAGCGTGTGGCTTGTGCATATAACTTGTGGCATGCCAGCAAAGTTTTGTCTGCGCAGCTAAAGATGATGATGACGAAGATCAACGTTGCCTGGCAGACAGAGGAAGAGGCGGCAATGACGACAGACAGACAGACGGACAGACGGGGAGACAGACGCGGAGACAGACAGGCAGGCAGGTAGATAGCTAGATTGGTAGCTACGTATCTGTATCTGTAGCTTTAGCCTCAGTCGCATTTGCACTCAATGCCACACACTCAAAGAAAAAGCTTATAACAGAACACTGAAATATGGAATTCCTTTAGCCACATTTGGCATTATCTTAGAAAATAAGTAAAGCATGTCTAACATATATTAAACATAATAAAGATTATGCCATTAGAATTTCCTTACAAGTAAGCGTCGAAATTCTAAGAAATATTTTACAATCAAAGACAGAGACAGTCTGAATAAAAAACTATATAATTTGTTTTAGGGTTTACTGAGAAATATTACATTGAACATTTCTTTCTGTGACGTATTTTCTATCATTTAAATATTGAGATGCTAAAACAGTTTGTAGAATTTTTGTATTATGCATATTGAAGTTGTGCAAACAAATCTGAGAGTTAAAAGGAAGAATGTTCGATCCCATCAGGTATATTTATTCTTAATCAGGATAAACAGCCAAGTCGATATAGGAATGTTCAGAGACTATAAGAGTTAGACACTTGAACTTTAAAATAAGAGTTCTTTTATGCTATATCCAGATGAAGTTATAATACCCAGGCTCAATATTGATCAACTGTAAATATTTGATCAAGATCGAATAAGAAACGCAGACTGTGATAAACCAAAAAGTATTTATGCATTGAGCAAACTAAAATCAGCAAGCCTACTAAGTATTTAACAGCTGGTTATCTGCTAGTCGGGCTCTCCCCACTATATCATTTTAGCTTGTTTCTTAAAGAATATATTCCCGTTTTTTGTCAGTGTAGCTTGTGGTCAGCGGTCGGGCATTCTGTTGAATTATGCATGTCTAGAGCGGAGACCTCTCTAAGTACTGACAGGCACTTAGAGGCCCATTTCAGTGGCCACAGATGGATTGCTCGAACAGCTCAGCGCAACTGAAGCAAGGCTGAACTTGAAGCGTCAACTGGCTTCAGCTTCAGGCCATAAATGGAGCTCAGTTTACATGGCTGCTCATTTTGTTGCCGTTGTTGTCGCTGTTGTTGCTGTTGTTGTTGTTGCAATTGTTGTTACGTTTATGGGCATCAAATTCCAAGCGATTTTCATAGCAACAACAAAAAAAGAATGCATTTGCATGTGACACACTTTTATTTCTTCTTCTATTGTCTTCCGCTGCATATCAAATGACGCAAATGAGATGTGGGGGTGGGGGAGGTGTGGCAGGGGCGGAAATCGGCACCCACTTGTGATTTTGGGCCTATTTCTGAGCATTCCGCAATTTTTGGTATATAATATTCAAATATTTTCGTTTTCCGTTTTTGGTTTTTTTTTGTTAAACTCACATTTTGACCAAACCAGTTGAGAGTTTACTTTTGTTGTTGTTGTTGCCGACTCTTCCCTTTCTTTTTGAATTTTTTCTTGCTTTCGGCTTTTTTGGAATGTTATTTAATATTTTTTCTGCACAACAAAGTTCACACAAAAAGCATTGACACTTGTGCCTGCGGCGCGTCTTTATAATAAACGTTGCCTGCTTGTTGTTAGTGTTGCTGTTGCTGTTGCTATTGATGTTGTTGCTGTTGTTGTTGTTGTTGTCGTTGTGTTTGTTGCTGGTATTTGTGGCATGGAAAAGGCAACAGTGCGTATCGACGGCGACGGCGTTAGCGAGGGCGGTCTATTCGGTCACTGGCTTTAGTTTAACTTTTTGTTTCTATTTTTACTCTTTTTTTTTTAGTTTTTGGTTTTTTTTTGTGGGTGGCTTTTGATTATTAACAAGCGCAATTAACTTGGCTCGGTGGGGTTAAGCAACTGAAACACTTGCAACACACTCAACACTCGATTAGCCAGTCAGGCAGTATTATTAAACTAATATTCTATTAAACTAATGCTCGCAGAGTAAGTCAATCGGTTAGTTTGTGCAAAGTAGCCCACGCAACAGCAGCCGAAACAACTCGTTTTGAAGCGAAGCGAACGCTTTGAGATCTTGTTTAATACTAAAGTTGCCGCTGAAGTTGGCAGCGAGCAGCAAGTCAAGGCTGCACACAACAAACTGGGAATGAAACAGCGCACAGTGGGCCAAAAACTATTAACAAGCGATTCAATTTAGATGTGTGTTGTCAAATCGAAATGATAATGATTGGGTTACGGCAAGTGTAGATTGGTTCAGGTACAGCAGCCGTCCAGTAAAGGCAACAATTAAAAAAAGAACTAATTTATATGTATACTAAAAACTATATATATCTATATATGTTTTCGCTCCAATTTAGGTCTGTTCAATCGGTAAATTTTCTGTTCAGTTTCCGGCAAATTTAAAGATCAATTGTGATGTAAAATTCTAATATTTCTTATTAAACATTCTCCGATTTCTTCTAAATATAGCTGTGTTTAGCAGTATCTATTTACTTTGTAACTGCTATAATTCAATTCAATCTTCTCTTTAACTCTTAAAGCTTTCGTATAAGCAATTTATTCCCAGACATAATCTCAAATTATATAAAGTTTACTTATTTATTTTCTTACTTCAATTTATTTATTTTCACCAACTGTGAGTCGTCTTATTTTTAGAGTCTCAAATAGTTTGAGGCTCGTTAAGTGAACGAGTAAAGTGCCTAAAATAAATCGTGCCTAATTCGTTGAGTTGATTGTTCTGCATTAAGCATTCATAACAAATTTTATATTTGTTTGTCAGTAACTTGTAACTGACAAATACGCATAATCAATACTCATTGCTACTCATTATTACTCATTATATTCATGCAGTATTTGAAGTATCTTTTTATGGGTGCCTTGCACCACGTTTCACGCTATTGATTTTGTGCCAGTGTGCAAGTGTTTCAATTCCACAAATGTTGCAGCCACAGCAACAACAAAAACCCAATCGGCGATAAGAATGTTATGGAATGGAGTTGTTATTGTTGTTGTTGTTTTGGAGCTTTGTGTGTGGCATTGCCGTTAGAATAGAAAGCTTTCGAGTCGCCACTGATAGTCAATAGTTTATTGAGCCATCACACTTGAGCCGGGATTAATGCAGATCGCAAATGCCCCAAGATGTTGGCCCACAGCTGACTCAGCACTTCTCTTTTTTTTTGCAGACCTGTCTGCCTCAGTGACTCATTGTAGGCACTTGTGGCTGCTGCCCCAAGGTTGAAGCACAATCATGTAGGCCTCATTGTGCATATTTTGCATATGAGTTTGGTTTCTCAAACGATTAAAAGATTGGCCGATTGTCCGCAGTTGTGTGACAGACACTGCTGCAGTGGGCCGCTGCCTGCACTGAGAGAAAACTAGTTAGAGTTCTACTGGCCAACAAAATCTGTTTCTCTAATCCAATCTGAATGAACTTAATGAATCCCACCGTTGATCAGTAATATGCCTGCCAGCAGCGTCTGCTAAACGAGAGCTTCTATTTTCAATTTGAAGTCTCTAGTTCTTTATGGTCTTTAAGATCAGCTTGTTTATATATATATATATATATATGATGCTTCACTCTGCCTGTTACACACTGTTCCGCCACTTCTCTTAGGCCATTTTCAATGAGCCAAATCCTTAAATTTTTATGACATGCAAAGTTCGCTTCAATCTTCTACTCTCTGATTCCAGGTGGGCTGCAACGTGTTTTTTGCTGCGTGTAGTTATTTGCCTGGACACAATTTATGGGTACGTTGACCAATTCGACGTGTGTGTACAAAAGTACATAAATGTTTACATACAAACATATGTTGGTTTATGAAAGGCAATCCCGCGGAGCATGCGTATAAAACCACGACTAAATGCAGTTCGCGGAGGCCAGCGGCATTTTGCAGTTATTTTATTTGCCTCGTTGCTGTTGTTGTTGCTGTTGTTGTTGCTGGCTTTTCCAGCTAGCAGCAGGTCCGGAACAGGTTCACATGGGCAGACAATTGATTTTTCCTTGCCAATGCAATAAAAAAAGAAATAGTAAAAAAAAACACTGTTTCCAACTTTTGGCTGGAACAAGAAACGGCTTTTTTCGCAGCGACAACATTGTTGTTGCTGCTGCTGATGTCGTGCTGTTGCCGGTTGTGGTTGCTGTTGTTGTTGTTGTTGTTGTGGTTGCCATGACAAGAGAATGCGGCACTCGCCATCAAGTCTCAGTGCAAAGTCAAAATGTTATCTTAACTACGACCACGATTTGGCCAGACCAAGTCAACTAGACCCCCAACTAGACCCCAGACCCCAGACCCGTACCCGATCAGGCCTGCTTTGCAAATGCCAAGTGCCGTTGCCATTTTGGCTATAAAACCTCAGCAGTTGCCAGCCACCCCCCCACCATTTTGGACAAACCCTTGAACATGGTTTCGTGGTAACCGGCGCTTAAAAATTGCAATTGGTAACGGCAATGGGAATTTCTGTTGGCCATGCCAAATGGAACGACCTTTTGGCCAAAACAAAACGAACAGACCAGACCAGACCAGGCCAGGCAGATAGATAGAGAGAGAGAGAGAGAGAGAAGAGAGAGAGAGAAAGCCAACAAACATCGAAATACTTTTAAGTTTTAAGCAACCTGTCCCGCATGCATGTCTGTCTCTCTATCTCTCCATCTCTCCATCTGTCTGGCTGTCTGTCTAATTTTGGGCTAATTTCAATTTGCAATCCACAGCGTGGATGTGGCAAAGGCGTCTATCCAATTCCAAATCTCTGAGCTGGCAAATGCCAAATACTTAACACTACAAGTGCCGAAAGTTGTGAGAAAACAAAGGCAAGTCTTATTGAAGAAATATCTAAGATTTCTAGCAAAAAAATTGTATCTAGATACTTATCACAATAAAAAACTGCTAATTATCTGTGTCTATCTAAATATCTAGAAATAAATCGTATCTCTTTTGACACATTTTGGTTTAGTTTAAATTTTATGATAAGATAAAAGTTAGATAAAAGTGATACGATTTGTGTCTACAAATTTAGTTGTGCACAGCTGCATCTGCTTTTTAGATTGCACTTCCCATAAAGCATGAAGCTACTTATATAGTTGATACTTGAGGTATTTATAGAGGAACAATATTTCAAATCTTTGAGAATTATAAACACATTTGGGAAATTGAATTGACGATGTATATAATTATGATGAGAACTAAGAAACTTTTAACATAGCTGAATGTATCCACTTAGCCAGTAGAAGATGTGGTACCCTAAGGCAAAATGTGATCAACTCTGAAGATATAGAAATCCTAAGCACGACAGATATACCAAAAAAACAGCCTATTCAAATCGAGCAGCCTTGTAAAACGTATATAAATATTTATCGTATTTGATTCAATTAGTTTTCTAAACAGCAAAGATTCAATTTTCTATGATATCATTTTTTGAAACAGTTTATTTTTGGCTCAAGCACTCGAGACTTGAACTCTTGAAAAAACATTAGTTTGGGAAAGAAATCCAAAGGTCTTTCGGGTGTTAAATACAAGTAAAGAAACCGGCAAACAGAGCGAGAAAGAGAGAGAGAGAGAGAGAGAGAGAGAGAGAGTGAAAGAGAGAGAGAGAGAGAGGGAGCATTGCTGATTGATTAAGCAGAAGTTGTTGCATTACTTTCGAGTGGGGCTGGGTGTGGTGCAGGGACTGCGCCAAGATTACAACTGCCAATTGCTGGCCAAGTGCCAGTTGACTTAATAAAAAGAAGAAAAGAAAAAAAAACGGGCGAATATCAAAGGAAAAGTCAAAAGCAGGCCGCTGCATTTGGGCATATTGGCAAGTTGCCCGCTTTCGGCCAGCCAATTCAATTAGTTTTGGTAATGGAGAAATGGAAAAGTCGAGGTGTGGCCACATCCAATTGGAAGGCAACTCACCTGATGCGCTCCCTGGGACTGGGTGCGGAGCGTTGCATTCGCACGCGGAGCAGACTGTTGAGCTCCTTCATCACATCGCTGCCCTTGCACTCCAGCTGGGCGAGCAGCTCCGCTTCGGTCTCGGCCTGGTCCGCTTCCAGGTCGGCGCACAACTTGTGCAGATCGGAGCCACTGCGACTGCGCACGGAGAGCGTGCGATCGATGGAATCCACACTGCTATTCATATCAAAGTCCATCATGAGATCATCGGAGCAGATGGACTCACAGGGCGATAGGGTGTCCAAGGACTCGGCACTTTCGAGGACAGCGCGTCGCACTGCTGCCGGCGTGCGCAGGCTCAACTCGATGGCCTGCTGGAGTGCTGTGCGCGCCTTGGACTGACTCTTCAGGGATCGCAGTGATCCGGTCTGGGTGTTGTGAGTGTGCGTCTCCATTAGGGTGGGCGTATCGGTGGCAAGATCGGGTGCCTCGCTGTTGCACAGCAACGCCGGCTGATCGGCAATCTCGTCGTCGATCAGATTGCCATAATCGGAGCCGAGCGAAAGCGAGTGGGAGGCGTGTGTGGGCGTACCGGGGGAATGGGGACTGTGGCTGGCCATATCGAGTTCCAGTTCCATCAACGGCGATATATCATCAATGTCCACCTCGTTGTTATCCTTCTGCTGCAACTCCGCATTCAACTTGTGCTTCTTGAGCTTGCCACCCGCCTCCTCGGACTCCATCTCCTCGGTGCTGCTGACCAAGCTGTCTGTTGGCGAGGTCTCGTCATCCAACAGCAAACAGCTGCTGTTTGCCAGCGCCAATTCGGCAAACTTCGATTCGTTGAGCGCATTGTTGAAGGACCGAGGACGCTCCAGCGGCAGCCGATCGACGACAGCCTCTCGATTGTCCACAATGTGCATGTTGAGCAAGTGTTCCGGATCAGTGGCCACATAGCCGCTGCTGCTGCTGCTCGGCTTTGGTGTCGCTTCCGTCATTGAAGCTGCGGCGAAGAGAGATTAGAATAGTGTGATAAAACAGGGTTTGCAATTTATAGCTCCGATTTTGCAAGGACTTCCTGTTTTGCTCAAGGATGGCTTAGACTAAAGTGAGTTATTTTAGACTAGGATGAGTTGCTCAGCGGGGGAATATTTGACTTAATCTTTTTGATAGTTACAAGAAAAGGATCTGTTAAATTTTGTTTGAGCTTAGCTCTAAGTCGAGAGCATTCAGTAATATTTGTAGTTCGATCTTCGATCTACTTTGTGACCTGGGCTTTAATATGTATCAATGAATTACTCTATTCGGATAGCTTCCTTAATTACAATTAGTCCATTGATTCTCTGGTTCTTTCTGATCGAGATATAATAGTCTTTACTGAGTCTGTTCGAGTTGGGTTGAAGAATTATCCCTCTTCGAAAAAGAATGATTTTAGAAAGCATTCTTTAACTTTACAATATATCCTCTATTCTTCTCTAATCATAGACTAGGAATAGCTATATTTAAGTCGGGAGTTGGAATATATCCCTCACTATCTGCTCCTCCTATTACTGTTCTCCCAAACTTTCCGTTGATCCCATAAATGTACTCTTTAAGTCTTCCATCTCTACTTACAAATTGTGCTAAATTGCATTTCCGTGTTGATCAAACTGATATCATCCATGCCCAGGGACATGTCCTCCTCCTTGTCCTCCGCTTTGGTGGTCGCTTGAGTGTCGCTGCTGGTGATGCTCATGCTGCTGCAATCCTTGGCGGCCAAGGATTCGCCCGCCTGGCAGCGCCAGGACATGGACGACGATTGGCTGTGACTCTGCTGTTTGGCACTCTTCTCGGAGGTGGACGAGTCCAGATACAGCTTCTCCTCGTCCACACTCTCGCTATCATCGGAGCCACTGGGCTTGGGTGGAGTCTCCGGTGTTTCCTGATCGTGTCCAGCCGTCGCCTGTCGTCGCTCGTAGCTCTCCCGGCTGAGCACCGTATTGGAACGCACTAATCCCAGCAGCGGCAACTGAGCCGTCTGGCTGTTATCCGTGGGCAACTTGGGCAGCGCCAGTGTCTCCACAAAAGAGTTCGACTCGCTGGACAGTGGATCATCCACGTCGCGCACCTCGAATGTATGCCGTCCACTCATCACCATCTGCAGATTCCTCGGGCGACTGCGACTGCGCTTCGAGCTGGATGCACTGCCTCCCGAGCTGCTGCCCGAATCCACAGCCATATCCATGCTGGCAATGCCCGAATCGGCGCTAATCTCCCGACTGCCCGAGAAGCCCCGGCGTGTCGAATTGTTTGTGATCTGCTTGACGCTCTTCTGGTCCAACTGTCGACTGGGTTGCACATGGATCGAGGTCAACGGATGTGGCCTCGAAGCAGTCGGAATATCCTTGGCCCGGGCACCGGTGTTGTTGTGTGCCGGAACTGGCGATTGTACGCTGCTGCTGGGAGTTGTGGGTGTTGTCGCCGTAAGACTGATGGCCACCGGATACTCCGGCCGGGGCAGACTAACGGTTTGCAACGTAAACTTGGCGAAGCTGGCGGGCGCAGCACGCGGCGTGGGACGAACGCTGGCGGAGAAGAGCAAGCAGGCCAGAGTTATTAATTAGGTATATATATATATATAGAAAGATATGGTATATATAGTACATTCGGAGAGAAATGCTGTTCTAAATTTAAGCACAACTGGAAGAAGCTTCTGAAGGCTTGTTTCTTTACCTTGCAAGGGTTTCTGGCTACTCTAAATTCGACTGCTTGTTTCTATCTTATGTTCAACTTTAGGTATAGATTGAAGATCAAGTCTAGAGTCTATGTCTAGAGTTATAGAAACAACCATTAAAATTTATGGTATTCTAAATCCTTAATCAATCCTTGAACTTTAACTTCAATCTATTTTTAAACTTTATGTTTAACTTTATTTTACTTTAGGAGTAGATTGAAGATAAAGTTTGGGAATAGATTGAAGATAAAGTTTGGGAATAGATTGAAAATAAAGTTTGGGAATAGGTTGAAGATAACGTTTAAGGATAAATTAGAGATAATTGAAGTTTAGATTCTAGACAGCAGATCAAGCACTCAAATTTATAATATAAACACTTACGAAAATCGGGATTTAAAATGAAAGTTATACTTAAAAGAACTTTGAATGATTTAGGAACAGTCTTCTCCAATGGGGATATTTGTTTTTGTTTACTCACATGACATTCGCATGCATGTTGGCCAGATTGTTGTAGTTGTAGCGGGGTCGGTTGGCAATCGTTGCCGTTGCCGTTGCTGTTGCCGTTGCCGCTGTGTTCGCCTCATCGGCAATCTCGCCGAAGAACTGGCGGCGCTGATACTCGATGGTTGTGTTCTGGTTCAGATTGAACGTCAGCTGCTTGGGCTGCGCTATTTTCGGCTCCCCATCAATTGTGCGACCTGTGTGTGCGCTCTTCGAGCGACGCTTCACTGTACGTGGGGAGGGGGGCAGAGTCAGAGTGAGAGATGTCATTGAGCGATGTGTCAAAGAGTTGCTGGCATTTCTTCAATGCCCTTGGGCACGATAAACTTGTGGCAATGTGTGACAGAGACTGCTACTGCCTCATAAAATAAATATGTACATATTGTTGATTGAATGAATCGAGTTATTATATATATATATATATCCCACTGTCTGTCCATCTAAGCAGTATTTTTGACTTTTTGGTTGGTTTATAAATAAGCTGCAACTATCGCATCGAATCTTGTCCAATCTCAGCAAATATTAGCTACACTTGATCAATAATTTATTATTATTTATTATTATAGATCTGCTATAATTCATAGCTTATATAAGAACTATTGCTTGAACATTGCACAACGTTTTCAATGATACAATATAAAGCAGCTATCACATTAACCACCTAACATTATCTGACCGCATTATCTAATAGCTCCCAGAGGTACTTTTGTATACCCTAAGACGCCTAAGACTTCATAGAGTATATAAATTTATGCTCTTGATCGAGTCGATACATCTGTGTTCGTCTGTCTAGCTGCTTCTAGGCAAGATTGGATTGCTAAATGAGTCAATTCTGTTCCCTGTTTAATGTTGTGTAGAATATTTACTAGACTCCTATCCTGGCTCCCGTTGAGGCACTTTAGCTATGACTAAGAGCAGGTAAATGTGATTTGCGGGTCTTTGTCTGCAAAGGGTATTCAATCTTCGGCACTCCACATTTAATTGCGTTTTTGTCATTCGGTATTCGGGCTACTTACAATTGCTGACCAGTCCCTGGCCAGTTGTTGTGCTTCCATTGTTGTTGTTGTTGTGGTTGTTGTTCTGAGCATTTGCTGCCGACTCCTCGGAGTCTTCACTGGCACTGGTTGTGGTCGTTGTTGTTAGGCTTGTGGATGCGGGGCGTGGCACGAGGGCGCCACGATAGCCAAAGCGCTTGCCAGCCGCACCTGTGCGATTGTTGGTCGCATTTGTTGTTGTTGTTGTTGTTGTTGTCTTGGTAGCGGCAACGCCCACTTTCTCAAAGTGTATTGGGGCTGCTAGGGAGGAGAGAGAGAGAGAGAGAGAGGGGAAGTGGGTGTCATGTTGAGTCGTTATTGAAGACAAGGGCAAATTGCCACAAATTAAAAAGCCATAACGATAGCCAATTAGAGCTTCTTTGCTCCTCTTGCTCCTTGTGCTCCTTGTGCTTCCTTGCTGCCCCCAATCATTACTCTTACCCGCATTGCCATTGTCGTCCTTTGTGTCTGTTTGGGTTTTGCCCCCTTCCAGCAGTTTCTTGAACTTTTTGGGCGTACCATTGAGCTTCTTGCGAAAGCCAAAGGACATCGCTGTGCCTTTGGTGTGGAGCTGCTCCTGCTGCTCCCGCTCGGTCAGCTCCTGTGGCGGACCATTGCCATTGTGACGTCGATGCGACTTCCCACCATGCTTCTTGCTCTCCGTCTGACCCTGTGGTTGAGTGGTTCAGTGGTTGAGTGGTTGCAATAGTGGGTTAGGCAAACGATTAAAATGCGATAACGAAAAATGGGTCAACAGATGAGCGCACAATGCGATGAGCTGGATGAGCACAAGTGAGGCACACAGCCTCAGCCTGAGCCTCACTCAAACAATACAAAACAAATGCATGCTGCATGCTGGGTGATGGGTGGTGGGTGGTGGGTGCAGTGAATGGGTGGTTGAGTGGCTGGTTATTGGGTGCAGTGTTTATTCATATGCAAATCTAAATATCTACGACAAAAGCATCAAAACTATAACGAAAAACTACAACAAATACGAATGAGTCAACGCAGCTGCTGCACAAAACTATCCAACAGATACATGTAACTACACTGTGCAAAAAATCTACGTTCTTCCTCGAGACATGTGGCTGACAAGCAGAAAGTTGTTTCTATTTTGAGTCCCAATTTAGATTTTATATTTGATAACATTTTGTTCTGCAATTTGTGGCAAATTCGTGTTCATTCTGTCTTTTGTCTTAAATCAAGTCAGTTGTACTTATTTTAAGCACTTTAGACTTTATTTTTTCTTCCCTTTTTTAATTGTTCTTCTTTGAGTAGATTTAGTTCCTCAATTTATTAAAGATTGTTGTTTAATTCTATGCTAAGCAATACTTGTTAAGCAGTCTGAAATTGATCTTATTTTCAGTTAGAACTGCTTTTTCTTTTATTTAGAACGTTTCGGACTTCTTTGTGAGCTTTTTCAGCAGTGTATTTCGTGAAGTTTTTTCCTGAATAAATCAAGAATAATCTTTTTTTCAAGAACATAAATTGTTAATTGATTCCTTTTTAAGGCGCATAATTCTTGTTTAACGAACAAAAACCAAAGAAAGAAATAAACTTAGAACGTAATATTTTCGCACAGTGTACTATATGCTCTTCATGTGTATCCTTTGTGGCACTATCTTTACCATAATGACTGCCTCAACTTCCGCGTCAACTGCTGCGTCCTCCTCAACTGTGGATCTGTCGCTGTTGTGTTGCTGCTGCTGTTGTTGTTGCTGCTGTTGTTGTTGTTGTTGTTGTTGTTGCTGTTGTTGTTGTTGTTGCTGGTGTTGCTCCTGTGATAGTTGCAACTCGTGCTCGATGGCTTCAACTTCGGCTGCGTTGGCCTCCTCGTGTGCGGCTAATGTGTCGACGACGAGGTTGTCGCATTCATCCATGTTGCACGTCGGCTGCGTGGAGGCACTCGCTCTGTTCGCGAGTCTCCTCCGTTGACGTATGGGGCAGCGCTATTTGATATCTGTACGGTTGCCGTTTTGTTGAATGCCACCAAAAAAAATTCCGTAGCAATTGGCGACTGTTTCTTCAATTGCGTTGAGTTTAATGCAATTTTCATTACACAGCTGCGCACAAATTACGACATTTAAACCGCGTCTGCTGCCTGCCACTGAATCTGGAGGCAAGCAAATATAGTTATACCTATAGGAAAAACTCTCACACACACACACAGAGACACACACACTCGAATACACACACACTCTGTAATATATATATGGATTGCCACCCACCCAAAGCCGTGTGTACGCCGACTTTTTTGAAGGTCCTTGGAAAAGTATTCGATGCGGAAAATAAATTTCACAATTGCTGCACAATTAATTTGCCACAGTTTCCACACACTGCCTCAAAGTATGCAATTCACTTTTCTGATTACAGTTTTTCTTGCTTTTCTTCTTGTTCTTTGGCAAATTTTCTTGTATGTTTTGCATTTGTTGGCGATTTTTTCACTTGTGAAACATCAGCACTCGGAAAATTGAATGCGTTTGCTGAAAATTCTGGCAAGCTGTGGCTTGCTCGATTGAGTGTATGCCGTGAGAGTGGCAACGAGCATGCGCACAACCACCAAACGCCGGAACAAGTGTTTTGCAGCAGCTAAAATTGAGGGTGGTTTCCCACTAGCGCCATCTAGCGTTCGTGCGTGCTTGTGCACAGGGTGTGCTTGGTTTAATAACGAGTCTGTGCTTGTGAACGGTTTATTAACGGTTTTTTGAAACGGGTTAAGTGGAGACTTAAAGCAAGGCAGTATGCAAGGAAAGGGTGTGCGTGACTAGCAGATACTCTGTATTCAGATTGAATATATATCAAGCAATATAATGAAAATAAAAGTGCTTGGCATTTAGCAAGCATTTTAATTAGAGATAATCAAACTAAGAACAGTTTTTAATAAAATTCTGAAAAGTATGCATTTTATATTCTAAATAATTGAAGGAAGTGTGTTTTTATCTCTTATGCATTTTTCCAAATCATTAAAAAACATTTATTATATTTGAAATGTGCTTTTTAATATGCATTTTATATTCTAGGTTTTCTGACTATTACAGAAATGTCAATTCTATATTTTAGATGTCCAAGTAATGAAAAACAACGAGTATTTATAAGTAAAAAGTCTCTTATTCTACACAGAAAATGAATAATGATTGATTACATATTATATTATATATATATATATTATATATATTCATTTCCTTCATGAAAAGTAACCAATAAAATTCCGAAAAATCTGATATTTCGCAATAATGGAAGTTGTAGATTTCGTATTTAATTTGGGGGTACTTTCCAGAGGAACAAACAAAGCTGTGCAAAGGAGTTAAATGGATGAGTTTGGCAGAGGCTAGTTGATTAGAACATTTCGAAAGGAAAACCAATTTTTGATACCACTTTTTGCACGCAGGCTACTCGTAACTTTATGATGGCTATGATTGTTATAGACCCATTATGAATATGAGATTGGTATTACAGATCGAGTCATAATCGTAAACGAAGGAGGAGCACTCACCTGGAGTAGTTGTTGCTGCGCTGCTGCTGCTGCTGCTGTTGGAAGTGTTCATTTTCATGTTCATAGTCGGAATCGTTATCGCTGAAGCTATTAATCGGCTGCCAGATGGATGTGTCATGTGTGATGAAGCCACTCCAGTTGCTCTGCTGGTCCTGTGAAGGAGTTACGAGTGGCACTTGATGATACTCGGCCAGTGTCTGGGCAAGTTCCTGCAGCAAAAAGTCCTGGCAAGTGGCAAAAACGTTGTCGGCGTAGTCGTTGTTGTTATTGATGTTGTTGCTGCTGTTGTTGTTGCTGCTGTTGTTGCTGCTGTTGTTGCTGCTGTTGTTGTTGCTGCTGTTGTTGCTGCTGTTGTTGTTGTTGTTGCCTGTCAACGTATTGCCAATAATATCATCCACATTCACATCCGCATCCACATGGGCATCCAAATGATTGTAGACAGTCTCAATGTGCAGCACGGCAGTTGCTTGCCTCGCCTCCTGCTCCTCTCCTGTGTCCTTTGCGTGGCTGCGACTTATGTGGTAATAAAATGGCTGCTCTGCTGTTGCGGCTATATATTCATTACTCGCTGTCAAGCGTTGCCATATTCTGTGGGCCTGGGCCAAATCTTGGTGGGACAGCGCCAATGTCAGCACAGATTGATGATGCGCCGCCGCCAAACTGTTGCAGCTACCCACTGCCGCCGACTGCCGGGACACACACTTGCCCATGGAGGCGTCTCGATGCCGTCTGCATTAGCTGATTTCGATTCGGTTCTACATTTTGATATCCATTTGCAGTTTCCTTATTGCTGCACCCACACAGAGATACTTTGCACGTAATCCGCTTCTGACTGCTCGCCTTTGATCTGTTTGTCTGCTGCAGTTGCTCCGCTTGCAGCACACGCAACACTTGCCTGCTGAAAATTAGCTATAATCGCATGAGTGACTGGCTTATCATATTTGTGTTAGGCGGCTTGACAGCCAATGCTGCATATTGATATGCTGGCAACGTAGCCGACTCTGCGGTTAACCAACAGCCAACAGCTGTCTACACTGGCGGAAACTGTGAGGCAGCAGCAGAGATAGCAAAAAGTTTGTGTCATAAATAATATAAATAACAAATAATTTACACTGAACAATATTTAATAGTCATTTTCAGTTTCAATTGGGCTTGTGTCAGATTAGAAATCGCATTCAATTTACAACTATTATCGGAAGCAGAACCGAAAAACGATTCAGTTTGACATCCTGATGACAGGCAATCAAACCGGAACTGAAACTGGCATCGAAGTTCATAGATTGAAATCTAGAACTGGCAGCAAAAACAACAGACGAATCAGCTGACTTAGATATATAGATATATAGTTGATTTCATTAAGGGATATTGTGCTGCTTCTGTAGCTGATCCAAAGAACGCCAATAATTTAAGAGATTTTGATAAAGTCAATTATTGTATTCGGTTTGGTTAAGAGTAACTTGTAAGCAGAAAAGAGAACGGATATTTAAAGTATCTCATTTAAGCAAGTTATAGCCATGGGAAAGAACAGCCTTAGGATACTTGCCAGGACACTGCAGACCAAGAAGTCGCCTAACTAAACTAGGTATATATATTAGTGAACTGTGCAGGTTTTGTGAAAGAGACGAGGAATCCTCGATGCACATCCTAGCAGAATGGGTTAACTAGAAGAAGATGCAGCATCCCAGGGATGCATTTTATGAATTTCAGAGACATAGAAGACCTCAACCCAACAAAGATCCTCACATTCGTGCGGGAACTGGGGCTGATGGAAGAGCTATGGGCTCAGAAGAGGGCAAAATATATCGATAATAATAAAGTATCTGATAAGAGAATGGATATACGCCGAAGACATTTTCGTCAATGCGCTAACAACTTTGCCACAACATTATAATATGCGCGACAAGGGCTCAAGGGGGATGTGCCACAATCAGCGATCTGTCTTAAAACTGAACCAAAAACAAAAATGGAATCCATGCAAAATGTTGTTGAAAAGGGCGCAACACTCTCAAACTGTAATCAATATTGAGCTGTGCTCGATGTTTTTGCCAAATGTGCTGCTGTTTTTTCTTTTTCTCTTTCTTTTTTCTACGTTTTTTTTGGCGTAATGCAAAAGCGAGCTGCTCTTTGTCGATGCAGGAAGCGAGGCAACACGTTTTTTATTAAATTTTATTAGAGTGGCGCATGCAGCGTGCAGCAAGCAGCGAGCAGCTCCCAGAAGCGCGCCACAAAAACAGCAACAGCACACACACACACACACAGTAACACACACACACAGACACACACACACACACACACACACACACATACACAAACACACACACTCACACACACACAGAGATGGAGAGATTGTGTTAGGGTTAGGGGCATTGGGCAAATGTAAGTAGATGCCTTTGGGAGAACGCATCCTGATCCCGGCTGCTAGCTTTATGGCGCATTTGCCGCATAACAAAATTTACACCCACAACACTCGCCCCACGTGTGTGTGTGTGTGTCTGTGTGTGTGTGTGTGCTTGTGTGTGCTTGTGTGTATGTCTATTGGAGCTGTAGCAGTTGCACTATTTATGCCTGCTTATGTCGTTTGGCTTACTCACATTTGCCACGCGGCTTTGTGCTGCATAAATTTCACTGGCACGCCCCTTGCATACCCTGCACCCACCACCAAAAACGGGCAGTAGCCAGGGGCATGCTGCAGTTCCGCGTATTTATGCAACAGGCTCAAAGAGCTGGGCTTAAATATTAAACAGCCATTTGCCAGACATTTGTCAAAACGGAACTGAAACTGATTTTAAATAGGCTATCACTTTATGAACATGGTTCGAGTTTTAGATTAATAACAGATTTAATTCTGTAAATACGAGTTTTTTTTAGATTGAATTCCAAAATAAGTAAGAATGCTCCAGGCGAAGGAACTCGACTGAGAGAATGAGTACAAAAGCCAAGTCTTTGCTTATCATAAGTCGCACATGTCTTGGATATTCCAATTAACATTTGTTTTTGCATGTCTACATATGATTACAAAGATAATATAATTGTTTATATATATATATATATATATACACACATTTCATGCAAGTGAACGTGTCTTTTGTCACCTTTAAAAGAGCAGTAAAACAAACAAAACTGCCAAATTTTGCTTTGGCAGTTTGGTCACGTTTAAAACATGACATTGTTTTACTACTGTTCATGGAGTCTGTCTTATGGACTACACTTAGTGCTACTATATATAAAAATATATAAAATATATTGCACATGGTAGTGCCCATTTACGATTTAAAATAACATTAAATATCATTATTAAATTATAAATTATAAATGATTAAATATCAATATAAATATCACATTAAATACTTTATCGGAACTTATATTCCAAATTTCAAGTCGCTCTTCTACTTTCTGTGATCATATGGCTAAATTGACTCGACTGTTAATGCTGATCAAGAATATATATACTAGAGTCGTAGATGGTTTCTTCTTTATACACTTTTTATACATTCCAAATATATTTAAATAATTAATTAATTATTTATTGTAAATATCAATTATAATTTATTTATTTATCACATCTCTAACTTGGTCAAAACTGAACCGATTTTTAAAAGCTATACCTTTCTGATCGCGTTTAGATATATCTTTATGAAAATATCACATTTAATGTTTCAAATACTTTTTAGTTCTTGTCAATATTCAGTTACTCAGCAGGGCATCTGTTGGTCGCGCACTCCCGACTCGCACCGACTTTGGTTGTTTGTGTGCTGCTTTAATGACTGACCCGCTGCACCACTGCATAGCTGATGCGCTGCCACACTGCCATGCCACCGCACACCCCACCGCCTTTACACATCCCATCCCCAACGAGTACGTGTCCCTTTTGTGTTAAGTGCCGCGTTTTTATTTGGTGCGTTCTTCTACTATTCAACATAATGAGGCAATTCTGTTCGCCTCGCAGTGGCAATTGCAACACACACAGTTGCACAGCACACACAGTTGGCAAGGTTCGCCAAGTGTTTGCCAGGGCTGCCAGGGTTGCCAGGTTTTCAGGTTACAATTTAAGCCGTCTTTAATGCGGCCAGTTTGTATGCGAACAAATCCTTTTTGGCTTCGATGCGACGCACATGTAAATTCAGCATGTGAGCAATTATGCGCATAAATAAGCGTTGTAAGCGTGCTGCTGGCAACTTGGCTTAATCGACGAGGATGCCACAGATAGCAACAACTGGCTGCAAGGACACCTATTTGCGTGTGTGTGTCTATGTGTGTGTTTGTGGCACGTAGCTTATGCATAAGCATAACAATGCCCATTGCCATTACCATTACGTGGCAAATCGATGTGGCATGCAACAGCTGCACGGCTACAATTGTGGCCCTAAATGAATGCAACGAGTCTGGGTCCACAAAGCAAACAACTTAGCTGTTGGCCAACAAAAGTTTTCGCCAGCCATGATTAAAATACGCGCACGAAAAATGAATGAGTTGCTGACAGTTTTAATACAAGGCTTCAAAATAAAAGTTTGGCCACCAACTTTTTGCATTTCGCATTCAAATTGACGCCAAACAAGTTAGTATGCGCTAGTCGAGAATTAGACAGCTCGACTTGCAGATACCCTGCTAAATACTGATTGTAGTTCAATATGAAAATCGATTTTGGTTAACAAAAATTCCGATGTGATTTTAAAGAAATTACAGTTGATTAATAATATATCTGGGTATATAGCATATTTATTTGTAGGATGCATCTTTAAAATTGTATCTTTTACTGCTATCGAAAATCGATTTGTATCGATATACGCGTAGCTGGTGCAGTTATCGATATTGGAACTGGATCTGCGCAAGGTTTACTTGAATTTATAATCAACCTCTGAGATCAGCTCGCCCATTAGCTAAATCGAATCCACTCTCTGTGCTGATCGAGAACATATATATATATTTAATGTAGTTGCTTCCAACTGCTTGCACACTTTTCTACTAGTTCATTATGCCCGTTGCAAGGATTTGTGTTAATGTGTCCAGGGTATAACAATAAAGTTACCGCAACTACAGTAAATACTCATTGGCGCAGAAATGCGCTTAAGGTGCCAAGAAGTTCCAACGGGTGTCCGACGAGTTGCGTGGTTAAAAGCAATTGCATTTTGGTAATTGGACAAGTCAACGCTTAATTATTGTTGTACACTGCACAAAACGAAAAGGACAAACCAGACAAACAGTCTGGCTGCCCTGCCACAGACAGTTCAACGTTTAATGGGCGGCCAGGGCAGGGCAGGGGAGGGGTGCGGGGGGCTGTTTCGGAAAAAACTTCTGTTTTATTCACGATTGGGACAGGTGATGGGTCGAGCAGGGGGAGGCCAGAAGGTTGGCAAATGCATTTCCATGCAACGCGGAAAATGTGCAAAAATGAGCAATGGCTTTTGTAAACGCTTTTTGTTCTTTTTGCCTCAACTGTTGTTGTTGTTGTTGCTGCTGCTGCTGCTGCTGCTGTTGTTGCTGCTGCTGCTGTTGTCGCTTTTGTTGCACCGAACATGTTGTGGCTGTCATTATACCCTTTATTATCCACTTGTCTGTTTGTAGGGTATATGAAAGCTGTATTTTTACACAGAAATCGCCAGCAACTAAAATTGAAATCAATGCTTTCTGACTTGGTTTCAGAGTTTTGCTTGAATACGACTTGAAATAGATTTTTTAACATAAACTTCTGGCCAGGAAATCAAACCGGAATTGGAATCGAAGCCGTTAATAGCAATTAAGCAATTGAATCTTGAATGTTGGCGAAATTAATCCGATTTGTTGACAGTGAATCCAACTGTAGCCAAACTTGCCTATCAAGGAACACTCAAATAAAGCTTGGAATATAAAACAAATAAATGTTTCGACAACAAACAAACAGATTCGGTTGCTAATATTATAAAAGTCAATATTGACAACCGATAAATGTTTAGTCAACAAAACAGACCCGATTTACAATTAAATTGCTCGAAAACTATTCAAAATGAGTCTTTAAAAACGCATACAGAAAACTACAAATATTTGCAATAGTATGTCATATTGAAAACAGAAACGGAACCGCAAAATTGCCTATTAATATTCCGGAACTGTAACCGAAATTGATCCTTGTTTTAAGAACCAATAACAGGAACCGATTACCATTCGTTCATATAGTAAAATAACAAAGTAGAATGACAAAAATATTGTAGAGCCAACAAGAATGTTATACACAAAGTGCCAAGTGTATCGTACCCAGAACCGGAACCGGAACCGTACTACGTTTCGGCTTAACACTTAGATTTACAAAAAGATACAATTACTTCACAGGCTATCTGTGGATCAGTCAATTTCTCTCACTGCTTGGCTTTAATTTTAGATATATACACAAAATTCGAGAAATTTAAAAAGCAAAAACTTTTAACAGCCACTGTGAGCGATTGTACAGCATATCTGCTAGTCGTGGCAGTCTCTTCAATTGCAATTGCTTCTCTTTTGCTGCTGCATTTTAATTGACGACTCAATCTGCCTGCCGCAGAGCCACACAAATCGATGCAATACATATATTTATATATATATATATGCATACATATAAATATGCGCAAATATGTGAGTTAAAGCGATGTGCTTAAAGGGTTTTTGCTGTGCGACTGGTTAAAAAACTGATCTGTTTGAGTAATTGTCGAAGTTTCGGTTTAAACAGCGGACGGTGCAAAGCCTCAACCAAAATATTTCTCCACACACAGAGCAGAAACAACAGCAACATCAGTCCTGGGACACTTGATAGGTTTTATGTGCCGTTTTCCGGATTGAAGCAACAACAACAACAACAACAACAATGACAATAAAAGCGAGAAGAGGAGGAAAAGCAACAACAGCCGCGCACTATTGGCCATAAATCAATTTTTGAAAATCTGACACTGGGAAATGGAAAAAGTAAGCTCAAAACTGTGCCCAGCCACTCATCGGACACACACACACACACACACACCCACACACACACACATATGCTGGCTGCAGAGATCTAGCGAGCACTGTGATAAACTCATCGACGCACATAAAAAAATGTATAAATTTTTACTTGTATTTTGGCCTGCAAATCTTTTGCAGCTGCCGTTGAAAGTTTTGTCATCACACATTTCTATGCCCTAAAAGCCAATGCAAATGGCTGAAAAATATCTCACGAAGCTGTACAAGTGTGTATAACAGGCAAATGGAGGCGATGCCATAAAGTATACACATATATATATATATATATATTTGATCAGCATTAATAATAGTCTGTCCATCTACATGAGCAAGCATCAAATGTTGTCATATAAGTTCTGGTTTACCATATGCAGTTCACTGCACCCGTTATGTGAATATCGATAATAATCGATTAACGATATCAATAAAAGACACAATTGAAATAGAGCATACCCAGTACATAAGTATGATTAATCACCTGTGCTAGAAGCACAGTTTTTGACAACCAAAGTGTATCGAATTGTATTATTTAACAGCTGGTTACAGAGTATCTGCCAGTCGAGCTCTATCTAGAGCCTCATCAGAGCTTGTTTGCGTATTTTACCATCCTTTTTCGGACAATGCATTCAAAATAAAATGGGAAAAAGAGCACGTTAATAGTTGAAGGTGTTGTCAGCCAGGAAGCGACAGGATGCGAACGGATGCCGAAACTAAAATCCAAAAATTGCATCTACAAATGCCAAAATGAATGCATGCCAAGGAAAAGGGTCAGAGCAGAGAGAGAGAGAGAGAGAGAGAGCGAGAGAGGGGGGGCAGAGGGACGGAGACAGAGAAAAAATACTTGATAGGAATTTGAATGTTGTATTTTGAAGCGAATTGAATGCCGCTGAGAGTTATTTTCAAGCATATGAATATCCTTATAAATACATATGTATATATATATATATATAAAAATAAAAAAAATATATATATATATATATATATTTATATATCTATATAGGAGCATGCAGCAAACACAAATGTTGTGTTTGAAATGCATAAGCAAAATAACTTTAAGCAAAAGCAATTATTGCATTTAAGCTTAGAATGAGCTACATCAATTTTTTTTTTAATTTTCACTTTGCTTAATGAATTTTCATGTTTTCTTTCTATTTGGACAGAAAAATAATTTGCCTTTATATTTGTAGATATTTGTTGAAATAAAATACGCTTGGGAATGTCAGACTGCCATCATTTAATTAAATGCTGCATTTTTATACACTTGCAACGTGCAACGCAAGGAGGCATCTTCAACGTATATATATATATATATTCTTGATCAGCATTACTAGTCGAGTAGCCTTAATCAATAGTTAATAAGCCCAATTAAAATTTGTATATACTTTCCCAATAATAACCCACATTTCTCCCAGAATTCTCAAAGTAAAGTAAAAAAAACTTGGCAGGTACAATTCTGGTGAACTCTTTTAAAGATCGGCATATAAATTACTATGCTGTTATCTGTTATCAGCTGGTAACAGCGTATGCCTTAGTCGGATATGGCCATTCTTCAACTTTCATACCAGTTTTTTCTTTGACGTTGTTTGGCATTTTTATTTTCTACATTTATATAAAATCATTTTGTATTTGTTTGTAAGACATTTCTAGCCACAACTGACAGAGAAGTTGTTCCTCAAGTTGTTCACTGCCAACCATTAAATACAATCCAAAAATAACTTCAACAATTTATTAGCAATTTTCTTAAGCAGCTAACAAATAATGATGTCATACAAATTATTGAAATTTGCGTAATAATTTAATAGTCTTATTTGAAGTTAGGCTGAAAGCTAATTGAGCTTAAGAATTGTGTGACTTGCAAATTAAGTTGAGTTTTAAGCCAAATGATGACTTGAAGGAAGGAATGAATTTGTTTAGTTGAGTGCACTTAATGATGGCAGTGGAAAAGTTAAACTCTTGCCTGAAATTAACAAGCGACTTCTTTCACAGCGGCATGCCTTGAATACTTGAGTGAGTAGCCCAGTGGCAACATGTGAATGCATATGAATACACGTGTGTTGGCTGTGTGAGTGTATTTTCAAGGCAATGCGTAGACCTTTATATATTTCAATTTACTTTAATTATAACTTTTGGGCAGTTATTATTGCTGCTGTGGCTGCTGCTGTTGGTCTTTGCTAATCATACTTAAATTAAACCTTAAGTTAAAGTTGCTCATTTCTGTGACGACTCTTTTCTCTTCTTTGCAGTCGAGCGTGCAAACTACACGCAATTGACAAGCTCCATAATCAAGTCGCATAATTGCAAATTGTTGTTGTTAACGTTGTTGTTGTTGTTAACGTTGTTGCTGTTGTTGTTAACGTTGTTGCTGTTATTGTCACTTGGCCTTTTTGAAGCTCAAAACTCCTGACGCTTGTTTGCCAATTTGCGTACTTTGAATATGTATGTATATATATATAGATGTGTATATATATATGTGTGTGTGTGTGTGTGTGTGTGTGTGTGTGTGTGTGTGTAAACAACAGCCCAACCATATGGGGTATGCATGTGCACCTAGTAATTACGCAATTGACAGCTTCTGTCAAAGCAAACCCTCCTCGTCTTTACACACCCACTTTAAAGCTCAGCTTTTCCGTGTGTGTGTGAGTGTGTGTGAGTGTGTGAGTGTGTGTATTTATTTGCACAGCCCTTTTCATATTCATGATATTTGTCTTTAGTGCCTGCTTGGAATTGTAATTATTCAATTCTAAATTTCAACGTCGGCTTTTTCTGGCAACTAAAATCCTTTGTCAAGTATTCAATTATGGCTGGGCTTTTGTCAATTTATTGGCAAAGCGATAGAAATCAATATGCATCATAAATCTGTCAGTTTTGAGTACAACTCAAATCTATTCGCATAATTCACACAAATCATAATGAATGAGTTGTGAATTAATTATGAAATGATTTCATCAAAATAACAATTTGCTTTGATGGCATAATAAATTGGCATCGACATGCACTTAAAACAAATAAGTACACGCTTTCTGCGTGTCTTCATGTACATACATATATATATATATATATATATATATACATATATATTGATTATATAGCGCAGCTGAATTCCTTGCTAATTTCCTAGTTTTGGTTTGCGGCAAACACGTCGTATGCTTAATATATGCCCCTTTCTAGCCAATTTGTATGCCCGCGGGCCATTTCGCTCGCATTCTTATTTTGCTCAATTAGAAGCGCGGTTCGTTAACATGGCCCAGTGGATTGGGCCATGTGTTGTTTTGGTAAGTGGCTTTGCGGGCATTTTAACGCCTTGGCATGCAAATGCCGTCAGCCGGTGTTGGCCCGTTATTGTTTGGGTATTACGAACCCAGATATTTAATATGCATAACTGTGCGATATATATGTATATAGATGCGTGTGTAGTACTATGTTATATGTAACAGTGTATGCGAATTGTATGTGCACGCGTCAACTCAAGCGCGAATCCCCCCCAACCCCCCTTGCCCTATAAAATGTAACAACAACAATAAAAACTTGAAAATCAACACTTGTTATTAATGCAAGTATTATTTATGTGTGCACTGAGAGAAACGTTTCGGAATTTTGTAATGAAATCAAACGTTTTTCCATATCCGGTTCAAGAAACTTTTTGAACTAAAGAATGAATGTTGAGCAACGAAATGAAATTTAGATTCGAAGAAGCAAACTTTAGAAATTTCTTTCGAATTAAGAATGTTCAAGAATAAATTGAATTTCTTTTTTAGTAACAATGATTTCTCTCAGTGTATGCATATATATATATATGTGCATTCGCTCGAGATCTCGAATCCGAGTCGATGTCTCGCTGCCAACTTGTGGTATCAGTTTTGTGAATGATGAGATGCAAAATTTCTATGAAATGAACCCACCTCTATATTTTTGGTGTTCGCTTTCCGTTGCTGTTTCGGTTTCAGTTTCGGTTTCGGTTTCGGTTTCTGTTCCGTTCGCTTATCTTATCACTTGGCATTTGGCTTTACTTTTTATTTGATATTGTTGCTTGTGTATTTGTTGTGTTTTGTACGTCACGTAATTAAATTTGCGATTTTCGAGCTCTCTTTTGAGTTTCGCCGAGCACTTTGTGCAATTGTCGAGCAATGCACTTACAGACTCTTGGCCAAGCTAAAAAGCACTGCACTTCCGCCAACTGCACTTTGTCTCATTAGCTTTGTGCTTGTGCGTTTTTTCACTACTTTTTACTTTTTACTTTTTACCTTAATGCTTTATGAAATGGCTCTGACCTTGATTAAAGCCTTCGCTCACATTGCTAACTTGTTGTTTTTTTTTCGGCTTTAAATTTTTATAACATTAGTTGGCCGACGCTGGCGTCATATTTGTTATTATTATTAGCCAAGAGTGTCAACAACAACTGGCTGGGAAGCAGCTACGCATTTGGAGCGAGCGTTTTTAGAATTGAGATCGTCAAAGCCAAGTGAGCAAAGCTCGAAAGCGAAAGCTTCAAAAACAACAGGTGAGCAGCCGAGCAGCCGAGCAGCTGAGCAGCTGCGCAGCCGATCAGCTGACCAGCTGAGCGTAAAGCTCGCGAGCGTTGTGCTTTTTGCTGTTTGCTTAACTGATAATCACACGGCCACTGCACAGAGAGAAATTTTAATTGCTTTTGATGTTATTTAAATTTTTTATGTGACAAGCGTAATAATTTAAAAGAAGATGAATGTGTCGCTAGCGGTAAAAATATTTGCTTTTGGAGTTTTAATTTAGACTTTGATCTGTACTTAAATATTTGTTTATATTTGTTGTTGAGCAATCAGACAGTAAAGTAGTTATTTAATATTGCTAGTGAAGATTGTATGCCCTCAAATGCTCAATCTGCCCTCCCTTTGTGCCAGTCTCTCTTTCTCTACCTGTCATAAATGAAGAGACAGTTCAATTTCCCAATTTCATCAAAAAAACAGTAGACGTTTTTTCAGAACTGTAGTTTCTGGTAATCATTTCTCGTGCTCTATTCTGTCTATCTCTATGCCGCTCTCTCTCTCCCTCTCTCTCTCTCTCTCTCTCTCTGTGTCTCTGCATATGTCTTTCTCCCTCTCCATGTTTCTATATATCAATTTATCTTTCTTTCTGTCTCCAACTCCATCTCACTATCGCTGTCTCTAACGCACACTCTCATTCTCTCGCTTTCTGTCTGCCACTCTCTTTCTTAACTCTCTTTTTCAGTCTCACTCTCTCAGATTCTCACACTCTCTCGCTATCGCTATGCTCGCTTTGACTTTCCCTCTGCCTCCACATTTCACTCTTTGAATCTATGTCTCTCCCTCTCTCTCTCTCTCTTTCTTTTCATCCTTTCTCTCTCTCTCCCAGCCTTTCACAAGCAGCAAGTCGCAATTCAATTTCTCAATTTCCGCTAGCAAATATAATCAAACAAATATAGTTTTTCTAGAGTCAACTTTGCACTTAATAATTTTCCAGTAACTAGGATCTCAAGAGCACTCTATCTCTCTCTATCTCTCTCTCTCTCTCTGTATCTGTCTCTGTCTCACGCAGGCATAGACTATTTGTGCTGCATCCCATTGTTATCTGGATCTGTATAGCTTTTTTAATTGCTCCCACAGTGTCTATGAAAATTGAACGCACACATTGTCGCACAATTTACCAATACGCATAACTGTTGCAGCTATTAAAACGGAATTTTCTTATCTCTTATGTCGAGCAAGCAAGCTAAAAAAATGCAGAGGAAAACCCAAAGTGAAATTCCACACGATGGCAACAGTGACAAAAAAAGGTGCTAAAACGTCAAATGCCCCAACCCCAACCCCAAAATGTGTGTAAAATAAGGACAAACAAGAAATGGGGCAGATAGTTCGCAGTTAGTGTGAGAGAGACCCCACCCCCGTCCCCCGCCCATCCTTCAACCTTCCACCTGCATGGAACTACTTGCCCGCCAAATGGCTTTGGTCTGCTGCTTCTGCTTCTTCCTCTTCTGTTACAAATGGCTTCGGTCTTTTCCTTTTTCTTCTTGTTCTTCTTCTCCTTCTTTTTCTTCGCCCGCCTTTGGCTTGAGTTTGAGTTTGCGTTTGGCAGAGCGTCAAGTGCCCTATAAAAGCAACAACAACAACAGCCAACGGGAATAACACTTGCAAGTAGCAAAAACTAAAGTGCAGGTCCGTTTGCCCATATGCTGCTACAGCTGCTGCTGCTGCTGTTGCTGCGCTGCTGCTGCTGCGCTTCGGCTGCTGGTGTTTTTCTTGTTTCTTGCTTTTGTTGTTCTTGTTCTGTGTACCGTTGTGTTGGCACCCATTTTGGTATGTTGCGCGCTCATCTTTCAAAGGCATCGAATTGCGTAAGTGTTAGTCTTGCCTGTTATTGCTGCACAGATACAATATACACACATATACATATACATGTCTATGCTGGTTTATATGTGTGTGTGTGTGTGTGTGACGTAGATATAGAGAGAGAGGGAGTCAGAGAGGGAAGAGCTGGGAAAAGAAACACACAAGGAAAACATTTACAAAACTTCTATTTCCGTTTTGTATGGGCTCGCTGGGTGCACTTAAAAAAAAAATATGACACATAACAAAAAAACCATAATATACTAAACAGTACTGAAAAGCAGCAAAATGGTTTGCCTTATTCGATATAAATACTAAAAGTAGAATATATAATTTAAATGTATAAACAGTTCAACTTAATCGACAAATTTAAAATTCTCCTATTTTTCTTAGGTGACAATTCCAGAATAATCTTGCTTATTAATGTAATTTATATTTTTTTTTATTTATAGAAACTTATTTTGTACACAAAAAAAGGTTAAATGTACTTCCTGAGACCTGAAAAAAACTTATATACATATACTCTGTGAAATCTCAAGATTCTGATCTTTACTTTTAAAAAAGTATACCATAGAAAATAGTCGTTTTTTCATAGTGTTGGAAAATTATTTCTAATGACAATCCTGGTTCTTATAAATTAAAATTCCCATAAAAATAAAACGAGTTGCTCCCAAGTGATACCTCTTTTTTTTGTGTGTAACTGCCAGTGGCAAGGTTGGCAACCATGCGGGGAAATTGAAAATAGATAGTTGCACATAGTTAGTTGAAGCAAATGGCAAAACCTACGTACCTATTACCCACACCCCCACACACGTGCGGGAAAGGGGGGCAAAAAGGACAACATAAATACGCGACAAAGGTAAGAAAAATTCCGTTTTCGGTTTGGCGGAAGTGCGCATTGTACAACTGAGCAGAGGTAAATCAAATGATAAAAAATGAAGTTGTAGTCCTCTTTTGGTCCGCTTTCAACAACAACAACTGTATCAGTAACAACATCGGGACAACAGCAACAGGAGCAGCGGCGACTGCGACTGCGACTGAGTTTTGCCAGCACAACAGCCTTGGGACAACGTAGAGCTTTTCACCACAGCAGCGACGAGCTGCTTGCACTCACACACACAGAGAGAAAAGCACTCAACTCGTTTGAGTGATTCTTGGGCGCAAGAAGTTTAGTGCGAGTTGTTGTGGCTGTTGTTGCATATTTTTTGCACACATACTTTCAGGCAGCTGAAGTTGCGAAAATCGTTGCATGCTTCTAGGTTGAGGCTGGCTAATTAACCCTTGCGCTGGCCCGCCTAATTAGCACTTGCCGAACTTTTGCATGACTAATTGACTTTTTTATTTGGGCTTATCAATTAACTGAATTTTAATTGGCTCAATACGTTTGTCGCCCATTTCATTCTGAATTCAATTTCAACACATGCTAATCGCTCGAGGCTAAAAATTTTCCCATTCGCATTCCCATTGATCACGAATCACACACAAATTAGCACTTGATCAAAATAGATCAGAAATATCAGAAAATATTTCGCAGTCAATTCAATTGCCAATTTATCAGCAATTAACGATGTGCCACAAATTGTTACCATCAACAGCAGCAGCAACTGTAATATTGATAGATTTGTCAATTTGGTCGGCCAACCTAATGCTGACGTCACTAATCGGAAAATGAAAATGTATACATGAGTAAAGACTACAAAAAAATGAATAAAAAAAAAAATTTAATTTTTTGTCTGGAATTTTTTTCCATATTTATCAGCAAATAATAAAAATAAAAAAACCTCACACCTTCAAGTGTCATTTTTACAAGCGTTTAATAATTGAAAAGCTTCTTCGAAATTGTACAAAATAATTTGACATTTATACGCTGGTTAAATATGATGAAATACCTCAAAAAACAAACACAACTTCACACCTTTTCTCTATGTGTATGTGTGTGTGTGAGGAAAACAGTAGTCAATCAATTAGAACAACCAAATCGGCTAATTTACATGTGTCAATTACTGTACAAACAACTCCCCCTTCACGCCCTACATTTGTCTGCTCCCATTTAACGGTTTCATCCTTCGATTTAGCGACTCATTAAACCTGCTTCTCAATAACTATTAATAGATGAGTGCATTTGTGCATGCTGTCTCACTTGCACCTGCAGCAGCAGCAGCAGCAGCACCAGCAGTGCACTATCAGCTGACGTCTACAACTCACACTCAATATCCTCACAGACCGTCACATAAACAGATTGCGCATGAGACTGCTCCAGTCCGGTGAGAGAGAAAGAGAGAGAGCGCGAACCGATCGTCCAATGAGGGTGGGCTCTCTGTAAAAATGCTCGCTCATCAGTGCTCACGTGCTCTTCACAAAAGACCCGTTTTATGCTTTGCAAATACCCTCTATTTACAATGCACACGTGTGGGGAGTATAATGAATTTTGCAAGCAATACCTAAAATAAATAAATATTTATTTATATATACATATACTTTGCTTGGTGACAGCAATTGATATGCTTAAGTTTTATAATTTATTTATACTCATTAAATGTAAAATATATTATAAACCTGCTACAGGGTACCTCCTAAGTCAACATGAAATTCTCTTGAAACAACGCTCTCGCTGTTTCAAAATGTGTTTGTTGTTACTGTTGTACTCTGCTGCTGTCGCTGCTGGTGTGTTGCTTTCGACTGCTCTCCGTTTAAAAACGTGCTGCGACAGGAACAGTAAATTATTACGTCCAGAAGCGTGCGACCGGAAAGACACTGCGATCGCGGATTATATTCGATCGCATAAGTTCAACTTTTATCAAACAACAACGACGAATTCTGTCGTCGTTTGGCTATCAAAGTCCTAAAAGAATCATAAAAAAATAAAAAAAGAAGCAAGTTAAAAACGATAAAACGGACATAAGTACATAAATAATACGCAAGAAACGTTTGCGGTTGTTGTTGCCATTTTGTGTGTGTGCGAGAGTGAGTGTGCTTGTTGTTTTTTTTCGTCCGTTCCCGTTGCGGAGATCTCCGATCGTCATCGGTTTTTGATCGTGTCTCTCTGTTTTTGGTGTTGTTTGTGTTATCGACGCGTTTCTTTCAAATATTAATTGGTTCGTCGCAAAAGCGATTTGTTTTCTGTTACAAACACACACCCCGCCGACACGTCACAATCCGCGCGGTACTTTTGCCTGAGATCGCATCGCACACAGTGGAAAATTTTCGCAAAAGCAGATGTGAAATTTTACAGTAACCATCAACGGAAAAAAACAACAAAAAAAAACAAAAGAAAGAAAGAAAAAAAAACATAGTCCGGTAGGTAAAATAAAATAAAGAGCTCTTTTAAAGTACGTGTCAATTATTATATACTTTTAACGACTTGCGTCTGTGTCTGGGCCAAAATGAATGTATTATTATATTTATTGTTGGTGTTGTTACACTTGGGCCATTTGTGTGCCAATTTTTAAAAATTGGAATATTTTCAACGTCTTTGACTTTTTCTCCTATTCGGCTATGACGCTGATATGATCTTCTTCTTGCCTTTTCTGGCTTTTATTTCGAGTACAATTCGGGAAAACAAAAGTGTCGTCAAAGCAGTGAAACAAAGTAATTTATGTATTCTGTACTTGAAAATAACAAGAAAAGTACACAGCGACACTCAGAGAAAAATATGACATTTTCTAAATATTTTGATGCCCAGCTTTTTTCCCAAGTGTATTTTGTGGTTGATTTGCTGCCGTCAACACACAAGTGTATTTTGAAGCACATCGAAAAAAAATGAAAAAAAAACAAGTCAAGAATCGAAAATGCAGCATGTGACTTCCATCTCCCTCTCTCTGCGGTTCTTTCTGTTTGAAACTGGTTCCACATAGTTTTTGGCTTGCTTGCTTGCTTGCCTCCTGCCTGCCCATTCTCCATTCACCTTTTCTTACATGTCTTTCATTTCATTTCATTTTTTTTTGTTTCGCCAAAGCAAACATAGTTTACGTTTCTCTCACTTTGTTCCTCTCCCCTCTCTCTCTCTCTCTCTCTCTCTCTCTCTCCTCTCTCTCTCTCTCTCTCTCTCTCTATGTCTCTCTCTCTCTCTCTCTCCCTCTATCTGCTGTTCTTATGCAAAACTATTGTAACAATAGCAAAATGTTTTTGTGTCTTGCTTGCGCTGACAGCGATTTCGACTTAAAACGTTATCAGCACCGTTAAAGTTGCTCTTTAAGCTGCACGTGAATATTCGCGACTTGCATTGCAATATATTTGACAGTATTTGAACAGTCTCTTAGTGTGTGTGTGTGTGTGTGTGTGTGAGTAATGGCTCAATAATTTGGCTACCGTTCTAACTTAAGTCGCCAAGTCTGTGTTTCTCGCTCCCGCCCTCTCACCCCTCTGTTAAGCGTTGTTATACAATGGTAACCAGAATTTGTTTATCTTGACTTGTGTGCAGTTTTTTATTTGTATTCTTCTTTTCGCTCTGTCCCTTTCTCTCTCTCTCTCTGCCTCTGTCTGTCTTTTGATATTTAACCGAAATGTATCATGACGCCTAAAGTTGATGGTTGTTGTTGTTCCTGTTGTTGTTGTTGTTATTGTGTGGCATTGTTGTTGGTTGGTTTTTAGCGGTTTTGTTTACACAAGTTGCGGGGGAAGCGAAGCTCTCGTGTTTTGTTTTCCAGTTTAGCTGTATTTATTGTTCCTGTGCACGGTTCACAGAATTTGCAACGACTGCAATTTAAAGTATGTAGCCGAGTATGTAATAACAAATGGTCCTACGAGTGGGTGGCAATGGGTGGTTGGGCGGTGTTTGGTGCGAATGTACTTTAAGTAATTGAAAAAATGTTGAATTTGGAATGCGAATGTGCAATATCTCTCAACTCTCATGCGTACACCTCAAGATTTATTCGCGATTAATCAGAGTTATATATATATATACACAAATAATAAATACTTGCAGCTGCACATTCATGAACAAAACGCCGGCCAATTATTATTAATCATTTGCAGTTCCTAAAATTAGCTCATATATTAAGTTGCCCTTTAGATAACTCGATACGGGGACTGCCAAGTAAACATTTATTATTATTATTGTTTTTTCTTTTCTTTTATTTTTTGCTGCGTAATCAGTGAGAATGCTACTCAGAATAGCAATAGCAACAGCAATCGGACTCATCAAAAAAGCAATTAGTCATTTGGTTCATTGGACTCTCTCTGTGTGTGTGTGCGCGGTGAACTTTTCTTTTAGAGCAAAACCCCAGAGTTCTAAAAAAATAATGGAAAGAAATACCCCGCACTAATTATTCATATCTATGGGAACAGCTGATATTTGTGAACGCTTGTTTGCTTATCTAATAGGAAGAAAGCAGAAATAGAGAAGGAAGTAAACTAAAATAACTGAACTCTGCTTCTGGTTCTTCTTCTAGACGTATTGATTACGTCCCCTACACAAATGGGCGTGACTCAGCGAGACGTACACAGAAAAAAACAACAGTAAGAAAGCTAGTTGGGCACGATTGATCTTAATGCAGTTCTTATATATATATATATATATATATATATATATATATATATATATAATATAGTGGATTGGCAAGCTGTATCCCGCAAATTGTGGTTTTTATTGTTATCGATAATCGATTCTTATCGATTTTGTCTTTAGCTCTTTTAGTCTGTGAGCTCGAACAGGCAGATCAACAGATGGTTCGAGCGACTCGGCTGTTCAAGGATTTACATGTTTTCTTCTTTCTCTACATACTTTGGCATTATAATCTAATCAGCTTTTGTCAATGGATTCGGGATATTATTGTTATTATACTTTAAGATAAAATACTTGATTAAAGTACTGTTCTTTCCAGAGAATTAAACCGGAACCGATTGAAATTTTGTATCAAAGCCTGTTTACTAATTCATTTCAGTTTACCTGATGCTTTCTATTTCATTATTTAACATTTTACACTCCTTGTAAGCATTGACTCAAATTTTAAGTACGATCTTTTCTTTTTTGCCGTGTACCAACGCCTGTTGATTATTCGTTAGGCGTATCAGTTGCTCGTCAATTTGGTCAGTTGGTAGTTCAATTAGAACTCGCTGTTTCACAGTGTTTGGTTTGGTTTTATTTGTTTTGTTTTTAGTATTTACAGTTGGGTTGTCGAATCACGATTGGTTTTCATGGCGCTTTGTGTTCCGATAACCATATGTTTGAGAACCGTTGAAGCGTACGATTGCCATAAATGCTTGCTGGCATTATATCACTTCAACTGCAGTTACTTTTCAAGTGCGCTGTGAACCCTTGCACCCATAAGTATTAGCCTAGCTCACCATAAATCCTTCGCCAAGTGCAACGGGTTCCAGTTGCATTCATTCAAGTGGAAATGGAAACTACTTTCGACTACTGCCCCCCGAGCTAGGTCAACAATTCTATAAAAGTCTATTGCATAATTTATGAAATGAAAACGAGCAGTGCGATGGCGGTTTGAGTGTTTGTCTGGGTTGTAATAGACTTTATACAATATGATATATGAGTAAAGAGAAAATCCAATGTCGAATTGCTAAGATTATAAAGTTTACCCCCATTTTGATTACTCATATGCACTAATCATGGAGTACTCGTTACTCATTAAACCGACCACACTGCATCGAAACCTTCTATTGATATGAGAACCACACAGAAGTACAAATCAATTCATTAGGATTATGAATGAATTATGAATAGGTAGCTTAAGTAAGCTTCTAGACAAATATTAGAGCTGTAAAATGCTTACAGAACTTCAGATATATTACTTATTTCTAAAACCGTATCAATTACGCTATATCCTTCAATCTACTAACGCCTATATACAATTTATTAAAACTCATTAAACCACCCTCGCTACTATATTTCATCATCTTTGAAAACTGCAAATTATTTGCTTAATTCAAAATTTCTTTATTTTATTTTACTTTTGAGAATATGTATATATAGTATCTATATATATATATATATATGGAACCCACTTCAATACAAAATATATATATGATTGTCCAGTTATACTTCATAGTGTTCTAAAACTGACGTTTTAATGTTCAAATGGTTTTTTATGCCGTTCAGTGAAACAGGAAATGCGCTGTCTCTCTCTCTCTCTCAGTCTCCTTCTCTTTCTTGTTTGTTGTGTGTGTTGCTCTGAAGTGCCTCAAGTTCAATGTCAGTTGCAGTTGCAGTTTTCAGTTGCAGTTTGTGGCATTAGCAGTGGCAGCTGCCTCTTAACTGTTGCAATTGCCCAAACCGGTTCTTTTTCAGCTGAAATTGCACTCGTAGTCGGTCATGATCAGCAGCAACTGCTGCGAGTGGCAGCTGTTTTTCGCCGAGCATTATTATGAAATAATCTGTACACTGAACAAAATAAAAGTGGACAGCGACATACACATAAATTTTGATATCTGCAAGGGTATATAATCCTGAGCATGCCTTAGGAAGCGCTTCACAAATACTCTTTTTCGATAGTTGTAGTAAACAAGAGGCATATATTTTTCTGAGTGTACAACCGGATTGAGCTCGAGTTGTTCATCATTCGGCCGTCGATAAGGCAACCAGCATACGAGCATGTGATACATTTTAAAGATAAAGATTTTCACTTGAAAACTCCGCCCAGGAATGTTAGCTGATAAGTTGATTATTTAAACAATGATAATGATGCAATTTAGTCGCGTGTTTTATCACTAATACTGCACACACATAATGTATTATGCTTAGTGATTTTATCAAAACTGTTAGCTAAATTATACATTATTCTTTATATAGAAATCAATTTGTTGCGGGCGACACTTGATAGACAATTATGTGGGTATTATTTATGATGGGTCAGCAGAGCCATACATTAATGTCAATTGTTCCTAAATCATTTGTAAGCGATCACTTAACAGTTGACCGGTCTAATGGATGTTTACTGTACTCTTCCGATAAGAGCAGACAGGGCAGACAGTTTTTTAATGCCGACACAATTCGTATATAAATAATAATTTAAATCACAACTAAGTCGAGACCCTCGAACGATCGATCGATCGTTCACCGTTTGATAATGAACCCATAAAATTGATCACCACGTTAATTTACGAGAGCTCTTCTTCTGCCACCAGACGATTTTTGTGTGGTGTGAATTTATTTGCCTTTGGCTTAGAGCACATTCTGCTTTATGGTCGACACTCAACGTCAGCCATTTGTTCGTTTGTTTGTTTTCCGCCCAACCACCCCAGGCCACCCCCAAATACCAAATACCGCCTAATATTCGTTGTCTCTCTAATTTTTTTTGTTGATAACATAAAACGGTATTTCGTCGTCGGCCGTCGGCCGTCGTCCGTCGTCTGAAACTGGGCGAGAAAGCGTCACGCGATCGATTCGATCAGTTGAGCGAATTTATAAATAACCAACTCAACTCCTCCAAATGGTTGCCGGTGTATTTTAAGATTGATGAAGTGCAGCCTATTCTAAATTTGAAAATTGACTTACGATTAGATTAAACATTAAAGCAAATTAATTAATTACTTAGATATGCCATTACTATTTCAGCTGATCGAAATATAGAGAAGAAATGAAAGAATGTCTTCAATGTTTGCACACACAACACACTCTTTCCATTTCAGCACAGTTGTGTAAATAATGTGAATTCTACTGATAATTGAGTTTTGTATATGGCAAAGCTAATCATTTTTATTAAATTGGGATTATACATAGAGCAGAGGCATCGTATCCCATGAAGTCGATAAGTCCATGTTCGTCTGTCAGTTCAAAGCATCTGCCATAACCAGGCCGCAAAAGATCGTGCCAAAAATAGCCTTAACTTTGTCAAAATGCAACCGATATTCAAAAGCAAGGCTGATTTTTGTTTGACATCAAGATTAATACAGCATTAAAATCTGAACACTCGATTCTTGGTCGAAATTCCTGTCTGAAAATCTCGTCCATAAAATGGCATGTTGGCTGAAGGCCAAACATTTCACTGCCAATGCCAATGCCAATTCTTGAGCAACATAAAACCGTTGACTGTTTGCCCAGCCTATTAAAAGAATCTTTTAGTTAACAAATAATAAACTCATTAGGCAGACATAGGTAAGAATCTAAGAAATATTTTCATATACTGTACAAAGTCTAAGCATTGTTATATAAACCACTGTTAAATTTATTATACTTATATCATTATCAATTTTTTGAAATTGGTTTTACAACTTGCCACATGATCGATCGCATGTTATTATCAACGCTTTTCCACTTTTCTTTATTTGCTCAATATATCAGACGCATTTATTAGTTAATAGCTGGTGCCAAATATTATATATATATATAACATGCTCTGTCTGTGTGTCTGTGTGTGTGTGTTCAGTGGCTCAAGTGTAATCCCATTGCTAAAGCTCTAGATAAGTACAAATACAACGAACACACATCAATTTTATCACAGGTTGCTTGGGTAAACACAGAAAAACCAAAAAATTAAAAAAAAAGCCAAAAAAAGTATTTAAACATTTCACTCACATTTCGCTTGCATAACCATTTTTCTTGGCTGAAATCGCTGGAAATAACTATAGCTATAGCTCTGTATTGGAAGCCCAATTTAATCACGAGACTCATGTCGGATTCAGTGTAAAAAGTCGCCACACTCGATTTCCGTTACTCGACGCGACTCTTTCATTAACACCCTGCCAATAACACTTTCGTTTCGCCTCGATTCGTTTCGTTTTATGACCCGAAGCGCACTTCGGCTTTTTGTCTGGCGCCTTCGGCTGTCAATGTTCTCGTGGCTGGCATAAATCAGCGCCATCGTTGCCGCAACAGGTTCACACGGCTTTCGTTTGTCATTGAGCGCGTTTCGCGATTTTGGCATTTGCCGCCATCTCTTCCCGCCCGGCACGTTTCTGTCTCTCTACGGTTACTACTGTCCTACTACGGATACGTATCCGTTTGGCTCGCGTCTCTTTCAATAATTCAATTTGCCAATTGGCTGGATATAGAATATCAAATACCCATAAAGGTACCTAATCAATTTATGCACGCGTCTCTCTCAAAGGAGCCATCGACACGCAGCTCTCGACTACAGAGAACCTTCGATAATTGGGAAAGGTGATAACAAAAAATAAAAATATTTTTAATAAAATAAAGTCTGTTTAGTGAAAAACACGCTAAGGAAGATATTTTAGGTTTGGAAGTTCGAGAGAAAACCTTCCTAAAATTCGAAAAATTGTTGCTTAATTATATTAATATTTTTAAATCGGGTTTTTGTTTTTATGCACAAAATTAATACGAGAAATTGCTTTTTACTTGAATAACATTTTAGTCAAAAATAGCTGCGAATTTGTTTTTATGCAGAAAGTGAAAGAAGAGTTTAGTAGAATTTCTGACTTGAAATAAATAATTAACTGATTACATTTTATCCATAATAAGAAACTAAAAAATATTCTTCAATTGTAAATAATCCAAATTTCTAATTGAGATTTTCGTCTTATGCAGAAAGTGAAAGAAAAATATAGTAGAATTCCCAACTCCTACGAAAACAAAAAGAATAGTAAGAAAGGCAATACTTGTGAATAATCTCAATTACTGATTATCGAGCGTTCACTGTAGACACTTAGCATATTCTGCGGCCTGTCTATCAGCAGTTCAGTTACGCGTTTGAGTTCCGGTGAGTCAGTCGCCAGTCGTCAGACACTTTGGCTTGTGTCATTGATAATTACACAATTTGCAATTAAAATACAAAACAAAATATAAAAAATAACTGAGAACAGAAACCGCCACCGAAAATGGCAGTGCCTAATGTTGTTGCCCCATTAAATAACGATCAGAGAGACGCCGCCCTCATCAGCAACAGCAACAGCATCATCATTATCTCTCTTCAACGCCACAATTGATCAAGTGACAAACCGCAACTGAAAGTCGCGTGCTCAAATCGAAAACCTCCTCTGCCCCCTGGCCGCTTGCCACCCCCTCCCCCCATTCACCCCCTTGGATGTGCGTGTTGCTGTCAGTTGGCTTTAATAAAGTCGCATCGCGCATTTTTATTGCTCGAATTATGTATATGTGTGTGTGTGTGTGTGTGTTTCTTTATTGTTTATTAATGAAATAGCGTTCTAATTGAGCATTCTTCTTCTACTACTCTCTGCAGCGCCTCCTCTCCCTGCCCCGACACCCTTGACCACCGAATGCCGAGATATTTGGAGCGTAAATTCAAACAGAGCCCAATGCAAGTGCCCGGGTCCAGCCGTCTGGAAATCATCAAATAAATAGCAGGAGCAGCCAGGAGGCATCTAAAGCATCACCCCAATCAGGATCCAATAATACTTTGAACCGTTAAGGAGACGACGACGACGGCGACAAAATGAGCTTCAGTTCGGCCAGTGGCCGTGAGAACAATGTTCGCAAATTGTCCTTTTTGGGCTTCAATACCAAGAAAAAGGTCAGTACCCCTAAGAAAAAACACGTAATTTAATTAAGTAATCTTGGATGAGACTTTGAACTTGAACGGAAATGTTTGGCAAAGAGAACGAAACAAGTAAAGCAGGATATAATTTAAAAAAATATGAATTTCTTGTAACCCTCAAGTCTTTTAAATTTTAAATCAGCTTAGCACAAAAAGTTTTCAATTAATAATTTAGTGTTTTGTGCTTTTTTTTAATGTACTAAATGTTCTGCACTGGAAAAGGGTGCCATGCACAAAGTAATGAAACAAAACGTTCAAAACTTATATGAAATTATGAGAAAAAATAATGAATATTCATAAATAATATGGAAGAATCTTGGCATATTTATTGCTTATATATTTTGTCAAATAATCTTGATAAAAAAAATAAGAAAAACCTGGTTATGAAATGTGTTTTGAGTGTAACAAAGGTCGTAATTAGGGATGTTTATTTAATTAACTTTGTCAAATAATTAATTTTTAATCGATACAAAAATTTCATTTCATTTTGAGTTTTTTTTATGTCAAAAAGATTAATTTTATTTTTTAGCAGACATTCATAATTAAATTCCTTTTTTTTTAGTATAAAAAAACGTTGAAATTCGCATTACAAATTAAAAACCGATTTTGAAAAATTTGCACATCATTGAGAAGTAAAAAAAAACAGCCAATTTAAATATTTAATTTTTTGTAATCAATTTTCGCAATTGATCTTTCGAAAAAAATAGTAATTAGCCCGGGGACACATCAGATTCTATGCTTAGTCTTACGAAAATCGATTTATCAAATGTGGTCATCGTGTAAATGGCTTTGAAAATGCTTTCTAATGTTCAGTTATTAAATTTATATATACAATATATCGTATATTAACTCTTGAACTGTACAAAAATTGCGTTTACAAAATGCGTTGACTTTCGACAATGTTTTTTATGCATTTATTTTTGCGAATTCGTTAATTCGCTTACATTTTTGGTTTCGTTATTTTTTATTACTTTTTGTTATGACTTTTTTTGTTTGTGTTTTATATACGCGCCAGTAATGTCAAGTAATTGTTATTGATTTTTTGTTGTTGCTATCACAAATTTTATTTTTTTTTTGCTTTTTTTTCTATACATTTCCGCACTTATTGTTGTTGTGGCCGACATGTGTGTGTGTGTGTGTGTGTGTGTGATAGCCGGATACTTGTGTTAGCCAGATAGTTGGCCTGGCCATGCCCGCCAGGCAGTCAGTGACACAATTTAGAAACCAGTTTCGTATTTGGATTCGACTTGGTTTCGATTTCATTTACAGTTGGCGAATATCGTGTGCCAAAATACCCTTGTCTCTGACGGGGACTGTGTAGAGGGCGAGGCTGATTACGGGATATGTGTGTGTGTTTCTGTGTGTGTTTCTGTGTGTGTGTGCGGGAAGGGGAGGGAGGTGCTGGTCTGAGGTCGTTTTATGGGGGGGTTTCGCATAATCACGCACTCATTCATTCAAAACGTCGCACACGCCAGCTACGACAAAGGCACATTTACAGATAGACCCGTTACACGTTCACTCGGATGTTGTACACTCGAAAAAAGTATTGAGCAAGTTTTGGGTTAGGTTAACTACGATTGAGAGGCAAAATTAGATCAAGCAATATTAAAATAAAGAAAGCTTAATCTTCTTTTAAAGTAGTTTTGTTTTTAAAACAAGTCCACATAGTTCTAAAGTCAAGTTTACTTGAAGTAAGTTTTTAGATCTTTTTCAAAGTACTTTGGTTTTAAATACGTTTTTGTATTCGTAAAATGAAACTTAATCAGCTGGAGTCAAGAATATAAGATCAACTAACATAAAAACTAGAACCTTTTATAATTATTTGAACAATATTATAATTACGAGTTCTTAAATCAATTTTTATATCCTAAAATGAAACTAACTCAGCTTAAATCAACTTCTTCAAGACTAAATTGAAGTGCAAAAATGCTTGTTATGGGTTTTTGAAAGAGTTTGGCTACCTTAAAGTAAACTAAATCAGCCTAAATAAAGATTAAAGCAAAAGCCAGAACTTCTTCTAGTCTTATTTGAAGTACAAAAAGGCTTGCCATGAGTTTTTAAAACAATTGTAATCTTAAAACTAAACTAAAACAGCAAAAATTTATATTTAAAGGTCTTAAGATAAAAGCAACTACTTCCTAGACTTATTTTAAGAACGAAATGGTTTATAATAATTATTTTTTCCGAGTGTATGCATCTATAAGCTAGTCCGGACAAAAAGCGAGAACATTACGTATACGCCGCTTTGGCACACAGCTGAGAGAGGGCGGCTTTAAGGCCAAAGCCAAATGGGTAAAACAGCAGCAACAACAAATGTAACAGCAACAGCAACAAGAACAACAACAACAACAACTGAACACAAAGCAGGGCAACAACAAAACCAAAAACGCACTTTTAATTATGCGTCGAGAAGCAGTTAACGGCCAGCTCCGGAAGCTAGTTAGACATTCAAAGCATGCGGACGACACAGACAGAGACACAGACACAGACACAGTGTCACACACAGACACACACACACACACATATATATATATATATATATGTATATATATACACGTGCAGTAACTCACACAGACAGCGACACACAGTCGACAACACAACAGGAAATCAATATTCGTGGTCAAGGTTGCAAACTGCAACTGCAACAATAATAATAAAGGCAACAAACAATTGTGTTGGCATTGACATTGGTCAGAAAGTGTGAGCTCGTAATGAAATCGTTGACACCTGAAGTGAAAGCGACACAAGCGCAACAACTTAGCCCGGCCATTAACTTAATTGTCAATGCGGCATCTTCCTCACGCCCTCACCGCCCCGCCCCGCCCCGCCCTCTGGCAAGTAAGTAGGCAATGATTTAGGTTCGCTACATTTCAATTATTCCGCTGGCTACACCTATCGTTTATATATATATATGTATATCTCTGTGGGTATATGTGTGTATGTGTTGAGCACTTAGCAAGGAACCTGTTATCGTTGTTCGTAATTGCTGTTGATGCCCCAAACACGCACATTGTTGTGTGCCACCAAACGAGACACAGTGTGGCCAACACAGTTGAACTCCTTGGCAGCTAACAAGGTTCTGCGTTGTTGTCGCCCAGGTGATTAATAACTGCCTTGATTAAGACCCCTTGATACTTCTAAGTTATTCTTAAAGACTGTGCAATGTTGAGCAGCTCTTAGGCGTATTTGAAACGATACCAAAATATATGAGAGTCTTTTGAGAGATTTTATAAAACCTAATTAAATGTGCATTTATCACATTGAATAATAATTGGAATTTAATTGAAATAATTATGCTTCAATTATATTTACTTTCATTTGCACGCAGGCAATCATTCAAGGTATTCACATCAAAACAAATTTAGTTGAAACACAACCATTATTAATCTCTTAATGATTGTGCTCATAAATATTATTTTTTAATTAAGCACTTAAATCTGGTGGTCTTAGCTTCGAGCCTGTTTTTATGCAGTGTGCAGCGAAGAGTTTATAATGTGAATATTTTTAGCACACAAAAAAGTCAGAAGCTTTTTTTGGCAACAGCTTTTTGTGCAGGGCCATCGGCATCGCCTATGCTTCTGCCTCCCTCTCTTCCTCTCTCCCTCTCTCACCCACTCACACAGCTACAGAACAGCTACACAAGCAAAAGCGCTGACCTTGACCGTATGCAAGGCTCCCCCCCCTCTCTCTCCGTCTGTGCTTTTGAGTATAGCCTGCGCTTGTGGACTGCAGCAGCAGTGCGTAGATGCAGTTACGCGAGAGCTTTCGCGAAAGCTTTTTTTCGTTTGTCTGCATTTTGATTTACGTCAGCAATAGTAAAATAGTCTTTCGCTTTGACCATGACAGCGACAGAGAGTTGTGAGAGAGAAAGGAAGAGAGAGAGAGAACAGCTGTGAGTGGCGTGGACAGCGCAGCCGGCAGCAGCTGTTAACTATGCTACAGTTATACCCCAAACGTCTCTCAATTGTGCGCCGGCGCAAATAACATGCGGCCCGTGTGTGCCGCAGCAGAAGCAAAAGCAGCAGCGACATTTGCTGGGAAGCCTTCCCAGAAGCCACACCGAACATTTTGTTAGGGCGCGAAAAGCTCGCATTTTGCCGTTTTCGCACGCGTTTTGCATTCTTCTGCGTGTGTGTGATTGCGTGAGTGTGTGTGTGTCTATGAATCTGTCTGCACTGAACTGTTAAATAGCCAACGGGTCAAAGTGCAACAGGCAGCAACTGTTACGAAAGCCTCCACAAAACACCAAAGTTTGTGTGCCTGGCCAAAAAAGTTGCCAAAACTTGTACAAAAAAGAAAAAGAAAGAAAAAATTATATGTGAAAACTTTCAGCCATCAATTAAATAATACAGGTAAAATAAAGAAGCCTTCAACGCAAAACCTTGATCTATAATAACTTGCACATTTTAATTAATTCCAACACACACACACACACACCTGAAAAGTTTTTCAAGAACACACAGCCTTGAAAAATAACAAATACAGATACATATTGGATCATATATATATATAAAATATATATATGTATATGTGTGTGTGAGTGTCTGTGTGTGTGTGTGTGTATGTTATGTGTGTGTGTGTGTGTATGTTATGTGTGTGTGTGTGTGTGTGTGTGTGTGTGTGTGTGTGTGTGTGTGTGTGTGTGTGTGTGTGTGTGTGTGTGTGTCACCCACATGTAGATAACTTTGATAAAATTCTAGCTGCCCGCCAGTATACAACAAGTGAGCAGCCTGGCCATTTTACACACACATACACACACACACATACAGCTACACACACCTACACCAAAACACACAACACACACACACACACACACACACATGCATATACACCTACTGCAGACTATTTTGGTGCTGATATAAATGGGCAGATGGGCCAAGGAAGGGGCGCGTCCAGCGGGGCCGCAGCTGCCTCATGCGGCACATCAATGCGGCACACTTTCTGCGGTCGTAAATGTAAAAGCTGTAAATGTGTGTGTATAAGTGACTTTGAATACATTTCGCATTCCCAGCATAATTTTCACACACACACATATACACACACCCCAAACACACACATATATATATATGGGGATACAGAGCGGACTACCGAAGTGGAAATCATGCTCGATTTTAGTATCATTATGTTGACCTTGAAGTATGCAACACTTTCGAGCAACAAGAGAGAGGAGACACTGTACCACAATGAAACACTGTCAGCACAAATGGCGTTATGGTTTGAACGCCTTTAAGTGCACAATGAACGCTTTAACCTTTGCACGTGTCACTTGTTCTGATACGCCCCACTCCCCCCAAAAACAGGCAACCCTTGACCTCCAACCCCCAAAAACCCCACACCCACACCCACAGTCAGTCCGCAGTCCACAGTCCACATTCACTTCCTAATGTCTCAGGCCCTTCCTGTCCTTCAGCAAAGCATTTCCGCTGCGAAAATTCCCATTAAATTAACAGAGACACACACACACACACACACACACAACAGCCAGTGATAGATAGAGTGAGGGAGAGAGAGAGAGTGAGAGGGTGGGATAGGGAGAGGGTGGGCGGGTGAGTGAGTGATTGAGAGAGAGAGCGAGAGGTTGCTTGAAACGAATTGAAGCATCGTTAATTTGTGCAAACAAAGATATATGTATACGAAAATGCCTTGCACCAAAAAGGAGCCAACAAAATCGACGCAAATTATGCGCAACGCGTGGCAACATATTTATTTTTTTATTTTTTATTTTTATATTGTATTTGGTTTATTTCTGTTAGATGGCTTCAAGTCAAAAGTGAAATGTAAAGTTTTACGAGAGGTGGTGCATTGTGTGGAAAATTTTCGGTTCTGGCTTTATTTATGCTCTTCCATATTTTCGACCACTTAATGGGGTATATTATTTGAGGCATATTTGTGAAAAGTGTTTTGATTTTAATCATAATAATGCAATTACTCTCTAATTATTCTGTAATTACTTTGAAATAACTTTGTAATTATTCTGAATTAACTTTATGATAATAATAAAAATAATAATAATAATAATAATAACAATAATAATAATAAAAATAATAATAATAAAAATAATAATAATAAAAATAATAATAATAATAACAATAATTAAAATAATAATAATAATAATAAAAAAAATAATAATAATAAAAAAAATAATAAAAAAAATAATAATAATAATAATAATAGATAATAATAATAATAATAATAATAAAAGTAATAATAATAATAACAATACAAAAAAAAATATATTTAAAATAATAATAATAATAAAAATAATAATAATAATAATAATAATAACAATAAAAAAATATTTAAAATAATAAAAATAATAATAATAATAAAAGTAATAATAATAATAAATTATGTATCATTTTCAATGAGTCTTTAGTCAAGCTTGCTTTTTCGGCACATGCTTCTTCTTTTTTCTTTCAACACAAGCCCATTTTGGGCGGAAAATTTGTGCGGAAGTTAAGCCAGAAGGCTGTGGCACAAACGGGGGGCAGGTGTTGTTGTTGGGGGTGAGTTGTTGAGGGGGTGAGAAACCGACTGGAAATGTGACGCTGACATGGACACGGACACGGACACGGACAGTGCCATGTCGTGGAAAGTGCCAAAGAACTTGAGACGCAGGCGTTTTTATTGCTGCAGAGGTGATGAAAAGTTAAGCTCGAAGCCAACTGACTTGAGCTTGACTTGAAAACTTATTGGCCCCAGCTGCTTATATAAACTTGTGGCAATAGCAAAAGCAGAACAACAACAATAGCAATAGCATCAGCGGCATCAGACACTTGAATCTGTTCAAGTTGTTTGCCACAATTTGATTCAATTTGACTGACGACAACATGCAATGTGGCAGCAAAAAGTTGCTTAGACCCACGACCACAAAACTTGACGCTGGCACATAAGTCACGTGCCGCTGTTGTTGCCTCACACCCCTCCCTGCTGCCCTGTGGGGCACTCGATCTCAACAGTTAAATGTTTTGTTAAACCGCATCAGAAACATTCAACAACCAGCTGGCAACTGCCACACACATGACTGGCTCTTAAAGCTGCAAGAGAGAGTCTCGACAGCCTCGTATTGCTCAGCGTGTGTGCTTACGCAATGTTGCACACTCAACTTTGCAGTCAAATAAAGCTCAATACCCAATTTGCAATTTTGTACCCATTTTTACAGCTGTGCGTTCAAGTTTTCGAAGCGACAGCCAATTCAAGTTGCTATTTGCTATTTTGGACTACTTGGAGATGACTTTTTAACAGGCGATTTGACTTGCGAAAGAGCATTAGGGATAAAAAAATATGATAAAATGCGAAAAGGGGTTATAATAAAGTATATGAGTATATTCTTGATCAGTCTGTCTGTCTAAGAGGCTGTAAGAGCTAGAGGAATATAAGTTATCGGATGCCTGAACTAGATTAAGTTACTTTTATTTTTATCGATAACTGTTCGATTTCCGATAGCAATAAAGGACTCAACTGCAAACATGTAGCCCTACAATTTATATAAATATATATCTACTCTGACATATTATCCCCAAATGTCTATAATCCATTTCTTATACTATATAGGATTTTGTTACCTAATCGTACTTTCATACTAGATAATTATCATATCTATATATATCTGACAGTTGAACTCAGTATACCGCCTAGTCGAGCATTTTAACTTGATTCTCCTTAAATTAAGAGGCAAGGTTAATTTCTTATTAATATGCAGAGTTGTTTAGAGAGCAATAAAACATGAAAGATGCCTACTTAGCATAAATAATTTTAAATATTTTCTTTGCGAATTCCACATTAAAATAATAATGAATATTTGCTTAGAGTTTGAAAGGGCTGCACTGCTGACTGCTATTTAAGAAGTGGCCAAAACGTTGTCACGTCTATTTATATAAGGCTAGCAGCAGCCCCAAAAAATGGCATCCATCAAATAACTGATATTTTATGGAGTTGAATTCTTAAGGGATTTTCCAAGTTGGAATTGTTCTTGTTGTTGTTTTTATTGCAAATGACTTGTGTTGTCGGCATTTTCATATTAATTTAGGGAAAACAGCAGCGCAGCAAACAAAAAACAACAAACGACAAACAACAAATGAAAACTGACAGCTCAGACAGCTGTGGGCGTGGTCGACAATCAAGTGGAGGGGAGGGCGTGCTGCAGGTGGGCAAAAGCCATCGATTATTTTGATAAGCGAGCAGCGGAGCGACGACAAAGCTGACATTGCAGCAGCAACAACCGTATTTAGTCAAAGTGCGTTCTCCGCTCTAACGAACGGAATCAGCTATCAGCTATCAGCTATAAGCGATGGCTGCTTGATTGGATGGCTGGGTGGCTGGTTGGGTGGCTGGTTGGCTGGTTGGGTGCTTGGGTAGTTGAGTGGTTTTGTTACCTACCTGGAAACGCATTTAACTCATAATGATGGCCTTGTCTAATGGCCAGATGATAAAAAAAAAAAATGGAAGAAAAATACTAATCAGAAATGGCAACAACATCAACTCGATTATCATCAATGTCATCATCATTATAATTTCATTTTGTATGCGCTGCGCGCTTATCGATTAATTAATGTAACGGGCCGTGTTACGCTTTAGACTTATCAGATAGAGAGGCACACACACGAAAACACACACACACACACAGACATACACACACACACACTCACACACAGACACACACACACCGACACACACCTCAGTAGACACAGGCAGGACAATTGTAATGTTTTTGCCCGCAAACACATTTGATATTCCCACGTGGTCTGCTCTCAGCCTTATTAAATTGCTATTTATAAATGCAAACTGAATTGAACTAATATTTTTATATATTTTCTTCTGTTGTCTCCTCGACAATTGTTTGTTTTCTTTATTATATTTTCGATTTTTTGCTTATTTTTTTTGTATTTTGTTTACACTTATCTGGCATTGTCTGTGGTCGCTTATCATACCTGGTTTATCAGCTGCGCCATTGTCAAGGATACGCTCTAAAGTTATTAGGGAAATTTAGCATAAAGTGGGGGCGGGCGTCTAAATTGAGGGGCGTGGCAGGTTGACTGTTCGCCCGTTTTCAGGTGCTCATTGTGTGCACAAAGGAATAACGAGGCGGGGCAGAGTGGGCGAGTGGTTGGTAGAAAGTTAATTTCATTCTCATTTTCATTTATGTGTGTGCTTAGTCGAAGATGGATTTCATGTTGTTAGCTCATGTGTATATATTTATATATATATATATAGAGAAAAGTTAATGCAAACAACCATCAAGTTGTAGGACAATGAAAGTCAAGGGGAAATTGAGGAAATGTTAAACACGTGGCTAACACATTGGCTTCAACACTGGTTGTTGCCAGCTAATGGCCCCAAATACATTATATGTAGACCTAAATTGTGACGAATGCATTTACATATGTCACATGAGTTATATTTGATGTGTGCGCGATGTTGGCTTCAATTGTGCCTCAATTTATACAGAGTGAGTGGAATTGTTATTTAAATGAGCCAGCTTGCTTGGAGAGTGAATATATATGATATATGCTCAAGGATTTGCCGACTAATAGTTGTTTGTTATTGGGCTTTAATTTGCACAAGAACAGCCCTAAAATTTCTTTTTGATAAAGAATAATGGATTTCTGAATTGATTTAGAAACTAGATTTACTTTACAGCTCTGCTGGCAACATAAATATTAAATCATTTTTCAATTATCATTTAACACATATCCTTTCATGATATAAATTATATATGCCTATGTAGCCTATTAATTGGTAAATCCACAATTTTTCTGATTAAAACTAAGCATGTTTTATATGATATTAAAGTTAAAACTTACTGGAAATATATTAAAATGTTGGAGAAATATTCGATGTACGCATTAATTTGGTTCTTATGAGGCACTAGTTTATAGTCTTACTAAAATGAGAACTGGATCAGCTGAGAGCTTGAGATAATATTATATATATTATATATTTTGATCCGGTTATCGGAACGAATCGTAATTCGTTTCGTACGTAAAGTGTAAATTTGACTAAATTTGTATTCGCTTTCGTTTTGCATAGCTTGTTTATTACGGTACTTTTCCATTAACTATACATTCATAATCAGCTCCAACAGTCGAGTTGATTTTTTAGTAACTAAAAACAAAGGGTTCTTCAAGTGACTAACCAAAAACGTTGAGTTGAGTTTCGGTTCCGGTTTGCCATCCTGGTTTTGTAGTTTAGCAGGAAAAACCTTCGGTTTTTGAATATTGTCTCGTAGATCATAGTTGTAACTCGATTAAACTGGCTATGAACTGGCTTTAGCCTTCGCACTGATTTCGAATTGTGAATATTTCACAACAACAACAACAACAACAACAGCAACTAAGAAAGAAGCGTCAAATGTTAAATGGCCCAATCAATGCCTTCGTCACTATGGAAATCAATTGATTTCGATTAAAAGCAATCAACAATAACGCCATTAAATATATATATATATGTATATATATATATATATATATACATATATGTATACTTATTTGCTGCTATCCATCGATTGTTTGATATATGATATATGGTGATGGGACATGGCCCCCATCTCGTTTAAGTTTCAAGTGTTTCTGGTGCGTAGACGTAGCATGATCACTTGATTAGACTGGTGAATTGGAGCGGGTGCCGGCAAGGGATGGGGATGGGGGCAATGGGCAGGGGCAGGGGCAAGGGGCACGGGCAGGGGCAGGGTGATCGCCACTCCATGATGATGAATTTGTTGGGCAGCGTTTTCCGCACGCAAACCCGCACCCAGTTTAGCCTATGTCAATATTTTGAGAATTATATTTACACATGACAAGACAACTCAAAATGAAGACGACGTCATGCAACAACAACAACAACAACAGCAACAACAACAGCAACAAAAACCACACTGATGATGATGATGATGCTGAAAGTTGTCGCTGCCAAGTCACATGACTGCATTTTCAGTTGTTATTTTATTTGTTTTGTTTTTATAGATTTTTAATTGAAAATTATTTTGTCTTGAGTCACATAACGTGACCAGAAAGTGTTCTCTCTGTGTGTGTGTGTGTGTGTGTGTGTGTGTGTATATAGATACATTGAAGCAATTGAGTAACCTTTGCACATCTTCTTCTTCATCTTTCACTTTTACTTGCATTTGCATTTGCAGTCCGGCAATGAGGATCCCGATGAAGTGTTGCTGGACTCGGAAATGGACAAGGTCTTTGCCGGCTCAAGTAAGCGCAAAGAAAAGTTCGATGTAAACACTTTCCAGGACAACAGCCAGCAGCCGATTGGTTCGCGTAAAAAGAGCGGTAAGTTGAACCCTTTTATGAATCATTTCTTATGCCTAACAATTATATAACACTCAACAAAATTAGAGCTTACATAATAACCATGTTATAATAATCATGGATGTGTTGCCAGAAGTTGAGCAAGAAATCGATAAATCAAACTAAAATACAAACCAAGTTTCAGTTTCTTTAGATGGGCACTAAAAATGGGAAAAAGTGATTGATGGGGTTACGCAAAAGTGCGTAACAGGCAGAAGGAAGCACCTCTGCCCCATAAAGTATATATATTCTCGATCTGGATCAACAACCGAGTCGATTTAGCCATGTCCGTTAGAGATTTTAAGAGTCGGAGACTTTAAATTTGGAATATAATTTCCCATAAACGAGTTTATTGTATTTTGTCGATAACAGCTCTCTCCAAATATCGATATAAATCGATTTCCGATATCATTAAAATATATAATAATAGATATATAGTTTCCCAATGGATATGTAATATATATCCAGGCATCATATGGATTAACTATAAACATGTTTTTAAGATCGGATAACCAAATAGAATTCTCATATTGCACAGGCCAATATCTGCTAGTCTCCATACCAACTTGTCTTAACTGATCTTAACTGCTGCTTCTATGATACACACTTCCACTCACACCACAACCCTTATTCGGATTAAACATTCGCCTTCTTTGCAGTTCGCGCAAATGATCTTAATATAGAGGAGGACTCGGAATACGAGAGCCAAACAGAGCCGTTAAACAATAATGCACAAAACTATGATGATATACCCGAAGATTTTCCACTAGTCTCGGAGCGTGCCGGACACGGCGATCACTCGGACAACTCGGCCGACGAGAAGCACGTGCAGTTCGGTGATGCCAAAAAGAAGATTGTCATCACACCGCCCAGTCTGACCTATGATGAGCAGCCGACGGACCAATCGCACGAACGCAAACGCAGAAAAAGGTTCACCCTAAAAATCTATATAATATATTCGATTTATAATGTTTGTTTGTTTTTCTTGTTTTTTTGCTTTATTTACATTTACAGCCGACATCAGTATTATAGACAACGTAAATTCTCACATCAGGACAGCGTGGAAGCCAAAAAGACAATTGAGGAGAATGGTGATGCAGGTGCGCGTAGGATCTCTGTGCAGCCTGAGGACACGGCATTGGAGGTAGGCCAGCCGTAACTCTAGCTAGACTATCCGTATCCTAAATTAAACACATTTAAACTTGACCAAGGCTTTTAGTTGAACGTAAAGCAAACAAAGAAACTAAACCAGTTAAAAATACCTTTGCTTTTCATTGCTGCCACTCACGGATTCACATCCTGTAGAGAAATGACCAAACGCCGGCCGCACAGGTTGACCAGAATTAAGACAGAACCATCGCCAACCCCCCAATCCCCCCAAATCCATAGAGTCTTTAGTTTCCCTTCCCGCTTTGAGCTTGTTTTGGATTTGGGTTTTACTAATATGCATCTTTTTACCCACATAGGAAGCTGATCTCAATGAGCTGAGATCTCATCGTTCGGATGATCCGCGCGCCCTGCGACGCCACAAAATCCATCATTCATCCATCAAGCTGCGGGATCTGCCGCAAATCACAATTTCACCGTTTCTAAACAAGAAGGCCGAGATCGATCACAGTCCACATGAGGTGTGTATCAACGGAGAACTCTCTGAAGAACTGCTTCTGAAGTTGCCTCTTTGTCTCTTTTTAGATCTTCGTTCAATTGGATGAGCTTACGGGCGTTGGCGAGGATCGTGAGTGGAAGGAGACGGCCCGTTGGATCAAGTATGAGGAGGATGTGGAGGAGGGCTCCGATCGCTGGGGCAAACCGCATGTTGCCTCTCTCTCATTCCACTCGCTGCTCAATTTGCGTCGCTGCCTGGAAACGGGCGTTGTCCTCCTCGACCTCAACGAGAAGGATCTGCCAGCGGTTGCCTATCGCGTAGTCGAGCAGGTCTGCATCTCCTCTCCCTCCTCTCTATCTCCATCTCTATCTCTATCTGCTCCGATGACTAATCTAATCTAATGTTGCCCACAGATGGTCGTCGATGATCTTATCGATATCAATGATAAGCCTTCGATGATGCGTTCGCTTCTGTTGCGTCATCGCCATGTGAACGAGCATCAGGGCGTGCTGCCCTTCACCAAGCGCAAGCACAGCAGCTACACCAGTCTCCAGGTAAGCCGGCCACGCCCATCTCCACTCGCCCACATCTGATCTCGAGTGATTCATTCACGGCACGATATTCAGTCTACAGTCCCCCTTGCATTACTTCAGTGCTGCGTGTACATAAATTGGCTTTAAATATATAATGTGGTTTTTTTCCCTCCCTCCAAAAAAAAAAAAACAAAAGAAAAATAATGTTTGTTAATCATTTATGATCGTGTTCATATTATGCTCTTGTCTATTTCTGCGCCCATAACTGTGCTACATTTCATCAACCATTCTCGTTAAACACCAATCGACTCTAACAACTCGAATAACAACTACAACTACAACAACTACAACAACAACAACAACACCACCAACAGCATCTAATACCCAAATCGGTAATGAACGGCTATATAGACAATTATATAAATATATATATATATAGATACATACTATTATACTAGATATACTATCTCGCATATCTAGCATAACACAGGCATATCTTATCAGAGCTCTGCTTTATTATCCACCCAAAAAACGTTCTGCGTTTCATTTCAACACTTCTTTTCTGTCGTTTTTTGTTATTTGTTCAACATTCGTTTCGATACACTCAGAAAAAAATCGCACAGAATTTTTGAAATTCGCCAAGCGCTCAGAAAATAAATTACTAAAATTGTAACCAGGATTTGCATTTCTAAATGTTATAAAAAATATATATAATTTCCAGGGTTTTTATATTATTATTAAACTGTTTTTTTTTAAGTTTTCGCATATGCAACAATTTTACACAGTTTATGTATTAAATATATATTATTAAACATTATTTCAACTTTATTTTTTGTGAATTTGAGCATGGATTTTTTCTAAGAATTCCAGTTTGCAGTTCTTTCTTTTTAGCAATGTATTTCCCAATAAGAGAAAATGTCTCTAAAAATATAAAAATAAAATTCTATTTTATTTGCTTGTTTTATTCTTTTAGAAATTATTTCTAAAAATAAGAGAAACTTTATACTTTTTTAGGGCGAGTTTCATTTTAGGGTGATTATTTTTTCTGAGTGTATTTACATATACATATATATATACATATATTGAGAGATATATTTATAACTGAACACACTGTGTCTCACACAATTGCGCACCACACCAAAAATACAAAAAAAAAGCTACTTTGGATGGGCGCCGAGGCGACACAGCAGCTGCACCAGCAACAACAACAGCAGCAACAACAACAATACCAACAGCAACAACAACAATACCTGCAACGATCGTCGAAAGCGAGACGCAGCATCTGTGTGGCATCCAGTGTGTCCCCACCGCCAGTGCTCAATGTGGGTGCCAAAGATCATCGGCGACACTCGACCACATCGTATCTGGGTGTAATAAGTTCATAGCCCTAGTTTTGACCACACAAATTCCAACAAATTCCCCCCATTCAAACCACAAACTGGAAGTCAGGGAATGAAACTGTGTTAACTGAATGATATGATATTTTGTATATAGATATATATAGATATGTATATATATATATGAGCATCTACCTTATCTGATATTTAATATGCGTAATGTAATCAAATGTTATATATTTTTGTGGGTTCTATGAGTTAATAGATTGTAAAGCAGTGTGTCGAACCGGAAACGCAGATTCATCGATTTGAAACCTGAAACGGAACCGAAATTCGAAAAAAGTTTAAAGTCGGCAGGCAACTGTATTATTAGTCGTCCCATATTGGCACACAACGAAACCGAATACCGTTCGAATGTGGCACCAATCGGTAACCTTGACCTTTAAACTTTGCGTATGCGTAACCGAAATACGATACGGCTTTGACACCCTGATTATTTTGTAGCATGAGAAGAGTTCATTACTACCAATAACATTGTCACTAACACATCAGTCTTGTCGTATGTGCTCCACAAAGCGAATGAACAAATATATGTTTGTAATTTAAGACAATAAATCAGCGAGACTACATTATTTGAATCCACTTTTTTTCTAGTCTCAAAACTTATTTACAGAAGCTAGGAATTCATAGTTGGAGCAACTAAAGTTAGGCTTAGCTGAGCTGTTTCTTGATGGAAACTCCTGAAAATGTGCAATCAAATAAATATAGTTTATTTATTGTTGAATAATCTTTTTTATTATAATTAAACTATGTTTTTTTTTAGGTAATTTAAAACGCGCATTTTATTTGTTTTGTTTGTTTTGAGAATTTCTTTTTATATTATAAAGTAATATTATAATTTATACCAGCAACTTTCCCAATTTTTATGCAACAGTTTGAAAATATTGTCTATGATTTTATAGATAATCCAACAATGCACTGAGTTAGTCAGTTTGTGGATCGGTTTCATTCCCTGTCGCGGTTTAAAGCGCTTTAGAATACCAGCCGTTTCTTTTTAGCCCACCTAGTCCACATTATAGCCACCACCACCACCACCACCACCATGTACCACAAGTAGCCCTCCTCCCTTTTAGAACCACTTTAAATGCTCTCCAACTCCAACTACACGATTGGCAAGTTCTCAATTGTGTTGTCTGTGTTTATTTACCAAAAACAAAATAATAGAAAAAAAAACAAAAACAAAAAGAAAAACAAAAACAAAAAGAAAAAGAAAAACAAAAACCTTACTCGTAAGTTAGCCCGTTTAAATGCTGTCTCCTTTAACCTTAAACATAAAATGCACCAACAAAACAAATCTTCTTAACCCTTAAGTGCACGCCTGCGTTAAATGTTGAGCATGTTGTGCTTTTTGTTAATTTTTAATCTAACCTCAGTCGTTGATTGTGCGGAACTCTTTGATGCTAAGCTGCTTGGATTGTTTTCACAGAACCTCTCTGGCACCGATGAGAAGAAGATCCGCATTATGCCAGCCAATGACATTGGTGGCAGCAAGCGCAGCAATGAGCTCAAAATTGACATGAAGGATGACATTTACTCCTCGTCCCAAGAGGACCTCAAGAAGCTCCAGAACGACACCATACTCAAGCGCATACCAGCGGGCGCTGAGGCAACCACTGTCTTGGTAAGTCATCAATCAGTTCTCTTAACATCTATACAGCGTTAATCCATCAATCCCTTTACAGGTTGGTGCCGTTGAGTTCCTGGAACAGCCAACGATTGCCTTTGTGCGTCTGTCGGAGGGCGTGCTGATGCCCACGCTGACGGAGGTGCCGGTGCCGGTGAGGTTTATGTTTGTGCTGCTTGGTCCGCGTAACTTTGATCTGGACTACCATGAGGTGGGTCGTTCCATCTCCACACTGATGGCCAACGAGCACTTTCATGCGATTGCCTACAAGGCCGACGATCGTCGCGATCTTCTCTCTGCCATCAATGAGTTCCTCGATGATTCGATTGTGCTGCCCCCCGGCAATTGGGATCGTCACGATCTGTTGCCCTTCGCCGAGCTGAAGGCCAAGAAAGACTGGATTCGCACGCGCAAAATCAAAGCGTTGCGTGTGAAGCGCGACAGCGAAATGATCAAAATCGGACGTGACGAGGAGAAGGCACTGCTCGAGAAGCAGGCAGTGCTGCGTGCCATTCGAGCGGGACCCGGCGGTGATCCGGGTGACGATGGCGGCGACGATGATAGTTCCGATGGCAAGAAAAAGAAACCCAGTCCCATGGACAAAACGCATCGCTTGTGGGGCGGACTACGCAACGATCTGAAGCGACGCATGCCCATGTACAAGAGTGATATATTCGATGGCTTCAACACGGAGACCCTGGCTGCCACCATCTTCATGTACTTTGCCTGCCTCTCCACGGCGATCACATTTGGTGGCCTGGTCTCGGCGAAGACGGACAGCTGGATTGGCATATCGGAAACGTTGATAGCCTGCTCACTGGTCGGCATCGTCTTTCATTGCTTATCCTGCCAGCCACTGGTCATCATTGGCACCACGGGTCCCCTGTTGCTCTTTGACGAGGCTCTGATGGTCTTTTGTACGGAGAACAATTTTGATTTCCTATCGTTGCGCGTCTATATCGGCATCTGGCTGATCATCATTGCGCTGTGTGTCTCCGCCTTTGAGGGCAGTGTCTATGTACGTCTCCTGACGCGCTTCACCCAGGAGATCTTCTCCGCTTTGATCACACTCATCTATATTGTGGAGACAATGATGAAGCTCGTCTCGATTTACAAAATGAATCCGCTGCGATCCGATTATAATTTGCCGCCGCCAACGTTGCTGGAATACGAGAATGCCACCAACTTTAACATGAGTCTTAGTTTTGCGAATATCTCGTCGACTTTTGCACCGGCAGCGTCCTCGAACAAGCTGCCCACCGATCAACCAAATACGGCTCTCTTCTGCACCATACTCACCCTGGCCACCTTTGTTGTGGCCTACTATCTGAAACTATTCCGTAATTCGCACTTTTTGGGCCGCAATGCGAGGAGAGCGCTGGGTGACTTCGGTGTGCCCATTTCCATAGCGATATTTGTGCTTGTGGATTACCTGGTGCCATCGGTCTACACCGAGAAACTGGTCGTGCCCGAGGGTCTCTCGCCCAGCGATCCGACGCGACGTGGCTGGTTTATTGGCTTCAACACAAATCTGGATACCTGGGTGCCGTTTGCCTGTGTGGTGCCCGCTCTGCTCGTCTATATACTCATCTTCATGGAGTCACAGATATCGGAGCTGATCGTGGACAAGCCGGATCGTGGCCTCAAGAAGGGTTCCGGCCTGCACTGGGACATTGTGCTCCTCTGTCTGCTGAACACCTTCTGCGGTTTCTTTGGAATGCCCTGGCATTGTGCGGCCACAGTCCGATCGGTGACCCATGTGTCCTCCGTCACGATTATGTCACGGTAAGTCCAATAACTCGAATCTATTTATTATCTTTGTTAATTGTTTGCTCATGTTGTGCACAGCCACATGCACCCAGTGAATCGGCGCGCATCATTGATGTGAAGGAGCAGCGTTTGTCCGGCTTCTTTGTGTGCGTCATGATTGGGCTGTCGGTGCTGATGTCGCCACTGTTGCGCCTCATCCCCATGGCGGTGCTCTTTGGCGTCTTTCTCTACATGGGCGTTGCGTCGATGAGTGGCGTGCAGTTCTTTGAGCGGTAAGCAAACAAACATAAACATTCACTGTTTTTATATGTATTTCAACTAATCATGTCAACTCTTTTGTCCAATAGCATACGACTGTACTTCATGCCGGTGAAGCATTATCCGCCTACGAACTATGTGAAACGTTTGCGACCGTGGAAACTGCACATGTTCACCACCATTCAGGTGCTGTGTCTCGTCATCCTCTGGACTGTCAAATCATCCAAGTTCTCGCTGGCCTTCCCCTTCTTCCTGATCTTGATGGTGCCCATACGCTTTCAATTGAATGCCCTCTACAACGAAGAGGAATTGCAAGCGGTAAATATAATTCAAATATCGAATTATAACTTTAAATATAATCGACTATTTCTCATGCAGTTGGATGGCAACGAGGTAAGAAATGATGGCGAGGATGAGCCTGATTTCTACGCGCAGACAAACATACCAGCCTAGTGACTTACCGTCAATAGGAGCCAACTATTAGCCAGGCTCGGATTTTGGCCAAACCGAAACATAAATTTAGTCGTATTGAAAGTATTAGTAGCCGCGTCCCAACAAATACAACAACTGCAACAGCAGCAACAACAGCAACAAAAAACAAAAAACTAATCTAGAAACGCATAACGAAAATGTTTGTGACGAAAATTCTGGTGATCGTGTTAACGAACTACCTGCATTAGTATTTAGAGACAAATATGTAGCATATAACAAACAAACCTACAAACAAACAAAACCAACATGAGAACCTATTAGAGATTAATGAAAGAAAAGGTTGAAGCAGTCCTCTGAGTACAGAGAGAGCTGCTGAAACTAAAGCTGAAAGTTAAGAGGAATGAATGAATGAAAACGTTGTACCTAAAATGAAACATGACATGATGTTTGGTAGAGCAAAAGTAACGAAATATAAATATCTATATATGTTTTGCAATATATATATATATATATGTATACAGAATCTGTATTTGATCAAAATATATTAAAAAAAAAAACTCTACTCGTGTATTATCGTTAAATGATAAGCGATTACCTTTAACCGATTCCGATTCTAATCCTGATAATATATACAAGCAAAAGACTCTTAATTCGTTAAGCATTGGGGTGAGCACCTAGGACCTTACATTATGCCTTATGACAAGATGTTTGCTTAGCGAAAATATATATCTAAACAAAGACACAAAATAACTTTGCATCACAAACACAAACAAAAAATCAACAAACAAAAAAAAAAAACGAAAAAGAAAAATTGAGTATTTATTAATTTGGTTCGGTTGTTGAATATTTTCTCGATTCGCGCGTATTATTAGCAATAAATAAATAGTTTTGCATATGCATACATCTAACATACATGTATATTTATATATATGTGTATTTACAATAATTGAATCGGTTTAGTCTCATCGAAAGAGCAATGAAAATGGGGAAGAAGAAGCACGTTTCAAAAGAAAATCACAAAACTATTTAGCTTCAAACTGACGTAGTGATAATTAGTGTCAAACACACACAAATCAAATCCCCAAACCCCAAATAAAAAAGCAGAAAAACAACAAAAAGATACAAAATTATATATTATTATATTAAAGTTTAAAATAAAAGAAAACAAAAAAAGAAATGTTTGCGCGCACACTTATAAAGTGAATGCTCCTTTGTGACGTAGCCGCTGTAAGTTTTTGCCTTTATTTTGAAATTACTTATTGTACACTTACCAGATATTTGTATTAGTTATAATCCATTTCATTAGATAATCCGTTCGGAGCAATTCTAACCTAATTTTATGCAACTTGTATCTATGTAATTGTACTCGAACGATACTTACACTTAAGTAGTTGTTGTCTAGTTTGTTTTATTGCAATTCAAATAAAAATTATATCAAAATAAAACTATATCAAATCTTACGTCTTTTACTCACATCGCATAGTAAGGACACAATTATGGTTGCTGCATTGGCTAAATTGCCATCCATCAAAAAAATTAAGGCATACTTTTAGGGGCATTCAATCGAAGGAAACCGAGGCTCTAATTTGGCCAAATCTGCGAATTTTCGAGGAAACGCAAGGATTTCTCCTATCGAGCTGCATTCAAGGCTTATGTGATCATTTAGCAACCCAAAGCAAAACATTTCGTAATGGAATCCAAGAGTAAAACGCTTCATTCAATGATTTAACATTTATTATATTGATTGTACAACTCAATCGCATTCGTTTGCCGCTAAAGATTTAATATCACAATTTAAGCGAAACATTTACATTTCGCATCAGCCAGGATTTCAGGACACCCACGTAGTTGTCAAGCGCCAGACTGTTTGCCATCAACCATCCGTGGCTTACCAAAAACACCCTGACTGGATCTGACCTGTTGGCTGCGATGTCCCTGCACAGACCATGCGGTTCTGGTATGGGCATTTGAAAAGTCGCGACTCCACAGCAGCAGCTGTTGATTCTGGTTAACGGCCCCAATCTGATGCTGATGGTGTCCAAGATGTCCGACGCATAGTTGACAGCCGCTTTCGTCAGCCAGAATCCTTGGGGCATGGGGTCAAATTCGCCACAGCCATCAGCGACTTGTCAAAACCAAAGCAATTTTCAAAAGCAGTAACTTTTGAACATGATTTCACCTCTAGATTATTATTTCATTTAAATCTGAAAACCTAATATTTTGTCGAAATTCAATCGCTACAAATTTCATTAATTTTATACTTAATACCATGCATAATAATTTATCTAAAACTAAAACGTTTTTAGGCTAGATTGATTGCATATCTAATTTGTATAAATATTTGAGTACTAAATTAATATTATAAATACATATTCCCCATTTTTCCAAGCAGCCTGCTTACCGTAAGGCTGCAGCAATACTGACACTTCTTTGCCGCCGCTTATCAGTTGGCCAAAACCAAAGCTCCCATACCAAATTTGACTCAAGCTCGATGCGTGCAAAAGCTCGAAAGCTGTCCCAAAAACTCGACAGTTTTCCAGCAATCCAACTCGACTCAACGGACGATGCCAACTTGGTGTGTGTGTTTGTACGAGTGTGGTGAGGACTGGGATAGCAATGATAATGCGAAGTCAAAATGCCAACAATATTGTGACAGTGACAGTTCAGGACGAGACGCCATCAACGTCGCGTCGAGGAAACTTATCGCACAGCGAACAAAAAACATACAAAGCTAAAACAGTCGGGAAAAACTACGTAACTGATAAAGAAGACGCTTCGGGCCAAAAGCAGTACGCGGCGCACTTGGCGCGTTTTTATGGCCAGACAACGACGACTTTTAACTTGGTCTTTGCAAAATGGCTAATAATTTCGTAACAGTTAACGTGAACATGAGCGTATCTGCATTCGGGGGCAAGTGAAATGCGCACACCCAGCGATCCGGCATAACGTGACAACCATTCTCAATCTAAATTTAATGTGTTTCCAGTGTGTGTGCTGTGTGTGTGTGCTGTGTGTGTGCTGTGTGTGTGCTGTGTGTGTGCTGAGTGTGGTGTTTTTGCTCATAACTAAAATCGAGTTTATTGTTACATTACATTATGCTGGCCTCGCCTGTCATTTGGCAAATTTTCGTTCTCATTTCGTTTACAAGACAAATTCATTTGCTTTAACATATGCAAATGTCAAAAGAACTTGTCGCACACAAACACACACACACACACAACACACACACACACACACAACACACCACACACCCAACTCACACACAGGCACCCAACAGAGGCACACACACACACACAGCTGGCGCCGCGTGTTTATGCAAAAGAAAATTGCAGTCCTGCGGCTGTGAAATGCACACGACTCGGAGACTTGAAAGACCGCCTCGACACTTTGCCACACATAACACATTACACATACGCCATGTTGCACGCACCCCACAGACACACACAAATTATGTAAGAACAGGCATTAGGGTGCGTCTTACAAACAATGATAATGATGACGATAAGCATAACGATGTTGACCTATTCGATATATATTCATAGTTTCTTGTATATATTTCATCTTGAGCTGCTTATTGTAATATCATTTCGAGTGTTTGTTGTAACACAATAATAACGCCGGATGGAAAACGATGGTTTGTCTATATATATATATATATATATATATATATATATGTATATTAAACTATGATGATTGCAACGATTGGCGTATATCTGACTCGGCTGCCACAAGGGGGGCACGCACCTCGATGCCACGGATTGGTGCACGATCCAGATGATGGATGACTTTGTACACCTCGCTGCGATTGTAGTCGAGTTTGCGCTCCGGTTTCTGGTACTTCATAAAGTTGACCCTGCGGAAACGGAACAGCCAACGTTAGCCAGCAAGGAGGCAAGCAAGCTATGGTGTCGGGGGCAGACTGAAGGGAA